>JAOXNO010000070.1:72011-145275 GCA_028565335.1 Limnodromus scolopaceus
GGAGCCGCGGGCCCCGGCCCGGGCGGCGGGGCCGGCCCCGCGTTGCCCGGCAGCTCCCCTTCCCTGGCACATTTGCAAGTGAGATGCAGAGAATGCAGAGAGCGCCGGCGGAGCTCGGGTGACTTTTAATGTTTTATAGCGGTGCAGGGGTGTGGGTAACCGGGTAAATGGGTAGCCACAGCCTCTAAAACGCCTTGTCTGACAGCGATGAACCCTTGACCGTTGCGTAGATGGGGGAAACCTCCATGTTTAAGAAAAAAATGATTGAATATTACTTTTTTCTTAATCTACTCATTGACCTGTTCTGTCACACAGCAATTATTCTATTCTAGTTCCCCTCAGAAGTGAGGGATCTGATAGCCTCGTTCTCTGATACATCTTCTAAATGTATAAAGTAAGTATCAGACATTCCTCTTCCCTTCTGAAATCCTCATGTATCTCAACTCCGTCACTGCCAATGATGAAAGCACAGTGTATTCTTAATTTACATTCAGCTGCTGCTACTTAGAAAGGAGTTGGAAATACTGCTTTTGTCAGATATCCATCTTTGTGATAAACCAGTGACAAATGGAAGAAGCATTAAAAATTTCTTTTGCTCTAGGGGTCATTTTGTTCTGCTGCTGCTCTGCTGGGCCCTGCTTGCTTGTTTTTTAAGCGTAGAAACTTAAATGCAACTTGTTCATCTTTAGAATTTTCCTGCCAGTTCAAGATTTCAAATACAGGTATGGCCCTATATCACATTTGGCCCCTAAAGGCCACCTTTGAGCTTGTGATGCAGACCAGAACGAACTGAACTACGACCAGGGGAGGCATTTCACACAGGTAGCATTTTCTCTTCTGCTAATAAAGAATTATGGTCTGTACCGTTACTCTAATTTTGACCCATTTGTGGAAAACATTTGAATTCCTGTTCTCTGCATTAGGGAGTTGTTGGGTTTTTTTATTATTCTGGATACCATTTGCAAATAAATATTTAACATGCAGCCTTTGTTATTTGTTTTCAGGATGCTGCCTTTAATATAGGATACAAACATTTTAAATGTTTGCAAAATGCGAAAATTACAATCAAACAAACTCTTAAGCAATCTAAGCAGGACATTTAAATGGGTCTTTTAAAGGAAATCTTTGAAATCTGGAAATTTTGTAGCTAGTGTTTTGCTTTTGTCTTTATCTCTCTGAAACAGGTTGCATTAAAGTAAAAGTTTGCTGCTGTAAATAGAGCTTGTTAATATGAAATTCACTGGAGTCGTCTGCATCCGGGAGCGCTATGGAGCAATTTTCAAAATGGAAGAGAAATTGTTACCTATGTCTGGTAATAGAAGACAGTATTTCACTGACAGAAAACTTACCCTGAGTGGGGTAGCAACATCCTGGCGCCAAACCTCTAACTCCAAAGCGAGTGGTGATGCTGGAGCACTGCATGAAAAAAGAATGAGAGCAGTGGTGACCGGAGGTGGAGGCTATTTTGGCTACAGGCTGGGATGTGCTCTTGCCAAGGCTGGAGCTTCTGTTGTTCTGTATGACATACACAAGCCTATCTGGGAAGTTCCCAATGGAGTAGTGTGTATCCAGGTATGATAAATTATATTTTCACAACAGTCAAAGTTAGTTCATTTGCCTTTTCCATAATGTCTCACTAGTTTTCACAGAATCCAAATACCTAATTGCAAATTATTGCAAATTTCAAGAGCTGTTTGAACTGTGTATATATCCCACGTGATTTTTGGTTGACTGATTTTAGTGTATCTGAAATAAAGAAAATGATGAAACACGTAATGCGCCTCACCTCCTGATTCAGGAGTACTCCTCAGGACCCAATCACTGCCCTCATCTGTGCCTTAGTTTAATCGCCTGTAAAATGAACACGGGAGTATTGAGGCTTAACAAATGTTTTTAAAGTCCTTTGAGTTCTATCGAAGAAAAGTATGATTATCAGCAAGTACTGAAATGGGTCTAGTTTTCAGTCCCAGTAAGTACATTTATGTATATGCATTCTCTCTGTGCTAACCCACTACATGACAAATGCTAACCTGCAGCTTTGATTTCAAGTCCAAATATCTTGTCTTATGTATTACAGGCAGATGTCAGGGACTACGATGCCATATTTGCAGCCTGTGAAGGGGCCGACTGTGTGTTTCATGTAGCTTCATATGGAATGTCAGGAAGAGAGCAGGTGAGTCCAAATAGTTTTGCTTTTTTCTGTGTGACTGCCCACTCTGAGGATGAGAGACTTGATGCTGTAACACTGCATGTTAGATTCTATCTCTTCAAATTATCCTGAGAGCCTGAATCCACCTCTGTGCTGTTTTGGTAAATGGCTCTGTCCAAACTGGTGTGCGAGCTGCACGCAGTCTGCTCACGCTACTGGTTTCCTAGTTGTGAAATTATTTCCCCCCACATTTGACGCCCTGCCAGCACCCTGGGCGGGCTTCTGAGTTGGAAACGGCCTTGAGTTCTGAAATAGCGTGAGGACAAAAGGAAAGACAAGGGAGATTGATACCCTCCAAAATCCTGATCCTTCCCAAAAGCTTTCGCATGGAACACTGAGGTGTAAGGTCACTGGGAGGAATAAAACCTGAACTAAATTATAAATTATTTTATATAACTAAATTATAACAATGGCTGTATTTCAAATCTTAATTGTTTGCTATTGGGTAAAAAGCTGTAAGAAGCTGTAAGGATGTACCTGATGTAGGACTCTGAGCCATAATTTTTACGATTAAAATTACAAACGCACAGAGACCCCTTCTTACCCTATTTAATAAAAGGAACTTCAGTAATTATCTTAGCTGGATAGAATAGCCCATTCAAAGATGTTTGCAATCGAGCAAATGCGTACTTGGTATTGGTCATTGAAGTGCTACTGAAACATGGATATTTAACATACTGGTGTAAGGTGTATCGTCACTGGAAATGTGTGTTCAGAAGCACTGTGATTCTCTGCTTCAAGCAGGCTAGTTTGTAAATACAAGAAAAATGCAGGTGTATTTTATTAAAAATAAAATAATTATTAAAAATATTTAAAATATATTAAAATTTATTTAATAAATTATTTTTAAAAATGATTGTTTAAAATCATTATTTGACTTCTTGAAGTCTGATACAGCAGCCTAAATGATCTTTTCTATCATCAAAGCACTAAACCCATTACACATTTATAACATGCCCCTATTGAATTAAATAGGTATTATTTAAAAATGCACAATTTCTTTTCTTTTTTTTTCTTTATTTTCCTAGTTGCACAGAGAAGAGATTGAAACCATAAACATTAATGGAACAAGATTCATCATTGATGGTATGTATCTAACCTTGCCATTGGGTGTTAGTATAGCACATCAAAATATTATACTGCTTAGAAAAAGCCATTTGGCTTTTATGGCACATGCTATTTTTTACTGAATGCTTTACATTTTTGGCAGAAGATGAGGAAACACGTCAATGGGGATTTGATGCTCAGTTCTGTTAGGAGGTGTGATATGAGAGCCAGCGCTGTAGTTCAGCTACTTCAGCTTTACCTAGTCAGTTTTGACCCGATGTCAGAATCCGTACTGATGTCAGGAGTTAACTATTTCCATGTGTATTTTGTAGCAGCAAACCTCTTTACTCCCCAATAGCTGGTGCAGGGGTAGTGGCAGCCCTTGGAGCAGAGGGGTTCCAGCCACCCGGCAGCTGGGCAGCCGCCTCCCGCAGGCACAGTGCAAGCTTACGGCGCCCAGAGGAGCATCTGCTGGGTCATACAGCACTTGGTTCTACACTGTTGTCTTCCTTTTAATTATGCTTTACGTTTTAAATCACCCAATCATCAAATAGAAGGATTTGCTCTTTTAAGATTTGACAGTTTCTCAGAAAAAGCTCATAGAAACTTTTTTCCCGTATTGTTCCAGTTTCCACTAAACTCATTTCCTCCTTACGCTGCTGCAGCCTGCAAACAAAGGAACATTGCGAGATTGATATACACCAGTACAGTAAATGTGGTGTTTGGAGGGCTTCCTATTGAAGATGGTGATGAGGAAACTGTGCCATATTTTCCTATAGAAAAGGTACTTGTATTATATTTCTATGTTTCCTCTTTGTTTACTTTCTTGTTTCTGAAAAAGCCTGGAGTTCTCAAGACCATGCTTTGCCTGATACCAGAATCCAGTGCCAAGAAAGAAAACTCTTTACACTCTTTGTAGAAGCTATTCACAACTTGCCACATCAGTTTTATATATTTTGCGGGTTGCTGGGTATTTTTTTTTGTTTCCTGTCAAGGCCTTGATTTTGGAAAAGAACTCATAGTGTCCCATTAAAATTAATGAAATTCCACCTGGACATAGGGATTGTGTTCTATGGCTCGGTGCCTCTTTAGCCATTATTTATATGATTTTTCTGTTTCTCCCTTATTGAAGATGACATATAATCAGTGTAAAGCTGATTTGAAAAAGCAGCCCATTTTTAAATGGTTTTATTGCACTTAACATGGAGAAAGTACTTCTGCTTGCTTTGCACACACAGTTGGGTTTTGTGTCCCTCCTCTGTCCATTAAGTACTTTCAAGAAGTAGAGATTAATAGAGAGAATATTGAATAATATTTTGAATAATATACCAAATAATATTTTCTCCGGGACAGTGCCCCAAGAAACTGAACAGGATAATGCAGACCAGTCATCTTCAAAACTTGGCTTTTGTCTTTTCCGTTACCTGAAAAAGAAATCCAGATTACAAAGTAGTGATCAGTTACATTCTTGGCAGCATTCAAAGCATACATATATTTATCGCTTCTCAAATGTGCTGAAATTAATTAACTGGATTTGCATAAACAAAAATGCTTGCTTACCTTAGCAATATGCGTGTGTTTTATCCTAAACTAGTACCACATGGCTTCTGTACTTTGAGGTGTTTGTTGCCATCTGCTAAGTAAAAACTAGTGGAGAAGAGATGCCCCTCAGCCCTGTCATTTCAAGACTAGATAAAAACATATTTGCTTTTTCTCTGTAGCATGTTGATCATTATTCCAGAACCAAATCAATTGCAGAACAAATGGTACTAGCAGCTAATGGAACTCCACTAGCAGGTACTTTTGTCTTAGCATGAATTCATAGTGGAATTTACTACTCCTCTTCTTGCTCTCACTAACGTCCTGTGTCCTGTATCAGTCCTTAGTGGACAAGATTGTCCAGCAATTATGAAATTGAGTTATCTACCTCCTATCACAAATGAAAAGATTTTCACTTAAAAATCACTTTTAATTGTTCTTAGTTCCCATAGTGTCCCTAAGAGGTTTTACCATGGTAGCAGAGTTCGGTATGTTAATTGGAACGATTAAGACAGCTATAAATTAAACAAAACCAAGTTTTCCTGTCACTGTATTATGCAACATAAGTAAAACATGAATGGCGATTTAAATTGTTACCCCTTCTCCCCCCACCCACTCCCCCTTATATATTAAAATCTGAAGAAGCCACCTGATACTACAGCCTGGAATTATTTATTAGTGTTTCCCAAAGTTTTCCACGTTGAGGAAGCCGGCTATACGCTTGAATACTTAAGCTCACATGGGAGATACTATAACTGCCAGTGCAAAACAAATGAATGTAAAGTGCAACATGATTCTATCTGACCAGGTGATACTGGTCACACTGAGCTAAATTTAGCTGTAGACAACTTACAGAAAAGACTCACTTCACTTGATACTTGCAGAGGGCTATAAAGCAATATAAAGTCACTCATGGGCATTTCATCCCAATAGAATTATTTTGTTTTATAAATAAGGCAGTTTTCCCTTATTTCCTCTTTTCTCAGCAGCTCTTTGCATCAAAGATGCTCTTAAATTTAGGAGAAATACACAGTTTTGCATTTGTCAATGAAATTAGAACCAGTGTTCCAAACGTCCCATTTTGATCCTGTGCCATAGCAGGATTGAGTATTTTGCATGTTTTCAAGTACTATTAGGAACAGTTACCAGCAGGCGATAAACCAGCCAACTGATGTACTTGGGAAGTGACTGGATTTTTATGATTCACCTTCTTCCGCTGAAGTTTTCAAAAGCTTCTGCAGCAGTTCTAGTGGGAGCTGGCTGTGCCTACTGTTGAGAACTTTCAGCTCTATCTTGTACTGCTAGCGAGTCACTGGTTCCCATCAATAACTTTGTATGAGATTAGTTGATTTCGTTCCACTTTCTTACCAATAACTCACTCACTTCAGTAAACTCATCACCATAGTTGGCACATTAATTTACTGCTTTAACCAAGCAGTAAATTGGCACAGAGACAAAGGGCTAGTTAGAAAGAGGTTTTGAAATATCACTATGCTGGCAGGACTTCTCCAAATCTTATCTTGCTACTTTGCACGTCCTGATTCTACCAACTTAGTATCCAACTACTAATTCAATGCTTTCTGGTATGTATTAATTTGTAAGATTTATTTCAGAGTAAGTTCTACTACCACAGTGTTTGTTTCATACAAACAAAGACATAATGTAGTCATGTGAAAGTCACTTAAGAATGGTCTTATCAATTCTTCTAGGAGGTGGGATACTCTATACGTGTGTTCTCCGCCCACCAGGAATCTATGGACCAGAAGAGCAAAGGCACTTGCCAAGGCTAGCAGTATGTATTTTAATTTTTTAATCAGCGGAATTGTCTATGATATACGACAGCATCACCTACTTGTGTTATAAATTGACTGACCTTCTTATTGGGCAGCAATTCAACAATTCAATTACCTGTTGAGGATATTATAACTTTTGTTAAAATGTAGCATATTATACATTTTAAACGTCTTTTTTTTTATATATACAAACACATGTAAGTCCAGCTTTATAATTCAATGATTACTGTAATGATAAGAGTGAGATATTTCAAATGTCCGTTTAGATGCAACTTACACCAAATGGTTTAAAATATTAATGAAAAGAGATACAGCAAAATATCTTATTTCCAGTCTCAACTATTAACAGCTTTCACTATCCAGTGAAACAAGCTCAGGAATCAGAAGCACCTTCTGGTACAATAGGTTACTGAAGGGCAAAGAGCCAAGGTGCTTATGTTTTACTCTTTTTTTCCCTTGCTGTCTTTTATTGTAGGACTAGTACAGTGTTTAGAATATGATCCATGCAGAATTATATGAGATATGAGTTATTTTAAAAGCATCAGTACAATATAGTTATGTACAGCATTGAGGAAAGAATAGATTAAAGCATATCACATAATAAATATTTTTTGTTTGTGGCTGTGGTAGGAAATTATATGGAAGTCAGCCAAAATGCACTTTATCATCTTCTAAATAAAATAATTTTTAAGAATGGCAAATGTCATTTTAGTTAAACTGGAGATGTTGTCTTTAGCAACAAAAAAATGTCATCTTTTAAAATTTCCATTTAAGACTTTAAGCTTATTTATTATGCCAATTTTAAGGCATGATGCAACTATCAAATTTTGCAGTTTCTAGAATTTACCTGTTAAATGAAAAATGTGACACCTATGATCACATTCAGTTTTTCCCACCTGAACCTATTTGTTAAATTTGATTCAGTTTTGTGAATACTTTTGATCCATTCAGAACTGTATCTTGCATCATACAACGTGTAGCGTATGAAGGCACAGACCCCAGTTGGTGATGCAACCAGAATCGTTTATTATAACAAACAGGCAGCTTATATAGTACTAATGTATCTTCTTTCCCAACCGACACGCCCCTGCAACCCCCCAATTGCCAGGCGGGCGGAATTCCCTTCAATCAGTCCGGCCGCTATGGGTCGTCAGGACTTGATCAGGGGCTTTCCCCTGCCAGTGTTCCTGCTTCTTTTATTCCTTCTTCTGGTCTCTGCTTCTTCCACAATCCTGTTCACCCACAACAATACCTTAGAAGAGACTTGTATTTTTTGTAAATTCAGGGTGTATTGTGTTCAATACGTTCTTTAGTCCTTCCTCAGGAGCAGTATTTTTAGAGCTTTCTGATTTCTCTTGATTGTTTTTAATGGATTTTTGGGGGTTTTGTTTAAAAAATGGTAATGTTTTAAAGTAGCGACAAACCTACATTTATCTGGACAAGAAAGTGCACTGTGCCTTATTTTTAAACCCATTTTGCTTTGGTTTCATGTTTGTTATGTCTACAGAAGAATATTGAGAGAGGTCTACTTAGCTTCAAGTTTGGGGATCCTTCTGCTACAATGAACTGGGTGCACGCAGAAAATCTTGTACAAGCTCAAATTCTAGCTGCTGACGCTCTCACCCCTAAAAAGAACTACATCGCCGTAAGTAAACAATAAAAGCGTCAGTTTTCATTTGACAGTGGATCCTGCCACTGTCCTGTTCTGTAGTAACTACTGCAGTAGCAGTAATTAGTGCATGGGTTATGTTGACAAATGTGGTATAAACAGTGTGGGACCTGACAGCATCGGCTGTGCAGTGTGTTCAGAGTTGGAATATTCTGTTCTGCAAGAATATCTCCATCCATCTTTGCATTTTTGTAATACAATATTTGCCATTTCTGGAAGGTGAGCAAAGAATGTTTGCAGGTAGATTTATCTCCTGTTCCCCTGTATATAGATCCAGACATAATGTTGTGAGCTGTGATCATCAGTTCTTCCCATACCATATGCAAATGAAAGCACATTTTATTTGGGTTCATTGATTTAAAAAATAGTTGCAATCTTTTTCCTCCTTGTAAACACAGTTTATTATTTGACCTAGAAGCACTATCCATAAAGCACATTAGAAAGATTTTCAAAGTAGATTAACCTACCTTTTCTAAAACCCTAAAAGCAAAAGGGAAAGAGGTAACTTGGGCCTTGGTTAGGCAGAGGGAGTCTTATGGATTTCAATGAGCCTCAGCTGGACCGAGAGCAGAACATGTCCCACCACTGGTGACTGCATCAACAGCACAAGTGAGATACGGGACCGCTTTCAGTGCTTTTGGTAACCTCTGTCAATATAGCCATTCTGTATAGGCACATCTGTAAGAAATGTACCAAGGCACGTTAATCACATAAACCACTTGTCCAACAATTTCAGTGCACACATTAGTGCAACTGATTGAAACACAGGTAGAGTTTGTTGGCTTGTAAGTACATCCATGCTTATCTTATATTGCAGTATTATTTGTAAGATATTTATAACAAGTCAGATAAAGAAGTCAACACATATATGCAGTATTATTTTTACTAATTTGTCTCTTCTCTACCTCTTTAACAGAGTGGCCAGGTGTATTTCATTAATGATGGTGAAAAATTCAACCTTTTTGAATGGTTAACTCCACTTGTATGTACAATACCTACTTTATCTCCTAATACATTAATTTATTTGACCGTATACAACTCCAGCTCTTGTGTGCATGTTACATTTGGTATGTTTGCTTAGGGTGTAGGAGTTCCGTTCTGAATGCAGGTTTAATTCCAGCTCGAAGTTCTGTGATTAGTGGTGAAACAAAGCGTACCTAAAATAATGCATTAAAGCAACTGTCTTCATTGAGACCAAAGAACCATCTAAACCAGTATGCTCTTTTGAGTTGCTGTTATCTTCATTTCTTGGGCATACATTTTGGGTGGACAAAAAAATATAAATCCTTATTAATCTGTAATATAAATACTCTTCAAAAGATCATTTTATTGTTAACAATGGGCTCAAACTGTACATCAGCACACTGTTACATTTCGATTGATTATTATAAATTTTTTTTTCTCCTTTTTTTGAGACTGCCACTTGAAAATTACGTAGTGTCTGCACGTGACTAACTGGAACCCCCTGAAAAATTAAAACTCAAATAGTAACAGCAATGGTGTTTTTTTCTGCTTTATCAGTAAATACTTCCACAAATATCTTCTGTATTCAAACTTTAAAACTTGTTTGAGGTTTCTGTTGTTTTCACTGCTTTTTAAATTTCTTTCAGTTTGAAAGATTAGGTTGCAGTAAACCACGGATACGTATTCCTACTTCCTTAGTTTATGCATCAGGTAAAAATATTTCATCAACATTTCTCTTTCCTATCCACGCTACCCTCATTCCTAAGTGTAATATAATGTGTTGGGTTTTTTTTAATTTGCCAACAATTTTCAGTTTCATGTATAAAAATAATATGCTGTGGGCTCATCTAGTGTGCAGCAGTTCGGGGTGAAGTTCAGCTCTATGCAGTGTGTTGAAAACAGAATGATCTGTTATGTAAGTCCCACAAAAACAGATTTTATGTAGGACTTAACGGATATATAACTTAGTGGAGGTAATAGTATAAATGTTAGATGTAAAAATCCATGACTTCATGAAATACGCTGAAGAGTACCTGCTTTGCTGCATGAATGGATTTCTTGTTCTCCTGTATCCCATGCTCTCTCCAAAATCAACCCCCATGCACAGCTACAAGAGAATCCAACTTTGAGTATTTTGTTGTTTTTATGAAATCTCACAATCTTTTCACTAGAACTGTCACCAACCCCTTTTCACACAAGGACCCTAATTCAGGCTGGCTGAATTATTAAGACTAAATCCACTCCCTGTGAGCAAGTCGCCTTGTTGATGTTAGTGATGGTGCCCTGAGCTCTCAGCGCGAGATATGCCAAAATCATAATGGTATAGCAATTTACTGTTCTTCAAGTAGAAATCTTTTGTTATGCAGCCATGATAATGGAATACCTTCATCTGATGCTGAAACCATTTGTTGAACTGTCTCCACTGCTGACCAGAAATGAGGTAAAGTCTTTGTTTGTAAACTCCCCTTAATTCTCATAGGATGCATATATACATACAGGTTAATACCAAGGTATAATTTAAGATTAAGCCAGTAGAAAGTAAAATCCACCCAGTACTACTTTATGCTCATTGCCATAATCTTTTAAAAGGTAAGAGCTTATGCTCGCAATCTGGGAGAGGCTGCTTCAGCTCTTTCTTTCCAAGGCCCTGTCTGGCTTTGGCTGGTCACTTGGGCCCCCATTTCTGAAGGTACTTAGGCACCTAAGAGAGGGCTTTTATCTGCCTTCTTAGGTACATAAACAAGAGTGCAGAACAATTTTTGTGGATGTTTTCAAGACTAGAAGATTCTGCTTTGCAGGTTTTACTGCCTCTTTGGGCTTTCAAGATTCTCCTTTTGAGTAAACAGTTTTAAAGATAATGTGACGTGTTGATAGGATATTAATATAATGTTGTGGTTGTGTTTTTTTTTTTATTTTGTTTTACATTTCCTTTAACAGACATATTTCCTATGTATTCCTATCTTTGTATGCTGACTTTCTGGTCTTAGGTACAGAACATTTCTATAACCCATACATTCCGAATAGACAAGGCACGGAGTCAGCTAGGATACAGCCCAGAGAAGTTTGCATTTGCTGATTCCGTGGACCATTACATTAAAACAAGACCAGAAGCCCAGAATCATCACATCTTCCTCAAAGTTCTGCTTACTTTAATTGTTAGTGTAAGCTTGATTCTTCTTTCTTTAAAATTTGATGGTCTTTCAGTTTTGCATTTTTTTAAAAAAACACAACACTGACTTGCATAAACTGCACATTCTCACAGTACCACTACCTGAATCATTCTAATCTCAACAGTTACTGGCTCCAGTGCAATAGGCAGTTTTTATTAGACTTACAATATTGTAACAGATCAGTAGCTGTACTTATGAAATTAAAATTACGGCCAAATAGCTGAAACACTGGAATCAAAATTATTGCATGTTTATGTCACACCAAAAAAGCAACTCTCTAAATTGATTGCTGAAGTAAATGAGAACCTGCAGAAAGAGCTACAGCCAGTCTGGAGTTCTTCACCAGTGAAGAAAAACGGCTAAAATAAGGAAAAAAGTTGGCCACAGCTCCTGCCATGGCTCACTGCCTTAGGGAACAGAGGAACAAGAAAAGGGATGGACAGAACAAATTACTGTAAATAACACATACCAGCTGTACAGAGGGAGTTCACTGTGAATTTGTTTTGTGAATTACCTGTATCACTGCATATGAGGGAAAATAAATGTGCATGAGACTTCGCTGAAATCAGTCCTGTGCCTCTGTGCAAACTGTTCCGGAACCGTTCCCCACCCTACTCCTGGGGTGCAGAGCCATCTGTGACAGCACCTCTCAGGCCTAGGAGATGCACGCAGGTATGTTTTTTCATGAGTCAAAACTCTGTATTTTAGTTAAATTGGAAGTTATTTACTAAGTTATATTATTTAAGTGCATTTATGTCACAGTAGAGGAACCAGCCACTAACCTAACCTAACCTAAAGGTTGCACTAACCTTTGTACTGCTTCTTTTAGCTCCTGTAGTTACTGAGGTCAACAACCAACACATTTTAGTTGCTTATCAGCTGAACTTTAGGTACAACTATGTTTTTTCACCTAAAGTATAGCAGTTGTACCGAGCAAATCCCTGCAGCAGCTAGTGAACAATGTGCTTTTTTAATTACTGTTCAGCTAAAATGGGCCTGAAAAGCTGGGGGTCTGGAAGTCCTCACACCCTCCCATCTGCCACTCAAGCTGGTGATTTGTAACAGCAATCTCCCTCGTCGTTGCACCTTTTCCAGCCTGTAACATGGGGAGGGAACAATCGGGAGCAGGATGCAAGCAGAAAGAGTGAAGCTTGGGAAGGGGGACAGGACTAGGGATGAGGCAGGACAGCTACACGAATCACGGTTGGGGGGGAGGTTATCACGGATGGATTTGAGAATTTGGGAGAAAGTGAGAGTGCTCAGACGTTGCCTCAGTCCAGAGCAGGCGGGAAAGGCCAGGTGCAGGGCCTGGGGGTTGAGAGTGCAGGAACCCAAACACAGAACTGCCAAAATCAGTATTTCTGATTTTAAGCCAAAAGACGTGAGGAAGTGAAGGCTATTTCCTCAGCACATACCACAACTTTCTGAAATTCGATTTTAAGGACCGTGACTGCCAACGTGCCCGCCTCTCCCCGAGCAGACGCGGGGCGCTGGGCCCGCCCCCGTTCGCCGCGACGGTGGTCATGCTGGTCGGGCGGCGAAAAGGAGTTGCCGCCGCGACAAAAACAGCTTGGCAGCGGTGGGATTCGAACCCACGCCATCGAAATGACTGGAGCCTAAATCCAGCGCCTTAGACCACTCGGCCACGCTACCGTCTACGTGGTACAACGCCCGCCAGGCCTCTTTCACAGGGGCGGCGCCGTGGCTCTCCCCACCCATTCCCCTACGGTGCCCAGCTGTCTCTGCGTTGCCACAGTACCCGCCCCCCGAGGAAAAAGGCCGGCTGCAGCGGGCGCGGCCGCCTCGTTCGCCGCCGAGAGGCGTCTAGGAACGGGGATGCTGGCGGCGCCCGTACCCCGCATCAGGCCCCGCGGGCTCCCCGGGCCCCGGCCAGGCCCACGGGCCCCCTCCTCCCCCGGGCCCGGCAGTCGAAGCACTGTGTCGGCGGCAGACACGGGCCGGCTTCTCAGCAAGGCGCTGCCCCGGGGCCTGTTCGCCGCAGCGGCAGCAGAGTGCCAGCTTGTCCTCAGGAGGGCGCGGACCTGCCACCCCGGGGATGTCCCTGCCGTGGCCGCGCGGGACAGGGTAGCCCTTCGCTGGGGCCTTGGCAGCTGCAAGAGCTCCCAGCTCCCTGCCAGAAAGAGGGCCCGGCCAGCTCCAGCCCCACAAGCAGGACCCCCTGCCAGCTCCCCCCCAGCTCCCTGCGGGGAGGCAGCCGCCTCCGGCCTGCTCCAGAGCTGCAGGGCCAGTGACCTTACCAGCCAGCTGCCGGCTCAGCCCCACGCTGTGTCCTCAGCTGCACCATTCCCACCGAACTGGGGGGCCCCCGGCACAAGTTACTCTTGTGACTTTCTCAGTTATGCTCATTTATCACACGGGTAATGGCATTCCACCACTATCAGTAGCCTATAATAACAGATGATAAATTTTTTTAAGCATTATCAGCGCACTTTCATGCAGTGGGAACCAGGCATCTGGCTTCCACCAGGCCTTCAGACTCAATTTGAGGAGTCTGCCCTGTTCCCAGGCCTGAGGGCAGCCTTGGGGGTGCAGGTCCTCCCTGGGCACTGCGGGGGGGCTCCCCCAGAACCACAAATGGGGAGGTTGCGCTCTGGTGCTGATGGGGCAAAAGCACTGTTTTCCATGGCTGTTAATACTTACAACAGTGACTTGCAGTTGGGAGATGAGTAGGACCTCAGAGGTTTTCTGCACAATCTTCAAACGTTGTACGTGTTTTGAATGTGAGCTTAAACTCTGCAGGAATTTGAGGCTACCCAGAAACGTGCCTGTAAGAAGCAGCGTTAAACAGCGGCTCAGTCAAGTCTCCACTTTAGGTTCTCAAGGTCTTCAGCACAGCCCTGGAAATCGCTACTGAAACTACAGGTACCCTCAAATGGCAGGCAGTGTCCCTGCTACTGCCTCCAGTACCCACGCTAAAGCTACGGTTTAATTTATGTAGGTGGTGGGGGTGGTAGGTGGGTGTTCCTGACAGAGAGTCAGTGTGCACTTAATTAAATAATAGTAATCGTCTTCCTGAAGATTATCTCAGCACTAGCACTGCAGCAGCATTTCTCTCAATGTGGCCTCCCTCTTTGAAGAGCATTTTGTGTCTGTGATGCCACAAGAGACCATCCGTCTGTCACAAAGGACTTACTCACATACTCCTTCTCAGTTTTGTAACCCTTACTGATGATAAAAAACACTAATGAGGGTTATTTATGTGAATTCAAGATGAAAGGCCAGTGAAAGCGGCAGATTTTTGCATACCTCCTGCTCCCTCTCGCCCGGGATTCCCCCGTCTCTAATACTTAATGATGCTAATGGAAGGTAGTTCTCCTCAAATTTTCACCGTTTTTCTCACAGGAATTAAGTGTCTGGGAGGCTCGCGGCGGGCAGCGGACCGACCCCTCAGGCGAGCGCCAGGCACCGCCCCTCCGCGCGCTGGGCGGGAAGCCGGCGGCCGCGTGCTAGGCGAGGGGCGGGGCCGCTGCCTGCCTCCCCTCAGCACGGCGGCTGCGCGCCCGCCTGCCCTGGGGCGGCGGCGGGGCTGCACCCACCCGGTAGGTGCCTTGGCGGTGCGGGGGCCCGCGGGGGGTCGGAGCCACGAAAGCTGTCGCGGGGTGAAGTGCGGAGGGCGGAATGGGGGGTTTTAATTGCAGAAAATGGTGACCAACTTAGAGCATGTAAAAGGCCGGCGGCCAAGGCGTGAGTTTCTGCGGTGACCTAAAGTTGATAATGTGATATTTTTGACTTGGGCAGCACTCCTGCACTTGCGTCTGGAGGTAATAGTTTAATCCGTATGTGTTTGCGGGCCAGTGCAATTAATTGTAGCGCACGCCCGGCGCAGAAGCGCCGCAGTCCCATCTCCCGCTGCGGAGGCACCCCGGAGGAGGCCGGGGCGGGGCGGACGCGGGGGCGCCGGGCGGCACCGGGCCGCAGAGCGCACCGGGCGGCCTTGGGCGGCTTTTAGCACTACTTGTGTTCGGGTAACTTTTCAAATGCCTTGATATGCATAAAGCGTGGGGTTGATTAACGACGTGTAGTACTGACCAAGTGTTTACAAAAAGTCGGTGATGGTTAACTGCTAAGTGTATTTAAAGCCAGTTGAAATAACAGAGCTATTAATGGCAATGCAGAAACGTCTTAAAGTTACCCTGAAAGTTTCTTTTCTGTCCTTTAATACCGCTGTATTTTGGCTACCGCTAACGTAGTATTCATTTGCGTGTCTGGCAGAAGGGTGAACTTGACTCAGAAGGGTTGTCCCTGTGCTTTACTGCTTGTAGCTCTAAAAGCCGTTTGTGTGTCTGAAGCTGCAGTGTGTTTCCTTGCACAGGGGTTTGACTCTCAAATGCTTCATTCTCTGAGCTGGCACAGATGGACTTTACTGTTTGCTTCATGCACTTTGCGTCGTTGCTCTCTAACTCTCTCTGGCCAATGCGATGCTATGCTTGCAGACAGACTGGATGTGATTTGTTCCACGGTGTTTGCTGTAGTGACGCACTGGAAGGAACCTGAAGTAAAGTCTCCTCGTGAGAAGATCTGTACTTGGTAAGACCAGTTTGTCAAAGGTAGCCAGTGAGTTGAGACACTTCTGGGTCTTTTAAATCTTGGTTTTTTATCAGAGCTGTTACCCTGACTCACTAAATGTATTTTCTTGCTAGTGCGCGGTGCAGGTGAGGATAGATGTTTGCTTCACAAGGGTTGGTTGGGTGTTTGGAAAACGCAGTAATTCTGTAACATGCTGCAGGACATTAACACAGCAGTGGGGTTGTTCTGGACCATGTTATTTAGCTTTGTGTCTGTATTTCATAAAGATGACAACAATATGTTGTAAGGTGCACAGCCTGTATAGTTGCTTAGGTTAAATTTCAAATCTGTATTTTAAAAGAATGCTAATCTGAAAAAAAAGTTATTTTTCTCTTAAAAGAAAAAACTGCTTGTAACTGTTACAGGTATCCTGCTAGATGGCTTTAGCTGATGTGGTAGTAAACCAAAAGGGATTTAATATAATACCAGGGAGAGGGAGGTCGTTCTGGCTTTAATGCTTCTCTACAAGAGACGGTGGGACTTCTTTTGTTCTAGGGTGGTTCCTGTTCGCTGTCCTGTGCTAAAGCAGGGCAGAGGGCTGTATCTGAGCTGAAACAGCCACTGAGAAGTAGCTGGAGATGCTCCAGTTGTCCCTTCTTTGGCTAACTAGAGTAGAGCATTCCTGTCCCTCAGCTCTTTGGGATGAATTAAGGCAGGTTTCAATGCTGAGGCAGCTGTGGGGCCTTGTTCAAGGGTTGTGCCAAACCAGGAGGGTTTTGAAACAACAGACACCCTACAGGAAACAAGTTGTCTTTTACCAGCACTGTGATGTGAATTTTCCCCTCTGTTTATCTGTGTTTGCATGTGCACTGCATTCGGCAACACAGTGAATTGTCCTTGCAACTCACCTGCCCCTCCTGGTGGTATGGCTCTTGGATATAAAGGCAAGAGAAAAGAAATACTTCAGACAGGCATTGGAAAAGCCAAAAAAATAATAGAGAATTAAATGGATTTAATAACTGACTGTATTTTAAATTATCTTAATTTCAAATCGTGTAGTACAAGACTGATTTTAAAAAAAGGAATAAATTTCCAAGGTAGATTGGAGCGAGTAGTTTAAATTCCGGGTTGTATGTGATAATGCAGGCTTGCAGGCTAGGTTTAGTGCAGTCTGACTTTTTGCTGCTTAGCCGTAGGAAAGCTTCTGTAATGGATATTAAAGACTAAATGATCAAAACATAGCAGCAATACTAACAGGGATTCCTAGATAGTACGACTTTATGCCATAATGCAAAAGCACAGAATAGAAGTCTTGGGATGAAGCTCAGGCTTTTCTTTTTTATAGTGCGTTTGGTCAAATAAACTATGAAGTTTAGAACAGTGTTTGTGTGTAGGTGAAAGGTTGGGTATTAAATTCTGTTTTAAAGAGGGTGTTATGGGAGGACTGGTTTTGATAAATACACTTCCAAAGTAAACACCACAAGTCCTTTACAAGTATGGTTCCAAGAAAAACTGAGAGAGTTTTATAAACACCATTAGCTTTAAATAGAAACTGATTTGTGTGATAATGTTCCATTTACACAGGCACAGAAATGTTTGCAATCACTGCATAAACCTGCATTCCTTGCTCCCGTTTCTCAGACAGGCTCAGACCCGGTGGATGTGCTGACATGTGTGACTGCATTAGTAGAAACGAGCACAGGACAGCAGCTGCGGGTGATGAGGCTAGTCCATGTCCTGGAGTTTGTCCCCTACTCGACGCATCATTTTACATCTGTTGTTTGTGTGTGCTGACTAGCGGTAGAGGTTAAAGTTCTCAAATACTTGTTAGACTCTAGTAAAATGATCATAGTAAAAATGATAGTGGCAACTTGAGGATACCTTCCCCTTCCAGTTCTGCGGTACTGCCTTTTCCAGAAATGACAGTTCCCGTGTGGTATTTGCTAGATGAGCAGAATATATAGGACTGTAGAATCATTTAGGTTGGAAAAGACCCTTGAGATCATTGTGTCCAACTGTTAACCCAGCACTGCTAAGTCCAACACTAGACCACGTTTCTCAGCACCAACTCTACACAACTTTTAAATGCTTCCAGTGATGGTGGCTCCACCACTTCCCTGGGCAGCCTGTTCCAATGCTTAACAACCCCTTGAGTGAAGAAATTTTTCTTAATACCCATCCTAACCCTCCCCTGGCACAACTGGAGGCCATTTTCTCTTGTCCTATCGCCTGTTCCGTGGGAGAAGAGACTGCCCTCCCCTGGCTACACCCTCCTGTCAGGGAGTTGTAGAGAGCGAGAAGGTCTCCCCTCAGCCCCCTTTTCTCCAGGCTGAACACCCCCAGCTCCCTCAGCCGCTCCTCACAAGACTTGTGCTCCAGACCCTTCACCAGCTCTGTTGCCCTTCTCTGGACACGCTCCAGCCCCTCAATGTCTTTGCTGTTGTGAGGGGCCCAAAACTGAATACAGTATTTGAGCTGGGACCTCACCAGTGCCAAGTACAGGGTGATGATCACTGCCCTGGGCCTGCTGGCCACGCTATTGCTGACACAGGCCAGGATGCTGTTGGCGTTCTTGGCCACCTGGGCTAACTCATATTCTGCTGGTGTTTGACCAACCCCTCCCAGGTCCTCTTCTGCTGGGCAGCTCCAGCCACTCTTCCCCCAGCCTGTAGTGTCAATGGGGTTGTTGTGAACCAAGTGCACGACTTGGCCTTGTTGAACCTCATCCCACTGGCCCATTGATCCAGCCTGTCCGGATCCCTCTGAGTATGAGCACGTGAGCGCTCCACAGCTGCTTCAGTGCACAATGAGGTGAGTTGGCTCAGAGCTCCTTCAACAGTGGTGGACTGTAGCTGGTGCTACCTGATGCTGGTGGGGTGTTGGTGTTACCTGTGTTGGTGGCTGAGCTGTGGGAATCCTGCCTCTATCGGAAAGGCAGTAACCAACAACATAATGTTGCTGGCGAAAGGTGCCATATGCTGAGGAACTGTTTCTGTGGTGACCATCTTCTCAGTAGCTGTGGTCTAAGTCTGCAGCTGTGATTACTGCTGTAGGAGTGTTTTCATCTGGTACTGTTTCATGGAGAAGTAGGTTGAATATGCACAGAGCTGACGAATAGCAGTGAAGCAAAGTTGGGAACCTTGTTTTATGGTTGTCTTTTTAGACAAGCTGTGTGAAAATCCCTGATCTAGCTGGTTGGGTGGGGTTGCCCTAGAGCCAAGCAGTTGATGGGACACAAAAGTGTCTGGTTTTGGTTGCATGCTGTTGCTCAGCCAGTGTCAGGAACAAATTTTGAAAATGCTAACTAATCCTCTATTTTGTAGGTGCAGGTATTTTCAGAGTATCTATGTAGGCTTCCACCTCTTCCAAGGCCTTTGATCATTCTTACATCTCATTTTTCTAGCTTGTAAATCACATTATGCTTCCATTAGATAGGAGTCAGAAGGAAGGGTGATACTTGCATAATATTGAGAACAAGTTAAGTGCAATATTCTTTAAGCTCAAATCGTTGTTTTCAGATCTCCAAGACCAAAAGGATTTTAAACTATGTGTTGTGTGAAACAAATCAAGATACGCTGCTTTGTGTGGTCTGTTTCTGCCCTCAGGCATACCTGACTGTAATACACTCACAGAACCCATCTGAAGAGCCAGCAAAATTCACTGTGGCAGGCTTGCCAGCAAATACGTGCTTCAACTCAGCTAAATCTGCGCGAAGATTTGGATGATTATTTTGCATTCATCTAAACCCTTCCTGTTTTTCTTGCAACAGAGCAATGTGAATAATCAAAGCTAAAATGATGAGAAAGTATTCCCATTAATTTGAGTGGGTATGGAAGTTTGTGCTTGTGCTACTGGTTTCTGACAGCTTAAGCGCTGATAGGGGTTTAAGAGTCATGGTGTGGTTTGTGAGTCTAGTTTATTATTTTTAAGGAGAAAAATGTAATGTAAAAGCAAGCAGTAGCCCAGTCCCTTGTGTGTCTATCCAGCCTTCCCCTGGGTGAGCCTACGCTGGCTTTTTGTTCTGATCAAAAAAGTGCTTCTAAAGTGACTCTCCTGATCATCTCAGCTCATTGCGCTTTGATTCATGTTGAAAAGCAGTCTCAGAGCTCACAAACTAAACTTGTGCATGAAACTTAACTGTCGAACGTAGCACAGCCACTGGTGGTGTCCACTCCCTGTGATCAGATTACAGTCAGTCTGAAGTAAAACCCCAAGAGATGGATGGCGAGGATGGCAGACCCTCAACACAACTGTGCTGCTCTACAGACCTGCCCTGGTTTGCCGCAGCACTTGTGGTGTGAAAGAACTGCGCTGTGTTGATGCCTACTCGGTTGTTGCCCAGGTGTTGGATTCTCCTGGTGAGTTCTATGGGGTCAGGTTGTTCTTTGCTGTCAGCTTGGTTGTGATCATATTTGCTGATTGACCTCAGCATTGAATAAAAATGCAACGGGAAACAGTGGCGTGACCTGGAAAGCTCCAAGCAGGATACGGTCGTAGGGGAATCGGTTGTATGTTGTTGTACTCTCAACAGAAGAAATAATTAACAAAAGCATGTAGCAGAAAGATCATTTCACTTCAGTCTGTCTGTCCTCTCCAGCGTGGTCTGAGCTTTTGATGCAATTGGGTATTAAAGTCATTATGGAAAGTCGTTAAGTTTGGTAAAGACAGGCTTTAGAAACTTCAGAAAATTACTCTGAAACCTAGAGTTTGTGCAATTACTGAGAACAGAGTTTCAGAAAATGTGGACTATCAGTAATTAGAAAAACATGTGAATAGGGACAGATTATAGTTCTCTGAAGGTTTCTTTGCGCTTTGATGCAGTTGGTGTTAGGCGAATCATGGACCTGCGTGGTTCACGGACCTCTGGCTGTTCATACCTTTCTCAATCGCTAGCAGTCTCCATAGATGTGCACTGGCTGCGCGAGTGGGCTCAGCAGGAAAAAGACAAGACTTCAGAGGGAAAAAGAAAGCTTTAGGTGCAAGAGTATCCAGGAAGTAGCTGGGCAGTTGCAAAGCAAGCCTGAGCTATAGAGAAGGCACTGCACCGAACGGGAGGTCACACCAGTTTCTTGCTCAGCCATGTGTCCCCAGCCTTCTGCGGGGCAGGCTGTGTTACAGGTGATGGGCTGCAGTGAGCCCTGGCACACAGGGTGCAGCATTACTCTGCTCCGGGGTTTCACGGCCACCGGCCCCGCTATGTTCCAGAGGCCTCTTTGCTGAAGCTTGTTGTGGGGTGGAAGGGGGAAGACTTCATAGGTCTGGAAAATGGCAAACTATTCTCTCTGAAAGTCAGCGTTGGTATCGTCCTGCCATGGCTCTGGACTGCAGAGTGTGTAAGAACGGAAATGGAGGTAATGTGTGAAAGACACAATACCTTCTGTAGCTTGTGCCTGGGGAGGTTTATTTCTGTTTGAGTTCTGCTGAATCATCACGAACTGTTTCTTGGGTGGAGGCAGCTGAGCGTGCTGCTGTTGTATGATCTCTGGGGGGGAAAATTCTGTGATTCACCTATCTTTTTTTGTAACACATGTCTGTTTGACCTGCCGGGCTGTACAGTATCTGTGTTCTGGCTCCCTGAAAGTGGTGTCACTAATTTGGAAAAGTTATGGTAAGATGAGAGTCTTTGCAGAGCTGCAGTTTTGATGTCCGTATGGAACTCCACGTATTGTTTACTCTAATGTTGTTTAAGGTGTCAGAGTGCCTCTATGAAATACTTACCTAGAATGTCACCTTCTGGATTTAGAAATGGTTGAAGCCCGTGACCTGTCTGCCTTGCGCTGTTGCATTTGCTTTCAATTTGCTTAGTTTTCTTTGCAGATAGGACCCAGGAGAAGCCAAACCCTACCTATTCTATGCTCTTGGGATCCAGGAAGCTACTAAAATGTTGAAATAACCAGTGACAAAATCAAGCTTTTTCACCTCTTTGCAAAAGAGCTATTAACCAGGGAGAATACTTTTTCCTTTAAGCTCTATGCTTAAAGCAAACACAGCTTGGAGGCTTGATGCTGTTGAGCAGAATGCCGTATTCGCTGTCTTTGGAGTTGGAAGAGGATAGACTGGTCCAAATTGAATTCTCTTCACAGCGTAAAAGACAGAACGGCTGAGTATACCCCTCACGCATGCCTCGTCTTGTCTCTCTGATCTACTAGCGAGTGCACTTGGGCAGCAGCAGTGGAATGGTGGCCTTCTTTCTTGGCCTCTTTTGTGCTTTGTCTTTCTGAGGATGTCCTGGGTAGCCTGAGCAACCTGCTTGGCACTGTGGACTGTTGGCTGTATGTGAGCCAAAAGCCAATTTAAATTTTGGCAGTGGTGGGACAATTTTCTAAGTTGTCCCAATACTCCCGAACTCCTTTGGCTATTAATTTGCAATATCCTGGAGAAGGCTTGTCGTGAAAAAATTTTAAAACCTGATTGTGGTGTTTGAGCTAGAAGTTCCTCAAATTTCTAAGGTTGGTGTTGTGAAACTCAGCATTTCAGAGAAAGAAGAATTAAAAATACTCAGAGGAGGAGCATTAAGAGATGTCAGCCATAGGCAGCAGGTGGTGTTTGTAATCCCTCAGATTTTATAGTATTATTCTATACTTGGTTATCTTCTTTTCTCAGTCCTGTAGCAATTTAAAAACTGAGTGCCTTCTACAAACCAGGGTCTAGCACTGAGGTGTTCAAAACCTCATGTAGGTACTTGGGGATCATTTTCATAGAGCCAAATGCAAATTATTTTAATTTTTTTCTGCCAGGGTGTTGACAATCATTTTCATGCAACATTTGTTTTCTTAATAACCCATTCTTTTTTTTTTTTTTTCCTCCCATCCAGCTTCTTCCCTCCATTTGCATGTGTGTCGGAATAGTGGCTGTTTTAATCGTTGCAGGAGTTAAACTGACCTCCCACAAACATGGCAGACGAGGATCTTATTTTTCGTATGGAAGGGATTGATAATGTTAGATCAACTACAGCAAACTCTGGAGATTATCTTGATGCTGATAGTGATGATGAAGACAATTATTTTATCTGTCCAATAACTGATGATCCAGTTTCTAACAAGTCTGCCGGTATCAAAGTTGACAATTATTATAGCAACTTAGCAAAAACTGAACAGTACAGTTCAAGCTCTTCTCCTAGAAACTCATTTAGCTTTAAGGTAAGTATTGGCTCCAGCCTTCAATAAGGTTTTGGTTTTATGTAGTTGGCATGAGAGATTCTCTAACTGCTTCATCTCTTTTAACTAACGCTTCAATAAAAAAAATAATCTGGTTTTCCAGACCTGCAGTTAATTCCATTAAGCCAATAGTCTGACACTGCCATTGAATTGCTTACTGTCCCTTTTAATTCAGTGGGAGATCTTCACCTACAAAAGCAGCAGAATCGAGGTGAACAATTCACTGCTGTTATGATCAAACCATTAAAAAAGCAATACATTGATTGGGAGATTTAAAAGATTATACTTCTTGTAGGCTATATTGGCATAAGATATTTTATTATGGATTTTGCCAAGTGGAGTTAATAATTCATAATATTTTTATTTGGACAAATTAAATTGTAAATTATTAAATTGTAATGATAGGTTTTCTGGTTATAGGTCCTTCTGGGGGAGCTTTTAACATGTTGACTCTTGCGCTTGGACATGAACTATCACACTGGCAGTAGTTCCTGACCTTTTCAAAATAAAGAGCGATCACAGCATTGCAGAGAGGTCAGAGGGGCTTTGGCGCTTCCTTGGCAGCGTGTCCTGTTCCACTCCCTTGCACAGATTGGGCCAGGCAAAGGGAGACCAACCCACAGGCAGCAGAGGCTCAAGAACACGAGTGACATTCACCTTGTAGGTTAGATAATCCAAATATGCACCGTTTGTGCTAGTCTGGCATGTCTCTTAGATTTTTGTCTAGACTGGGATTTAATGTGTTTAATTAACACATTTCTTGTTATAAATATTAACATACTATTTATTTAATAGATACTTTAAAATCTTGGTTATGCCTAATGCATGCTTTGTTCCTGAAGAGATCCCAGAGGGTTTATTTCAGTCAGCTAACGCATTAAAACACATTAAAAGTGAAACTATCTTGTTTGCAGTGAGATTTTCTGTTACCATTTTTGCATTAAAAGGTACATATTCCTGAGGAAGGTGAAGAGTACAAGTTTAGTCCAGACAAGAGGACAGATTTTAGTGTATGCTGTGCTAAGCAAGTTAGGATGTAATAGGGAGCTTAGTCTAAATTTGTGTGTACGTTTTAGCATGTGCTAAACGCTTGCCTCTGAGTTTGCAGTGCGAGTTTGGAGTCACGTGGCCTGAGATAAAACTGATAAGGACTTAAGAAATTGTAATTATTTCCTCCTTCCTAAGCTATCGTGTTGCTTCTGCAGAATATATGCACCCATGCTTTGGGTGTCACAAGGCCTTGTTTAGAATTTTTAGCTTCTCTCACAGATAAAATGCACTGGGTTGAGACATGGAGCAAGCAAATCTTCATCAGCTGCTTAAGCTGCAGAAATGGTGAGTGCCAACACAGAGAGGAGCCAACAGGCAGGGCTGACATCTTAAACCACCACAGCCTGGTCCGGTCAGAGTCTGCCCGTCGCGGTCCAAAGCTGATGGCAGTGTGGCCATTGATAATGAAATGCAGAGACAGGTAGAAGAATTACTATTAACTCTCTACCTTTAAACAGGACTCAGCAATGGTTAATTAGCTAGTTAATAGGCAAGACTCTTTTAACTCATATTTTTCAATAAAAAAAATTTGACAACTTACCTCAATAGGTTGGTTCACGGAAGTTCTAAGAATGAACTTAAATGAGGAATATAAGTTAAGACTGGCTTTTAAGTGGAAATTTTTTTTTTTTTAAATTAACAAAGAGAACAGAGACGCTTTGTCAAACGTTTGTCTTATCACATGTATTCTCCTACTTTTATGTTTCTCGTGCATCCTTTAGAATGACGCACAGCATCGTTCTAAGCACGGCTCTGTCGTTGACCATAGTCGGGTAGGTTAAAAAGAAAATGTGAACACAGTATCTAATAGATGCATTAAGATTTTTTTGTTTGTTTGTTTTCCTTTTATGGCCTTTTTTTGTTCATTGTTTTATTGTCTGGGAGAACTGCTTGCCTCAGCCCATAAAAGTCATCAAGTCAAAACTAAAAAAAGATACCTGTTGAATGAAATAATAACCATCTTTTGTTCTCTACCCTGAGGTATCACTTCTTTTAAAGCATGTGTCTGTAGTTGTTTCTTCACAGTATTTCCTACTGTGAACAAGAATAGGATGGATGCAGGATATCTACTTGGTCTGTATGGCAGACAGACACCTACAGCAGGAGAAAAATTGCACGGTTAGCACCATTTCCTTGAAGTCCCCCTTTTGTTTGTTTGAAGATTAGAATACAGCTTTTGTACAAGGCACCTCACAAGATCAAGCGCAAGTAATTAATTTATTTAAATCATTACCTAACATGGACACGGATCACCCTTTTGGAGAGGGACGCTACTCAAGCATGATTTGACATACATAATTGACTGAGCCTTGGCTTGTTTCTGTCTCCCTGTTTTTTTTCATATATATTCAAGTATGGAAGTTCCCAGCTCTATATGAAATGTTTATCATCGCATGATCTGAGGTAACTTCATTTTGTTATGAAACATGTAGGAGATCTTTCTCAGCCTGTCTTTTAAACTTGTTTTATTTATTGTAGTATTGTGTTAGTTTTGTGGTTTTATTACCAGAAAGCTGTTTGCAAGGTATGTAGTTTTACAGTTGAAACAAAAGATGAACATGAACAATTTAAAAGGTCATCTGCTTCAAAAACCTAATGATGTCATTGCTGCATCAGTTTATACTGTTTGTTTTTTCTTAAAGTTTTGACAGATTTAAATTCCAAAGGAAAAACAAAAAACAATATTGTAAAAGTTACTGTTTCTACATACTTGAAATTCAGTCAGGGAGGCAGCAACAGAGTCTCAGAGCTGAGTAGTTCTTTACTGGCGTGGGTGCAGAGTGGTCTTTTCTCCTGCTCGCCTTGCAGAACGTCTTTGGCATATCACAGGATCGTATCTCCAGTTCTCTTGGAACAGTACAATGTAAAAAGAGGGGAATCAAAATGTTAGGAGAAAAGCATCCAAATTGGCTGGTAGAGAAAGAGTGTTTGTATTCCAGAAAACTTCTTTGATTTTTTTACTCTTGACTTGGTGGAGATTGAAATAGCTACTTGTCTGGAATTGTTGTTATAATCTACTTTTACAACATTCTAATTTTTAATTTCTTAATTTGGGGGACGTAATTTGGGGCCTTGGGGTTTACAGAACTTTTTTTCTTCTTCCATATTGCTCTGTCAAAAATTTTTTGTGCTTACACTGTCAGCATGTGCTGTTAGTTACAAAAAGTTAAAAATCAAACCAGTAAAAGTCAATGTCATTTAAGTGTGACATCACTATTTGCATCAAATACAGATTTTTGCGAATTATACTTGGTATGTACTAGACCAGATTCTGTCCTCAGTAATTTTATGATAGTGCAAATTGAACTAAAACATGATGCTTTGTATTTTTGAACGGTGTTTCATTATACTTGAAGCTATAAAAATGTCAGTGTTTTTCTCTACCTCTCGGCCCCTGCTCTGAATAGTGCTTTGGGGGGTTGTGTAGTTACACGTCTTCACAGCATTGGGGTCCTGATGTGCTCTAGAAAAAACTGTTGTTGTGAGTTGCTGCTGATTATAAATAACCTGCCAGTTTGTAACTTCTTCAGGAAACCTGGAAACATGCCATTCAGAAAGCAAAGCACATGCCCGATCCGTGGGCAGAATTTCATCTCGAGGACATTGAGACAGAACAAGCCATTCGTTACAGGTCTGTGGGTCTTTCTGCTTTTAATGCTGATGTTAAACAGAATATGCTGGTTTATGCAAGTGCTGTGTTTTTAGAGGGCAGAATATGTGTAATTACATGGCTGAGGAACTTTCAATAATGCCCAAAGTGAGTGTGTCTTAACTGAATTTCCCAGGGATATGGAAATATTGCTCATCATGGAAAAAAAAAAAACCCTTTCAGCAAACCGGTGTTACGCTCTTTCTCTCTTTCCCACCTACGTAGTATCTGTGAGTTTCACCATCTAGACAGGCAACAAGGCTGAAAAGTATTTTCTGGTTGATTTATTAATGCTGTAAATAAGGAAATGAAATCCAGTAAAGAGGCAGCATACATAGTTTGAATGGTTTAGGAAAAAAAAAGCAACATAACACTCTGCCTTTCCCAAAATAGCAGTTTCACTGTTGCCTGTCCATGCAGTATTGCTGCATGTGGCTGGAATTTAAATCCATATAAAGCCCAGAATAGCTCAGCATGGTGTACGTGCTGAAACTGAGTTTAGCCCTTAAACTATTCTTGGAGCTTTAGCACGGCTTTGCCAAAATGTTTGCCCTACTGACGCAGGTTTCTGGGTGGAAGGGGTAGGAGTTAGAGGCCAGTTAATTATCACTTGGGATCAGTGTATGGGAGACCTCCCTTGCAGTCACATAACACTGTCACGCAGCACTCTTTTTCCCCATAGACTGCATCTGTCCCTGGTCAGCCACGCAGTCCTGAAATATTTTATTTATATTTATTTTTATTTTATTTATATATTCCATGCATATTTTAAAAGACAAATAAGTGATAACATTGGGTTAGGGCTACTTGAATACCTTATTAAAAAGAGATGGCTCAGATATTCCTATTTCCACCTCTTTTGTCTGCTGTGAACTGGGGTGATACAGCCTAAGGGGGTGTGTGGGGTGTCTGCATGCATGAAGTACTTGGTGCAGGTTGGGGGGATTGGGCTGGAAGCAATCATGTGTTGGTAACTCGGCCACTGTGGTTCTCAGTTTGGCTCTTGCTGTGTTGGGAGCTTAAGGGGGTGGGGAGAAACCACAGCTGTATCTGTTATCACAGGGCTGTGCAGAGACTTGCTCCTCCTTGGTGCCGTGTTGGGCCGTTCTTGGCCCCGCTGCTTTTAGCAGCCCCAGCTGGTGCAGCGTTCTGCTCGGCTCCACCACCGCCCTGCAGCAGATCCACCGCCACAACCAGCGTTACACAGTCTCAGGGCTGGGGAGGCAACCTGTCCCACTTGCAGGGCTTGGTAAGGCTCTTTCTGCCCCCAGTGTGCTGCCTAGGCATCACAAAGGAGATTGGATATCAAAGCAGATAAAGCCTAATTTGTAGTGTTGCAAAGTTTAGCTTCTGTAGCGGAATCTGTTCATTGTCAATAGGATTAAGTGTCTCTATACCTATTTCTTTTTTCCCGTGTAAGGAGGGCAGGAGCATGGTGGGAAGACGAGAAGTTTTTGTGTTGGAGTGGCGGCAGCACGTTTTAGCAGTCAGCTAGAGATAAGGAAGGATATGCGCTGGGGATGGGAAAATTTGGGTTCCTTCTGCATGGTTCTGAAGCGCATCTCCTGATTTTGCAGGTACAATGCAGTTACGGGGAACTGGGTTGAAGATGAAGTCCTCATCAAGATGGCTTCACAAGTAAGATCACACTGTCCTTCATATTTATTAGCAGCCAAATTTGTCATTTCCTCCCTGTTACTGAATAGTGGCAGCAAGACGTTTTCCTCATATAGAAGTTTTGAAGTTCGAATGTCATTCTTTTTCCTCAGCTCATCCATTATGTTTTGGTGTCCCAACAGCCTTTTCTTCCCAGAGTAGAGTAGAACATGGAGTCAGCCCTTCCCTGTCAGCAACATGAGGCATTTGTTCCTTTCCCAATGATCTCTCTTCCATTTCCTGCTGGCCTCATCACGCTGCCTGGCAATAGTCCTACTATTTTGTGTGCTTCCAAATAATTTCTGCTCTTAGGATGAAAACAGACCTAATGTTTGGTGTGTGAGGATGGAAGCTACTGTCAGTTCCCAGTTAAATTATGGGGCTGGTGGTGTGTTGGAGTCGCCTTGTCCCGTGTTACTGACCTAGTATCTGGTGTCTGGGGAGGTGATGCTCTGTTTGGCACATCCTCTGTGGAAGCCTAAATGCAGAGATCATGAGGTCTGCGAAGCCAGCTTCTCTAGACTGCCACAACAGAGCCGACTCCAAGCTAGAGAGAGAATTTAAATAGCTTCTTTAAAAGACGTGTCATGTCTGCTCCGTGAGATACTGAGAAGGGACTTATTCCCAATGTCTTTTTCCCACATTGCTACTTACACTGCCAGTGGGTTTTCACTTTTCTTTGAGGAGAAGCAGCCTTTTTGGGAACTGCTTTCTGAAGGATATAAAGGGGAACACGTGGTTATGTCTCTTGCTGGTTAGAAAATAACTTTGTGGAAACGGCAATGCTGGGTTTTTGTTTTTTTTCTTTTCCCTAGCCTTTTGGCCGTGGAGCAATGCGAGAGTGTTTCAGAACGTAAGTAGCTGCCGGCTTTATCTTTGTTGGCCTCCGTGCAGTATTTTCTGCTGTGGTGACTGGAATCTCACTTAGGTTTGATGGAGATTGTGTAAAGTGTGGCTCCCCATTAGCTCCCTGCTGTGTCTTTCTAAAAGACATAGCTGGGGGGTTTATTCCTGTTTGTGTGACTCCAGACAAAGTATAGGAAGTGGGTATCAGAAAGCAGAACATTCTCTTAAGGGAAGCAGAGGCAAGTGTGGTGCAGGCATCCAGTAAGCTTGATTTGGAAAGTTAAGCCATTGCCTGTGCTGGAACTGTGGTGGGATGGATAACGTGCAATCACGTCCAGTTCCAGCAAGTATAGCCAGCCTATCAATTAGCAATTTATAAACTTATGCTATTTCCATCATCTCTTGGAGGCAAAATACTCATAAAAGTACAGAAGCAGCTACTTTGTTTCTGTGTTCCTAGTGTGCTAAAATGGCTTTGAATTTGATACGAGGTTGTGAGGTGAGTGCAGCCTGAAGCCAACTTGAGGCCTGTGGTTAGGCAAAGAAAAGGGGAAAGAATTGTTGGATGGTGCAGTCTCAACTCAGCCTCCCTCAGCAAAGAGGTTATCCTCTCAGCGTTTACTTTGGATCACATCTACCAGAGTCCTAAGTAAGGCAGAGCTCAAATACTCCTAGTTACTCTTTCCAGAAGGGTAAAGTGTGGGAGAAGAGAGACGAGGAACTTTTCTTTGCTCAGAGAGCATTAGCAAATACGGTTGTGGGCATCAGCATCTAGCTATAAATCAGTTTGTGCTAGAAGAGTACCCCACCCTCTCCCGGCTCTGGAAATTAATGAAATGAATATTTCCTGGAAAATGTACATGTATGTGCTTAAGGCTGCTCCCCCTTCTTTCTGGCTGTGGAATGCAGAGAAACTGCTTTTCATGTCTGGTTTCACTTCTGCAAAGATAAACTCCTGAATGACAAAACCACGTTTTGAACCTGAACAAAAAGGAGGTCAAGTAAGCTCTCAGTCCTCCAGTTTGGCATTGTTTCAGTGTCAGTTCATGCAGGTGGCTCTGTTATTGCAAAGCCAGATAGAGCAGTGAACGATGCCTAAGAAGTCACAAATCTTAGCCTGCTGACATTGCTTTTAGCTCTTCTTGTTTACGAAATTCCACTTTACACAGTATCTTGAGTAGTGCCATAAACAGAAATTTATCTTCTCAGCTTTGCCTTAACCTCTTGTACAAAGAAAGCATAACTCGTATTTCTGCGTCCTACTGCTGGATTTTCCATAACTCTCACTGGTGCACTGGTATTTCTCATCTGGAGCTTTCTCTTCTAGTTTTTTGCAACTCTGAGTCCTTAGTCATGACAGTGATCGCACTTGGCTCAAGGAACTCCAGAGAGTATTGGCTTTAGAAGGGCACATGAGATGGCTTGTTTTGCAGAGAAATTAGTTTCTTCAGAGAACTGGAAAGGTTTCAAATCATGGCTGAATTCTTGTCTTGCTTGTTCCAAGGCCTCTGCTATAGCAACTGCCCATCCCTGTAGGACAGACAGTCTGAAGTTGCTTTGCCTTTAGTGTCCCCTGTAACAAGACCTTGCACCAAAGTCTTAGAAGGGAGAGGGGAAGGGTTGAGAGTTTGAGTGCTGCTACTACCTTCTCAAAATGTGCGATTTGCCATGGCACTGAGAGAGTCTCAGAGAAACCATTGTTACTGAGCAGAGGATGAGAACCGCTCAGGAGCCAGCCATGCCTTCCTCTAGATGCTTCTTTTCATACTCCTCCTCCTCCTTCAGACTGGCTTGGCATCGCTGGCCTCTCCAGCTACCACTGCTGCCATGGTGGGGGGCTTTTATACCTTTTTGCCATCTTCTCTGTTGAATTAAGCTCTTGACTGAGGGGTTGTGGGAGGGGAGGAAGTTGCTCTAGGAAAGAAGACTGTGTCTGCTTTGGAATTCTAGGTAATGCTTTTGTTTTGTTTTGTTTTTTCCCCATTTGACTTGAATGTTGGCATCTTCTGCAACCACTGGGTTGCAAAATCCATTAATCCATTTGTTGGCAGCCAGCAGATCCTCTTGTCGAAGTCTTCTCCCCCACACACTTTTGAGGCACGTGTGGATTAAAGTTTTGCACATCAACAAAAGTTAAAAGCTACATCGTAAGAACTGTCAGGTGCACTTTTGCCTACGGGAGCATACTACTGAGTAATGACCCCTGTGTGCTGACAGCAATTTGCTCTTATCATAGGAGAGGGTTTTTCCTCTCAGTTCATGTTTGAAAGGCTACTCCCTGTAAATTTCTGCAGAAAATTATTGTTGACATTAGAACAGGGCGTTGAGGTGGCACTGACCCTTTATACTCTGGGTTTGAGGGAAGCAGGGAGGAAAAGGAAATGAGAAAAGGAGGAAGTTCAGAGTAGAAGTAGGTGCAGTCAAACCAAGCAGGCACTTTGGCACATCCCAGCCGTTCATATGCAGTGTTGCTTTTTCCCTTGCTCTCTACCTGTGCTTTGCTTTTCAGCTAGCATATCTGGTAAACGACTGAGGCTAATGCTGACCTCAGGGCCTGGCTCTGTCCATGCAGGCAAAGAAACGGGAAAGACAGAATTGAAATTCTTGGTTTTGCTTTCACCAACAATAGATTTGTCTTTCAGGAAAAAGCTGTCCAATTTCTTACACACGCAGAACTGGAAAGGTGCCTATAACTATGTTGCCAAGCAATACATAGAGAGTGTAGACAGGGATGTGTATTTTGAGGATGTCCGACTTCAGATGGAAGCAAAACTGTGGGGAGAAGAGTACAACCGGCACAAGCCACCAAAACAGGTACATTCACAGATCTTGCCAAGCAAAAATGCGGTCTTGTTCTCCTATTAGATTAGTTTTCAATTTAATTTGCAGGGAGTTACTTGTTCACGTTCTGTTAATAGATTCTTCTGCGCTACTGTGTTTTCCATTAAATGGTACCTGATTTTTAATGAAGTAAATGCAGAAGTTGCTTTCTATTTCCAGAATTAGGGACTGTGTGTTTGTGAATGTATGACTGTTCCCAGCTGTTGACTGAAGACCAAAATAAAACAGTGTTTGTCTTGCTTTTTTTGATATTTGCCCAGCTGCTTTTGAGATAATCAGAGGTGTCACAGAACTCATTGCCAGCTGCAGTGTCAGCAAGCACTTAACTGTTAGTGCTCCAGGAAGGTAGATTCTTAAATCTTGCAAACCTATCTAAACACCTGGCTAGCACTGATTTTTAAGAAGAGCTGAAAGGCTGAATAACTTTATGAAGTAATTCAACTACAGATATCTGAGGAGTGATCAAAACTTTTCCAAAAAATTAAGGTACTGTGGCTTTGTTTCCTTTAGGTGTCTCAATGACAATACTAGCACACGGTGTTAAGTGCAAAGCGTTAAGATGTATGAAATTTAGGGGTGTTTGGGATATCAGACAAGGCTCAGGTTATCAAGAGAAGCTCCCGTCTTCTGTGCTAGTGATGTGCATAAACACATAGGATTCAGGAAGAGGTGGTTCCACTGACTTGCTGGCCGTATTTCTGGTTCTGGGGTCCATGCTAAATACTTTGTACAGCCAACAGAGCTTTGCACTTTTCCGTGCTGGTAAGTTGAATAGCTGGTCAAAGCTGGCCATTGCGTCCCTGGACAATGGACCTCCAGCAGCAATCAGCTTCTTAAAAGACAAGAAACGAAAGTGCAGGCATGAGGGACTGCAAAGCTCCCTTGCTCCCAGGCGTTAGCTCCTCCTTGAGTATGTCCATGGTATGTATCAATGAAGGTGTTGATTCCCTTTAATGCACAGCGGGTACCGAATGCCTGAGTTAACTATGATTTCAGATGAGCAGAAGAGGCAGCTTGTAGGAGGGGTGCTGCACATGCGCTGTGGTATCATGGTTCCTGCCCTTGGCTCTACCGCAGACTGTGTGTGACGTGATGAGATGGCTGGGTCAGGAAGTGTGTGTCAGCGTGGGAGCCTTAGCCATTTAATAGCCAAAATGAGTGAGTGCGATTGAATATGTGGGCTATGTGTATTGCCTTCCATATGAGGATTAGTTAATAACTACCTGTCTAACAGCAGCAAGGTGAGGTATAGAGTGAAGCACACAAAGAGGAATCTAAAAATCTAGAAGTTTTAAATGCCACGTAGGGGAGAAGATGTAAGTAAAGTGAGAGTTGTGATGGTTTCTCCTTTAGGAATGTGCCTGGGAGGGAGGGAGGAGGTGAGGCAAGATACAGAAGTATCTGAAGATATTCTGAAGAATATCTTCTCTGAAGAGGCATTTCTACAAGTTGTGCAGTGGTTACTGTATGTTTTGCTTTCTGGGTACAGACTCTTTGGAGTGTACTCTTAAGATACCTACAAAAATAAAATAGCAAGCCAACATTTACTAAGAATTTTTAGAGGAATTTCCTGCAGAAGTGAGCTGTTTTAAGTGACTGCTTTTAATTTATAGCATTCCTCCAATAGCCTAAGAAGCATGTGACTCTTCCCCCACCCTTTTGTTAAACAGACAGACCTTTGCAATTGTTCAGCTTCTCCCAGTGGGAAAGTTTTCACAGCTGGAGGATTCAGACACACTTTGATCTGAAGACGGTATTCCGTTTGTCATTGTTTATCTTCTTTCCCTCCCCAGGTGGATATAGTACAGACCTGTATAATTGAAATGAAGAACAGACCTGGAAAGCCTCTCTTTCATTTGGAACATTACATTGAGGGCAAATACATCAAATACAACTCAAATTCTGGATTTGTGCGAGATGACAACATTCGTCTTACTCCGCAAGTGAGGGTTTGTTTAATGCTTTCCATAGTCTGCTGCAGGGAAATTCTTGGCTCTGTCCAGAGGTCTTGCATTACTGCCAAGAAATGAAATTGCAGGCTTTCCGGTACAATGCCAAATAAATTTCTCTTTTTGCTGTATGTCTACCTCTTATTTGGGGCCGGCTCTTTCAGCCACTGAGTGTGCTGCTTTATTTCATTTCAGTGTCTGTTGATTTTATTTGAGTTGAACGTTGTTAATACTCTTTGGAAACATTAAGTCATTTGACTCTTAATTATAATTGCAAGCATCAACATATTTCAGACTCTCTTCAGATTAAGGCAGGGACCTCTTGTGTACTATGTCCTAAATAGTTTTCTGGTGCTTCATGTAATATTCAAAAAGAGGTGGAAGATACCCAACTCGTGTAACTAAACATCTAGTCCATTTGTATACAAGAATCTGGGGTTTTTCCATCTACAGCCTCTGAATAGGTGCATCTGAGATTGTGTACAGATATACAAGTACAGATTTCAAGTGATTCTTGGATCTCATAAAATAACTTTAAAATGCTGATGAAAAATGCAAAGTGGTCAGTGTAGCAAAGGAGTGTTTTACTGGGGCTCGAGGGTTTTGTTCTTTTCATTTTTTCCTGGTATTTTTAAGGTGTTTGTCCTGAAGCTTAATGTAAGCAGAGGGTTTATGTTCTGGGCTGTCTTTTGCACACTGAATCAGTGCTGTGCTTTCACAGGTCGGGAACAAAATGTTCCATGAGATCTGCTGCAGTTAAAATGCTTGTCTATGTCCACCCGTCACCTCTCTCAGGCCTGGCAGTGTGTTTTTGGAGGCCTTCCCAGAGGATTCCTGATGCCTCAGCTTTATGCCAAAGAGAAGGGATTTTTATACCTGATTCTTGAAATGCTGAATTTAAAGAGTACTAATGCACATTTCATTATCTGATATGTGAATGTAAAGCCAGATCAGCTGTTCAGGGGGACCTCCCAAAGGCCATAGTAGGGGAAAGAGAATTTCTAGGGGTGCTCACTCATTCGTGTTTTGTTTTTGTGGTTTGTTTTTTTTTTTTTATCCAAAACGTGGCAAAACTTTGCCTGTTGGCAGAAGGAAGCAGTGTCCCAGGGCTGCAGAGCTTTGAGGTCCAGAGGCACAGCTGGGATGTTTATGCAGAAGTGATTCTGCACTGGCATCAGAGCCTGCTGTTGTTCTGTCTGCCAGGCTGCTCCCCCCTTCCTAAGGTGAAGACTGTAGTGGAAAACAGAATCTCTGGTATAGGAAGGAGGAATAAAGCAATTTCCTCTCCCGTGCATGTTCCCGCTGCTGGTTTTCATCCTACCTCTTTTAGCCCAGCACTGAGTGGGGACAGGTTGGAGAAGCAATCTACTACATGCCTTTAGTCTCTCATTGCTTTCATCATTATGTTTATACCAGTTATACTTCACTGATGGTGTTACCAGTCTTCGTTGCCCATGTATAAGATATGAATGTGTGTTGCTGTTTTCAGTAGATCGAGGGAGAATTTTCTCAGACACCTTCTGTGGTTCTTCCCAGGCCTTTAGTCACTTCACCTTTGAGCGCTCAGGACACCAACTCATTATTGTTGATATCCAGGGAGTTGGAGATCTTTACACGGACCCTCAGATCCATACAGAGAATGGTACAGATTTTGGAGATGGCAACCTAGGTAAAATCAATGATTCTGTTTCACATGCTAATGGCTTCTTATTTTCTCTTCTCAGCTGTCTGCTGGGTAGCCACTACACGGCTGAGTGAGCAGGCACGTTTCTGAGTGTCTTGCAAACCGCTGGGATCCTTGAACAGGGCAGTCATCATGCATGGGCAGATTTGAAATGAGAGCTGATCTTGGTTCATGTCTCTTTGTCTACTCTTAAACCAAACAAGTAATGAAATTAAGTCGCTTCCTACAATGTGAGAGCAGTATTGGCGGCCTTTAATTTCCTTGCTACTTTGCAGGAATGGATACAGCTGAATATGGAGAGATAGGCCTTGCATATTTTTAAAGCTCCAAGTGTCCATACATGAAGTTGTTTATAGGACACAGCAAGTTTTGTAAGCAGTATGAAATGCAGGTGTGTTTCTCAATGATGCAGCCAAATTCATTTATTATATCCTGTGCATACATAGCTTTTGAAGATTTTGCAGTCCTCCTTTCCTTTTCTCTTGCAGAACGAGTGAAAAGCCCTTACAGGTATTAAGATAAAAGGGAAGTGGGTTGAGCTGTGTGTGCTACAAAGCACGTTCTCTTTCTTTACCTTTTGACTTTTTAGAAAATGCTTTGGGACTTCTAGCTTTTAATAAGCAAACTGTCATAAAAATTTAAACCCTTTCTTCACTATTTTTTAACGCTGTAGGTGTTCGAGGTATGGCCTTATTCTTTCATTCTCATTCCTGCAACAAGATTTGCAAAAGCTTGGGGCTTGCACCATTTGATCTTTCATCCAAAGAGAAAGATGCCTTGGATTGTAATAAAAAATTACTTGTAAGTGCTTGATGAAAAAATGTGTAAGTAAGCAGTATAGCTGATTTATTCTAATTTTAAAAGCCCTTTAAATATAATTCAAATATGCTATTTAAATGGCAAATATAACCACCTTAATCACTAATGTTGCAGTTTAAAATACAACATTTTAAAGCTGACTTACCCACACTTGTCTCTGAATTAATACTGTAGCTTTAATGCATAGGGAACCTTGTAACACATGTAAGTTTAGAACCCAGTATATCTTTAAATGCTGAAATCATTAGTAAGTTTCATACCTCACAAACCTAATTTGGGGAGACAAAAAGAATAGAACTGCTCATCTTTAACTGATCTCAGTTTCAACTGATATTAGTGGGACTGGGATCTGATGAAATGCTTTGAATGAAATTGTCTTAAACAGAACTATTTGACTGAAACTGTGCCAGGACTTGATATTTTGATGGGTTATAGAACTTTTCAAAGCAAATAGTTATGTATACACATGTGTATTTATACCCACCCTTTTGTAAAGGGGGGTAATAAACATTCATATTGGCTTATGTAGCATGCTTAGAATACAGAGAAGCATTACTCATGGGACTTTATTGTTAATTTGCCAAGGAATCTGCTCAGACAATTCTCCGTGGCACAGAGGAAAAATGCGGTAGCAGCCGGGTGAGAACAGTCTCTGGTAGTCGGCCTCCTCTGCTCTTCCGCCTGTCTGAAAACTCCGGAGATGAAAGCATGAGTGATGTGGCGTTTGACTCTCTGCCCTGCTCTCCCTCCTCAGCAACCCCTCACAGCCAAAAGATGGACGTGCTCAGTGAGTGATCCTCATACCTAACTTCCTTGGGGGCTCCTGAATGTTTGGCAGTCACTTGTTTTATTTTCTTGATTTTAAACACAGCAGCGTGTTGTATTTAGTCCAGAATACTTGTCTCTAGCTTTCCTCTTTGTGCAGAAATAAAACTAAAAGTAGTTCTGTGTAGAGTATTAATGCACAAATGCTTCTGTGAAAAAAATGCAGTAACATGATGGTATCTAGAGCTTTCTCCTCAAACGTGTTATCCTTACAGTAAGAAGCAAGTATTTTTCTTCCTAGGTTGGCCTGTGTTAAATGAAGTAGATAACTTGGTTCACAAAGACTATGATCAGCTTGATAATCAAAGGGTGAGTTACTTAATGAATGTGTCTTTAAAGGATGGCCTGAAGGCTTTGTGTAGTAAAAGCACATAAAGGTGCTCTGCCTGCTTTCATTGCTGCAGGTCACGTTACCTGCATGCATTTGCTCTTTCTAATGAAGGAAGAACATTTTATTTTCAGATACAATGATTTATTTTTTTCAACTCTGGAAATTTATATGCATCTGATGTATTTGAACAGATAAGGAAAGTGTGTATCTGTTCCCCTGCCTGCATGTTGTGTCTTTGGCACTGCTGTGGTATGAAAGCTAAACAGAATCCCCGTTGATTAGGTTGCTGCAAATACTGGTACTAAGGGATGTTAGAAAACCTCACCTGAGGAGACTGCAGTAAGTTTTCCATGGGAATTTTCCAACACCGGGGCCTTACTGCCAGAGGCTGCCAGTTACCGTTTCATATTTTAACTGGCTACCACTGAAGACTGAAAACTGTATTCAGGGGGTTCTTGGTTTGATAAAGTATGTGAGTCCTTGAGGTTTTTTTTTTTTTTGTTTTGTATGTATGTATCTAAGAGAGAACATAAACTTGGACAGTACCTTCTGGGTCAGTAGATCCTGTTCTATCTGAGGTAACACAACATATGTCATGGTTTAACCCCAGCTGGCACCCAGGACCACGCAGCTGCAGGTCTTCCCCTTCCTCCAGAGGCGTAGAGAGAAAAGGAGCGGAAGGGAAAGAAAAAAACTTTGTGGGTTGAGATAAAAACAGTTTAATAGAAAGAGTAACAGAAAAGGAAAATTACAATAATAATAATAATAATGACATAATATAATAATAATGACTCACTGCCCAGTGAATGGGTACCTATCTGATTATTGATCCCCATCCTGCTCCCGGCTGACCCCCCGTGATGTCTGTGGTACGGAATGTTCCATCTTTCTGTCTATGCTCCTTCTTAGCTTCTACGGGAAGCTGAAAAGAGTCCTTCAAAAATTCAAACATCGCTTAGCAACAACTAAAACAATATCCATTATTGATATTCCTTTCACAGCAGTTACTAGAAAGATTAACTCCCAGCTGAAACCAGGATAGTACGCAATACTGGTCATCCAGTATATCCATTCGACATATCTTATTGAACCAGCAGAAGGTTTTCTCTGTGGGAAATGTCAAGCTGAGATCCTCACAAAGGGTAGTGCTAACATCGCAATGTTTTGTTCTTATCTTCTATAGGATTTCGAAAATGGTGGAGACAGCGGATATCCCAGTGAAAAGAGAAGTGACCAAGAAGATCTAGATCATAGAGAGAGGGTAAGAATTTAGCAGAGTTGGAGCTGTTCATACTTGAAGTGTTTCAAGACAGAAGAATCTTACAGAGGCATACAATAGACGAATCTTATTTTTTTATCCCTCTTGATCTAGACTTTGTAAATGGAGGAAACCATTAGAAAGAAATTCCTGCATGTTGCAAACTTGCTTACTCATCTTGGGAATGCTAATGACACTTTTACAGGAGAAAGACTATAATGAGGAGCTTGATTTTAAACACTACATTTGATTGCATATTGTTGTGGGGGTTTTTTTAAGTATTCTCTATTGCATTTGAGAAGGGTAGCCAATTTCTTGTCATATGGAATCCATGAATATGATCTACTTTCAGACTCTCTTAGCCTCTCTTCTTTCTATGACTTTATATGGCTTAGGATATCATAGAACTTAATGTTGTCAGTTAATAATATGCAACTTTAGAATTCCTGTGGGTTAGTCGGTTACTGCTTTAAAATGTAGACTTTGAAATTAATGCTTTTTGACCTGAAGTTCTTAACTAGGTATTTAAATAGAAGATAGAAAAGAGAATACTGCTTCCAGAATACTGATGCTACTCCTTTTGTCGCCTTTGAAGTGACAAGGTGTTTGTCATGGGATATCCAGTTTACAGGATTAGAGAATGGGTGTGCCATATTCTTTACCCTTTCAGTATGTTTCTTTTTATATTGCGCTATCACTGAGAGAAAAGAATCCAGTAGAAACTATTTTGGTCATTGTCACTATTAATTTTGCTGGATAAGAACAGTCTAGAGGGGAACTGGCACACATCAGTTTCTGCAAATTACATTATGCAAATCTTTACATTAACGTAGGGCCATTCAAACAACAATCGAAGACGTGAATCTGATGAAGACAGTTTGGGAAGCTCTGCAAGGGTAAATAAAACAGAAATGTTCATAGACGATGAATTTGCCACTCTGCTTGTCCTTTGTTCCACTCATCTGCCATCTAACTTCACATCACTAAATCAGATGTCGGTTTTCCTTCCTTTTCAGCTACAGATTATGTTTATTAACTTACCACTCTGTGTTGTTTCCTTTTTTGTTTTGTTTTTATTTTCCAGTTAAAGAAGTAATGTTATAAACAGATTGTCACCTCTGTAACTGATCTCTAACAGAAATTAATGATTATGCATAGCTTTCTCACTTTAAAAAAAATAATTACGGTTCTACAGATTTTTTTTTTCTGCCTAACTAGATTTTATTTCCTTTCTGCACTTTATTTTTGGAATCGTGTCCTGTCATGGTTGGATGATTCTTTTTTTAAACATGCGCTGTTTGAAATACGCGACAGTAGCTCTCTCCACTGTGTAGCTAACTGAGCTTAGGGAAGACCAGACCTCCTTCTGTGTTTTTACAAAATATAGCTTCTTTGATAACTAGTTTATGTGGCTTTAAACTTAAACAAATAAGTCTATTCTGCAAGGAAAGAAAAAACAGAGCTTTGACAACAGTGAATGATTTAATTAGATACACTTTTCAGAATTTGCTTGTAATGATTATAAATTGGTGATTCAGGAAATGAAACAGCTTTAACAGACTGAAGTTCTGTGCCAGTAGCCTTCCCTGTTGTGCTTCCCCTGTATACCTCTGATGGCTTTCATCCTGATAGGATTTGTTTTGGCTACTGTTTCCCATTCACCCATTATGTTGAAAAGTTGTTTGTTCTCATTGTGTTGGACATCCTGAGAAACACCAATACATGTATCTGCCTGTCATCTTTTGCATTGTTATTTTTCATTTTTTTAGAGTTGTAGAATGCAAGTAGCATTTAAAATGTTTTGAACTGAAATTCTGACTAGAAAAATATGGATTTAATTTTTTTTTTTTTGCATGGATAACTTTAGTGCTTGCAGTGTGACTATTCAGGTGTTTGTTTTTATAAGTACCTTTTTTCTGATTCAGAACTTAATGCTTTGCTTTGCTGCTGCCGTTTGTGGAAGATACTTGATGTGGGGATTAGAAACAGAGGGCTTTACTCTGTTTCTTTAACAAAGAATAACAACCGTTTAATCAGCTATTAACATGAATTCCGAAAGCCGTGATTTAAATTACAGTAATTCCTAATAAGTAATAACTTTAATGGAGGCTTTGGTTTCTGGAGGTAATCCATATTGAATAGTTTGGAAATTTTAATTTTGGATAGAAATGATAGTATATTTCCTATTTCAGATCAGTGTGGAGAAATGGAATCTCTACAACTCTTCGAGAGTCCATGTCCACAGACCATCCTGTGTTGCCCAAGAAATTCAGAGGCTCAATGCACTAGAACTTGAAAAGAAAATTGGAAAGTCAGTCCTTGGGAAGGTAGGATTAGTGCAGTAATCCTGTTCTTTCCAACTGAAAAGGAACATCTTGCATTTATTACTTACATAGAGGTGTTTCTCTGCGTGAGTTATTTGTGCAGGTGAAAATGTCTATAGCTTTCTGTCACCTAATCCTATTTTATAAAGGACGTATCAGCTCAGGAACTCATGAATTCCCTCTGTCTTTGGACTTGCAACATCTGGGCTCCTTTGGGAAGGACCCTGTTGTTGGTTCACCTGCCCTTCCAGAGGATTCACACAGAGAAGATAAAGTGGGATAGATACGGTGTGCATGATCCACACCTTGCAAATAGGCAAGGTTGGGCTCTTGAGAAATGGTAGCGTGGACCAACTCTTCTTACTCCAGACTATCCCAGCCAATGCAAATGTGAATTAAGTCTGGGTTTATGTGTGGGCTTCCTGAATATCCTGAGAGCCTCAGATGTTCTCAAACCTTTCGGTTTGAGAAGAAACCTGCCTTTTCCTTGGGGAAGGGAGGAAAAAAAAACCTCAAAATCTCACAACGTGTTTGGAATGAAATCCTGCCCCCTGTAAAGGGGGGGCATCTGACAGTATCTGACAGTAAAGGCTTCAATGGTGTGAGGATTTTACCCTGGATAACCTTCTTGATTTTCTGTGCCTCAGGTTGATTCCTTCCCTGTAGGGGCCCTTGCGGTACCCATGGTCTCTGCCATGTGCCTTGCTGGCTGGCACGTTAGGCAGCTGCTGGCTGGGTGCTTTTGACTCCCTCCCAAAGGTCTCCGAGGCCCTAGCACGTCTGTTGGGACATTCCCCTCAGACCTGGTCCTCTGGTGTGGTAACCTGCTGGGATACCGCTGAGGGCACACCAATGTGGGGAGATTCTTGTTGAATTAGGTCTTTCGTCTCTAGGTCAAATCTGCAAAGCTGTATGTGTCTAAGCCTACAGAACTGGACAGGCAGTTGCCCTGCCTATAATCACGTTTTGCCTGTTTAATCTGTTCAGGAACAAGTCAGGCTCCAGGTCCGTGTGTTATCAAACTAATCCTCTGCGTAGTCACCAAGAGGCACACAATTAGCTTTAATTAAGTAGTGACCTCAGAGAGGTATTTTTGTGCTTAAGTAAATGTCGCAGTTTGGGCCGGACTGAGCATGGGGATTTTGAAGAATCAGGTCTATACTTGTGGCTCTTTCCTGTGCAATTGTGTTGCAGGTGCATTTGGCCATGGTTCGCTATCACGAAGCTGGGCGTTTCTGTGAGAAAGACAAGGAATGGGATCAGGAGTCAGCCCTGTTCCACCTGGAGCACGCTGCAGACTGTGGGGAGCTGGAAGCCATCGTTGGGTTAGGGCTCATGTGCTCTCAGCTGCCACATCACATCCTTTCTGAGGTCACTCTGGAGGTAAACAGAAATATCAAAGAAAATGCCAAAATGCAGAATTGTGGTCCATTGTAAAAATAACATAAGAATAACAGGAAATGGAGACAAAGCAATGACTATAGTTAGGTGTTCTGTAGCCTCTTCAGAGAAAACAGATAACTTTGTAATTAAGGACTTGGACAAAGCAGCAAAAAATTCTGCCTCTTCCTGGTTTTGCTAGCAAATTACTGCATATCTACAGGATGTTTTTGAAGTAATCTTTACTATTCAGCGGCTTAGGCTTTTTTGTGGCTGCGCCTGTTTCTCAGGTATGCTAAACACTTGCAGCTATTACTGACTTGGAGAAGCTGCATTTAGTGTTAGAGGGAGGAAGGGATGGTTTTACTTAGAAACATGCATTTTAAAGGTTTTGTTTGTTTTACTAGGACACGAAGGAGAACAGAAACAAAGGATTTGATTACTTGCTGAGAGCAGCAGAAGCTGGAGACCGGCCTTCCATGATTCTCGTAGCAAGAGCCTATGATACAGGTGTAAATCTTGGTTCAGACAGGTACAATGCATGACTGAGTAATTCACTTGGTGGCACTCCATGGGAGGAAGGACTTGATATGCATGTCTTCCATTCACGTAAAGAGCTGTTACGTCAGTAATGCTATGAAGTAGCATTTTGGAGTTACTTCAAACTTCCCCAGGTGTGAATAAAAGCAAGGTTTAGGCCATGATAGCAGACATCATTTCTGCTGTTGGATGCAGCTGTGCGTTTGAGTTTGGCTGAGGCTGCCCTGTGATGGCCAACTATTTTTGCTCTGAAGTTGGTGATAAAACTCCCCTTGACTTCAGTGGGAGTTGCATTCTTGAAAATCTTGGGATCAGTGCTAACAAATGAACACAAGAGATCCTTTAGAGATGTAGTACCCTAAAAGTAAGCGAAAAGTATTTACAACTGCTGTTTCTCCTTAGTGGTGTTTTTGAAAGCATGTTTTTTTTAAAAGTGGGTGTTGGTTTTTTTCCTAATTAAACTATGAAAGAAGCTGTGGGATAGGAGAATTAGGTGAAGTTGTAAAGTGACTATAGACGAAATGCAGTCAGATGAACAAAGTATTTGTCACAGTACTACTGCTTCTCATAATAAAAGTAGGAATGGAAATTTCACAGGAACATAGTCTTAATGCTGAGGATATTACTTTTAATTGAGGATGGTTTTAAGAAATTTAAAAATGCTTTTACCGCAGTAAGTCTCTCTTAATTCGGCCAGCAGTCCTATTTTGATAGGAGCAGCATTGTGACTAAGAAATAGATTGTGCACTGAGCATTCTCAATATGAAAATCGCTGGTTTAAAAGTATTTATGAAACAAGATTCCCTGCAACTTTAGAATGTTTCTAAATTAGTTACCTTTACAAATATAAATGCCATACCAAAACCATTGAAACTATAACAAAAGCTTAGACTCTGGAGCTCAACACAGTACAGCCTGATGCTTTCTCCTCTGTAATTACTGCGTAAAGTGGTCCCAGCCTCATTTGATTTAATGACCTCATGCTGCAGTGCAGAGTTAGTGAGCCTCTGAAAACATTAGCTTTCTTGGAGAAGAAAGAGTAGCTGAGAAGCTATTGCAAAATTGAATTCTGAGTCTCCAGTGCAAGTACATTTGTTTCCTAAGGTAACCATCTTCAAAAATTGTTTTGAACTTCAGAGTACGGGATTGGAAGGAGGCACTGTACTGGTACAATGCAGCACTGAACATGACCGATTATGATGAGGGAGGGGAATATGATGGCACTCAGGATGAGCCCCGGTATCTGCTGCTGGCCAGAGAAGCAGAGATGTTAATGACTGGAGGGTTCCACCTGAATAAGGATCCACAGAGATCAGGTGAGGCCTCATTTTGTTTCTGTAATCAGTAATCCTGCTTTTCCTTCCCTCTTCCCTCAGTCAACATATACCCCAGAAGTATATTTCCTGCTTCAGCTGTTACAAAACATGCAGAGGGTCAGTACCCTCACGTTTGTAGATGGAAGTGGTAATGATGCTGGGTGATAGAAGCCCGAAAACAGCGAAATAAGAGATCTTGCTGGTGATGGTGTAGGGGTCGGTGCCAGCCCCAGTCCTGTGCCCCAGTCAGTCACTCATAAGCCACCTTCGCTCCCTGTGAGGCCACTGAACTGCAGGTTGTGGCTTGTACTGAGTCACAGCCGTGATCCCAGGCCTGACACAGCATTGCCTTAGTTGTGTCGTGTTCGTGGGTCTCGGGGGGCTCCTACCAGCTGGTCATATTTCCAGTTCTTGCAAATCCATTGAGGATCCTTCAGCAGCCAGTTGTGCAGCTTTCAACTTGAAGAGCGAAAGCCAGATTCCCAGCCGATGTAACTCTACTGACACTATTAAAATACGCTCGTTCGCCCGCCCCTGTAGTTTGACCTCAATTTCTCTTTTTATCCTTTAATTGCTTCAGAATAAAGAGATTTTTTTTCGTTACCCTGTACCATAACTGATATTATTTCCTCCCCAGGTGAGCTGTTCACAGAAGCAGCAGAAGCAGCAATGGAAGCCATGAAAGGCAGACTGGCAAATCAGTACTACCAAAAAGCAGAAGAGGCTTGGGCAATGATGGAAGAATAACACCGCAATTAAGCAGTTCTTGTGTACACTTTTTTTTTATAGACTTGCTGCATTTGCAGCTAAAAAGATGGATTTTTATGTGGTGGTACCAGTTTCTTTTTTTTTTTTTTTGTATTTTAGTTTTTGGGGGCTTTTTGAAGGGGGGAAATCCAAATGTAAGTGGTATGTAGGGTGCCATAGCATACTTCTGCAGTGTTTTAAAGCTGTAATACAGACACACTTGATCTTTCGTTGGTTTTTGTAACTGTTAGAACTGAGGGGCTTAGGTTTTTTGATGAATAATGAAGCTGATGTCTATTTAGGTTTCACATGTCCTGTTTTTTACACAGCAAATCATCAGTGTGTTTACATTTTTCTTCTCTCCACATACAGAAAAACAATTTCCTAAATTCTCAGCATTTCTTCATCTTTTTTGGTGTTTCTCACCGAATTTGCATGTGAACGTAAATTTTCAAGTGAGGCATACAGCTACTCACTTTAATAAGTAGTCCCGTTCTATTATGCTGGTGTCATTGGGCACTTCTGTTATTCTTCTCAAACAAATTCCAGATAGAACCCTTACAGTTTGAGGGGGGTGGGGAAGATGCTTCAAATTGGCAGTGAGGATATTCTGGGTGGAATATGTTTTATTCATTACCAGCATTGCATATTTTACCATCAGAAAATCACTGATGTTCCTGATGAGGTGAGGCGTCCAGCTACCCCTCTCATTTTCATTTTTTGCACCATATAATAACATAGTTGTGTCAAATTCTACTGATCCTACATGATATTTGTCTAATGTTGTACAGTAGCAAGATCTGTAATATTTGAATAATATGACGTTATTTTTACAGTGACATCTCAATCCTCAGTGAGGCTAGATCATCTCACTTAAAATCAGAATACATTTTCCACCATTTCCAGAGGGACGTTTGAAAAGGTTAGAGGATGTTGATTCATCTATTTCTATGTAAAGAAACTAAATTATCTGGTTTAAATAGCATTTTGCATAGTGTTTTATCTGCGAATGGTTTCAAACATCAGTTAAAGAAAATTGCTGAGTAAAAGGAGAAAACAATATTATCCTCAAACACTTTAATTTCTTTGTTCCTGTTTGCATAATCCTAACCAGTAATGGGAGGACAAATACATGGTGATGGCTGAATTATTACATAGAGATATGTTTCTTCCAAATCCGGTATTTTGTTCCAAAGCTGCTATGCCATCTATATGGATAGTATAGAAGCTGTTCCTGTTTCTTGGTCACGGTTGACTCTGGTTTTGCAGGAGATCAAGATCTGTTTTCCTTAAAAGGTGTTGATGCCAAGCCTTTGAGATCTTCCTTGAGAAGGAAGCATGTGTAAGACCACCCACCACCACGTAGGGAGGAGAAGAGATTGAATGTGCCTGTCCAAAATGTGTAAGGGACGTAGAGTATAATTATTGACATGTTGGTGTAGTTTAATTTGCTAAATTCAGTAGTTGCTAAAGTTGCTGACAGTTCTCAGTAGATCCTGTTATGTAAATGTGCACACAGCTCAGTGAAAAAATCATGATGATTAATACTTTGCTTGCAAACATTACTTTTTCAGTGATGTTGACTACCTTCTGTCTGAAGGTAGTATCCTATTATTTAGCTATACAATAAATAGGACTATCAATAATTTGAAAATGAAAATTGTTTACAGAAATATGCACAATTTATTCTGTGACGTTCTTTTGAAAAGAAAAACTATGTATTTGACAGACTTTTGGAATGATATTGCTATATGCTGTATTTTTAATCTATTCACAATGAATAAATAAAAATCTGTATTTTTAACAAATGTGAAAATAAATCTGAGGCTGAGGCCTGTCAGAATTTACCTGGGTTCAGTGTTTCTCCATGTCAGTGGGAATATCGCTTGGATAAGGACAGTGAGATGGAAGCCTTTGCACGACAGGTATGCAAATACTGATTGCCTGCATCGCTTAGTCCTCTCATTTACTTTGTCTGGTTTCATTCTAGCTGGTCAATAAAGTTGTTCTTTTTATCGCTTTTCTCAGTAGAGTTTTCATCACTGTATGTGGGGGTTTGCTTTTGCTTTTTTGTAATTTGTCAAAGTTCAATCCTACTAGTGCAAGCTTCCAGAAATCCTCTGTGTTGCTTCTATTTTTCCATCCCTGATTTCTTTCACTTTCAATAGTTGGAAGTAACTAACTGGGAGGAAGTAATTAGATGTGTACCGAGAAAATCTGTGTTTTCCTCAAGGAAACTAAATGGTTAGTGTGCTGTTTTATTTGTACTCAATTACATAAGCAATGTCTGTAACTAATACAGAGTAAGATGTAAGGGCTGAAGCACTCGTTTGCAGGACAGGTAGAGGCATCCTTATGCCTTTAGTCTTTGCTTAGTCCTGAGAAAAGAATGGAAATACTTGGCCTCTGTGATTTGAAGTGGGAGTGTTTTTTGTAATGGCTACAATATCTAACAATACACTGTCATCTTCAGTATCATTTATTCCCCTTTCTGTTCAAGAATAAACTGTCTGATACCAGCCCTTTTTAATGGTTAAAAATTGAGCTCTTACTGTTGCTTTTTTATTGCTTTATTTAGACTGGTATAATTTATTATACCCACATAGTTTAAACAATATAGAATAATCATAAATCATAGAATAAGAAATTGGTCTTTAGCAAAGACACCTTGAAATGGCAACATCTCCTAACAAAGAAGCCCTAGCAGAGCCTCACTCCACTGTTGTGTTACTAAGATGAAAAAAGGTGAAGTTTGGCATTGCAAGTCTTGTCTTTAGGTATAGCTGGCGTCACTGCGAGCTGCAGTGTTTGGCAAGCAGGGATAGCATCCATCGAATGGCACAGAGACTGCCAACACTTATGGCCTATAGAGTGTAAATAAGAATATTGCCTGTTTCCTAATTACTGGCCTGTGGGACGGATTTGAATCTCGCTGTCTTCCCCACAGGTACATTTTCATTCTGAGGGTGGAGCAGCTGCTGGCAGACACAGGTGTGGTTTTGGTAGGCCAGATCAGGACTTCTCATCTGAATGTTAAAAGGGAGGATTTTGCTTGAACCTCGGGCTGGATTCACAGAATTACAGACTGGCAGTGGTTGGCAGGGACCTCTGGAGAGCATCCAGTCCAACCCCCTGCCACAGCCGGTCACCCAGAGCAGGTTGGACGGGAATGTGTCCAGGCGGGTTTGGAATATCTCTGGAGAAGACTCCGCACCCTCTCTGGGCAACCTGTTGCAGGGCTCCGCCACCCTCCCAGGAAAGAAGTTTTTCCTCATGTTTGGGTGGAATTTCCTGTGTTCTGGTTTGTGCCTGTTGCCCCTGGCAGCAGATTCGGGGGCAGTGGTGCTGGTGGTGGGTCAGGTTGTTCTCAGGGGCGTCTCTCACATGGCTCCCACTGCTGGGGACCTGGACGCCCATGGGGACAGCTCACAGGTTTATTACCATTGGGCCTGGTCCTTAGGGTGCGCACAACTGATATAAGTGTTTTGCCTTTGCTCTTCTCTGGCTCGCTCCTGTGCCAGGAAAGCAAATAGAATGAGGCTGGTAGCTTTGTGTTATATCTTGAGTTCTGTAAGTTAATTCTTTTAATTTGGAAAAAGTCCTATAATCATTATCTTGCCTTGCACTGGTAAAATGAGAAACCTGGTGAACCAGCTGCCAGCCCTGAGGGGTGACCCATGCTCTTACCCTCTGTGTGTCACACATGGCTGATGCAAGGAATCCTGGGCACAGGGGCTTCCTCCGGTACTCGGGCATTTTGGGGACAGAGGCTGAGCTCACCTACGGCAGGGCAGAAAAGCGCTTCTCTGGGAGGTGTTGGTACCTCTGGCTGCCCGGGCAGTGGGACCTGTGCCCCAAGCAGCCCTGGCAGTGAGAAGACTCGTGTAATGTGCACGCAGCGTCTCGCACGCTGCATCCTCACATGCCGCCTGTGTTGTGGCCAGTAGCCCTTGTCCACTGCTGCCCAGACGAGAGCTTGGGTGCTGCTCCATCAGACTCGCTTCCTCATCCTTTCTGCACGACCAGATTAGGGGTGACTGACCGTGTGAAGCCATCTGAGGTCTGCCTACCCTCTCCTCCCTGAGCTTCTCTGCAAAACCAGGGCCCTGGGAGGAGCCTCAGCTCCCTCTGTTCTCAAAAAAAAAAAAAAAAAAAAAAAAAAAAAATCCGGACACCTGAGAAGGCGCTGAACTGAGGGTGTGAAACTACAGCAGCAACAGAGGAGGCTCCCATTAACACTTACATGCATGTGCTGTTATTCCTCAGTTCTTGTAGGCAGTGAATGAAATTTTTAACAAGACTGTGCAAAGCTGGTGCCCAGCACGTCCCCGGGGAAGAGCTGGCACCGCAGGGACAGGAGTGGTGGCTCCAGCAGGGTTAAATGAACTCTTTATCTATCCTGTTCAAATGAACTGCCACAACTACAGCAGTAAATCAAGCTGCATTAATACTTTGTGGCCTTGCCCTAGAGAAGCTGGAATTTTTCTCCAAACTAAGGGGTGAGAATAACACTAATTCCCTAAGAAAATTTACCAGACTTTCAGGCAAAATGTGAGGAGAGGCTCCCGAGGCCACCTTTATGGGACGCCAGATAGCTAAGTTGTACAGTTACCCCTTTTCACAAGAGTTGTACTGAGTGCTGCTGCTGCTACAGGCTGCTGTGTGCATTTGTGCTGCAAGTGAAAAAACAAGCCCCCAAACATAAAGTCTGCTGGCTTTTCACTTTGCAAATTCAGTGAGTTGTAGCTTTGCAGCAGACAATTAAAATGCATCGGGTTTCAGTTTATTTTTCCAGATGTTCAGGGGTGTGCAGGCGATGTCCACGTGGCAGCACGGGACCCCCCCGCCACGCTGGACTCCATTGCACCGCTGCCATTGCACCCGCCGGCAGACGGGGGTGGAAAATCCGCATCGTGTTATTGTTCGGGTGGAAGGGTGAGTGGTGAGAGCGGCTTGTTGGGGCAGGGATTTGGGAACAGGAGGGAAGAAAAAGGGTGGAGGAAAGGCTGGTTTGGAGTAAATGTGGCGGCGAAAGAAAGACGTATAGGGCGGTAGCGTGGCCGAGCGGTCTAAGGCGCTGGATTAAGGCTCCAGTCTCTTCGGGGGCGTGGGTTCGAATCCCACCGCTGCCAGCAGAATTCCTTTTGCCGCGGCAGCGCCCCCTGGCGGGCGGTGGCCAATCGCCGGGAGAGCATTATGGGTAGGAGGAGGGCCGCGTCCCCACGTGCCGACCGCAGTGACGCCAACATGGCCGCTGCCTGAACGCCGCCCGTCGCACCGCCACCGGGGAGCCGGCGGCCGCGCTGCCCGTCCGGTCCTCCGACAGGTAGGCGGCTGCGGAGACACTTTTGCCCCTGCCGGGGCCGCGCGGGTGGCGGGGGCGCTGCGGGCGGCAGAGGGGGAGGAGCGCGGCCTGGGCTAAAATGGGCTTTGCCTGTTCGGTGAGGGCGGCGGGGACGAGCCTGAGTACTAGACACCACGGCGAGTCCCAGGGGCGCGGGGCCGCGGGCACTTGTGCGGGGTCCTTACGGGAACCGGCGCGGGCCGGGGGTCCTCCCTCGAAGGGAGCGGGTGGGGGTCCGGTAACAGGCCGCGGCCCCTCGGCTTCCCTCACCGGCGGGCTGGGGGGTGCCGGCCGGTCCTTCTGGGACTCTTAAGCGGAGGCACCGGCGGGCCCGGGGCGGGCTTCCTTCGTCCCAGCTTTACGTGCAGGTTCGAGCGGTTGGCCGTGGCCTCCCTCCTCGGGTCCCCCTTCCCTGCGCTTCCCCCTCGCTGCCGGGCTGCTGTGTCAGGAGAGAGCGGGCTCGCCAGTTGCCAGAAATGACGACGCCGTTGTCGGCGCTGGGGCGCGCAGGGCCCGCGGCGGAGCCTCCGCGGGGTGGAGCGGTGCCTGCGGGGAAGAGGGGGGCTTGGTGCGGGGCTGCCCCGGCCAGAGCTATCGCACGGCAGCCAGCGGCTTCACCCCTGCTCCTGGCAGAACAGGCCTGGCCCTTCACTGCATAAATGTTGAGGTGTTCAATAAAGGTTCATGCTTCATGCACGATCTCTTAAATCCTGAAGATGTGCGTCAGTGACATCACCTCCAAAGAGAGGTCCTGGTGCAGAGGAGCCCTCTTTGGGTTCACTACCAGAAGATGACTGTGCAAAGCTGCTTGCAGATGAGCAAAGCAAGGAGAAAGTTAAGTAAATAATTGGCTCAGAATTGTAGTTATCATAAATGTTTGGAAGGCACTTCAGCTTCTTTATTTTTTTCCACTTTTTATTTTACTGCATGCCTTGGGCCACCCTGAGCTAGAGGATCACTGCTTGGGCTGGGCTTAGAGACCCCCTACAGAATAATGTCCAGGTGCCAGTGGAAATTATGGTAGTGGTTCAGGATACGGCACTTTTCCCGCTTCAATGGTTTATTATCTATACTTTAAGGCACTGATACAGCAGGAGTTCCTGGCCTTTCCTGCACTGCATAATTATATATATATGAAAAGTATTTCAAGTTTTGGTGTTGGCACTTCAGGGGTCTGTTAGTACTGACAAATTTAGGTGTCGATGAAATGCTGGAGCATTTCTAGCAGACCTGGCTAAAAGTCCGAGTGAGTCAGGTGACTTGCAGCTTCGCAATTTTCCTTCTTATGGTTATATTACAGTTTTTGGTAATAAAAATTAGAAAAGATAGCTCTAGTACCCAAATGCCCTTCTAGCTCAGACTTAGAGGTAGCATTCGTTTGATTTTTACAGTTCTTTAACTACAATATTTTTCTTCATTGGTTCTAAATTGATGATGTTATGGGCAGCTAATGAGTGGTTTCATTGGTCCTAGCATTGATTACAATGCAGGAGAAATGAGAAGATTTATGTCTCTTGCCCTGCTGCAAGCTGTTCTAAAGTTCAGTGACTCATACTAATAACTCACATTATATTTTGATTTGCACCTTAAAGAAAAGTCCCTTTTAAAAGAAAACAGTTCTGCCAAAAGGAAATTTGAAAATGCTGACCATGTTTGCTATCTCTCAGTATTTAACGCCATTCTATAACTCTTGTGGTGTCATATATATATGACAAGTGTAGAAGTGAACATCACCATATGTATATACACACATATACCATAGACATAGAATTGTGTCTGTGTGCCTTCAGTGAAAGCTTCATTCTGATTCAAGAGATTCCTTAAAGTTGAGTGAGTGTTACAAATTGTGCCTGGACACACTGCTTCCTATTTATAGACCTGTCATTCTGTTACTCCAATAAAAGGAACTGTAGTCATTCTTGATCCTTAAATGAACAAGAAAAAATGTAATCTCTGTAATACAACATTTTCCTTGAGTACTGACAGCTGAATTCACAAAGAGATTGTGTGTATAATCATGTAAGCAGCATTAGATGAGGGACCAGAAACCAGGTTCCTCAGGCTAAGTTTCTCTCCTTAGCCCAGAAAATCTTAATTTCTCTTCTGGAAGGTGGAATAGCTTTCTCAGGGGAGAGAGAGAACAAGCGAGCACATCACGTACTTGGCATTGGGGCTGTCAAGGAGGGAAGGGTGGTTCCCGTCCTCTCGGCGGTGAGGAACGAGGGTCTGGACCCAAGTCTCCCACCTTCTGGGTGTTATCACGTGTCCTTGCACATCTTAGGCATCCTCCCTTCACCAGTGCCGTTCTGAATGGAAGCTGCAGTTGTTCCATTTTGTGCAGAGCTATCAGGCTGCCTCCATGTGAGCCTGCTGTATCAGGCCACCCAGGGGACACGAGCAGGGAAAGCAAAATTGGAACTGACAAATCTCATTTCTTTAAAACAGCATATTCATGCGTGTATTTCTGGGAAGAACTGAGTGCCTGATTGCAGAAAACACTCTGGTATCAGTCCCATATCACATACGGTTGTGCAGTAACAGCCCCAGCCTGTAGTTAAGATACTGGCTTTTTTGCTGTGCAGGTTTTGCATTTCTACAAAATTATTTCAAATATGAATCTGAAATATTATTTAATGGTAAATTTTCAAATACAGATGTATGGTGGGAATAGCCAGTGATATGCTGGTGCATAAAGAAATGGAAAATTTCAGTCCAGTAATGGGAGGGTCATTTTTTTCATAGGGGAGAACCTGTAAATGAAAAATATGGAATCATATTTCTAGGTAGAATGGCAGAAACAGTGTAAATAATCCAGAGATATTTACTAATGGAAATTTGCCCATGTAATGATGTTAATAAGTCACATCCAGATGGCCTATCCAGCCTCTCTGAAAGGTTTCTTAGATAACTGCATGTATATTAACATGGTATTTTGAAAAGCCTACACATCCGTTGAAATACGCTAAGCTGCTTAAATTGTGTGGTGGCTTGTGTATTTGAAAGAAGACGCCACTGTTGGGTGGAACATGGATGCTGGCTTCCTTCTCTCACTGCCTCACTGTTGCTGGCTGATCCTGGATGCTGCCTCTTTCTCTTCTTCCATGGGAGGTACAGCAGAGAGGCGAGCTGGCGTCGAGGAGCAGAAGACGGTGCAGTAGAGTTCCCCAGCAAAGATCTAATTTCTTTGCCTGATCATCTTTGTTGTTAAAACTTTCCTTGGTCAGTTTGTGAGTGGTCTTATTTTTTTTATGCCTATCTTGACCAGTACTGGCTGATTAATGCTGTCTTAAATGATCTGGACTAACAGTGGTATCCCAAATAATTTGTAAATCCTTTTGTTTGATTTCAGCAGGGAAAAACTGTTGTTGCTTTAGCTGAGCAATCGTTTTTTATTCAAAGGTCTGAACCAGGCGTGACAGTGACTCAAGCATTGGACTGAACATGATGAATCTTTGTTCTAGAGCACCCGGTCCCAGTTAATATCAGAGTCTTATGTTCTTTGGAGTTACTGTAGTTATGAAGTAAAATATGTTGTTCTGGTTATTTCAAAGGACTCCAGGAGAGGCCAAGGAGTCTATTTTAGAGGTCTCATTTAGCAGTACAGTCTGAAGAGTTGTAGGTCAGGAGATACAGTATGTCAGGCAGATGAAATCAAGGTCAGCATGTTCATGTGTCTGGTCCCAAGCACAGGTTTACACAGGAGTTTTTTCTTCTCCCAGCTCTTCAGCTGGGAGCTTTCTCCATTACCTGCTTCGAACAAATTTTTCTGAGAAAGGAAGCTAGTGGACCCTGTGGCACTGTCCTTATGACAGTAACAACTGTGGTGGTGGTTTCAGAGCTCACGTGCTGACTGACCAGCAGAGTGCTACAGATGTACTGTCTGGGAAACCTGCTGCTCCCTGCCTGTTACAGGTATGCAGCATATAAAATACACACTTTATGCAAGTACAAAAGGCCTGGCTTGCCTTCTGTAGAGCACTGATTTAGTGCTGTCTTTCTTACATAACTGCTGGCTTTCAAAAAAGTTACAAAAATTTACCTATTTTTGAGACATTTGCTTGTCAAATTTGGTGGTGGTTGGTCAAGATTGTGGAGTATTAGGGCCCTGATCCTGCAAACACATACATTGCTTTGAAAAACGGTCTAAACAGATGACCACTGAAAGGAACCAACTTGAACAAGTACTTTAGGCTGCATGTGGTACTTGGCGCAGATGTAATGACTCATACGACATTTTGGTTTTCTTTCAGGTTGTGCCAAGGAATAAGCCAAGAAAAAGCTTTTTGTATCCTAGCATGGCAAATGAAGAAGATGATCCAATTATACAAGAGGTAAAAGTGCATTGTAGCAGCAGTGACTGTACATGAGGTTTTCTTATTATTATCATTATTGTTATAGTTCCCAGTGTTCTTACATTGCTGAAACAACATATCATCAACATCAGTGGTTGTCTTATAACCAATGGCTTGCTCTGTGCAAGGAAGTATATTGTGTGGGCCAAGTACATGGCTCATGGTATCTATTTTGCCGGAATAGTGGTGTCCATGTTGGTGGATTCAGCTCAGGTTTTTCACCCTTTGTAGTCTTTCAGTATCAGAAGAGGAACATGGGTGGGGAGCTTGTTTCTACCACTGTGTGTTTCCAGTGACTCTATTGCATGTCTCTGAGAGCTGTAAAAAATTGGAATGACTGATGAGTTAATATCTGTTAAATATGAAGCTAAAGTGTTTCATGCCTTCTGCTAAAACAAGCAGTTGTGTTCTGATTCTGGACTTGTCCAAAAGACTGCTGTGTCTCGGAAGATAGGCACAGTGTCCTGTTCACTTTATGTCTGAATTTACACACCAGAAGTACAAGGAAGGGCAAGCTTATAAGAAGGAGAAAAGCCATGAGAAAAGGAGTGGGAATTGTCAGGACTATATCTAAAATGGCAGCTTCCGTATGTGATATTCATGAAACAACTGTGGTTTTTTGGTGCTGGTGGCAAAACGCTAATTTTGAATCAGATTTGGGATGTGGTGTCACTTGTCCGATTTTGAAAGATTTTATGACAAAATACTAGGAATGCAGTTAACCTTTCAGTCATACGGCCAAAGAGAGAACTCCCTCCTCTTTCTGTAACTGTGATAACAGATTTACTTCAGCCCCTTGGAAAATTTCAGATTTGTTTGCAAAGTTTATTAGAAAAAAAAAAAAAAGCTAGAGCCACTGCCTGCTGCCTCATCACCGTGGTTTGGTTTTTTTTTAAAAAAAAAAGGCCAACTGCAGAATTTCATGTCCAAATTAGCAGAGGAGACCTTTGACAAGAGAGTCATGAATGTGTTTTGTGTTAGAGTTTTTGTAATGAAAAGCGAAAATTGTCAGTATTTGAGCTCTAGGTATTGTGCTTTTATTTGAGGCTCCCTCAATTACACCTGGCATCTGATGAAAGCTGTTTGTTTTGCTTTTTAGATTGATGTGTTCCTGGCCAGAAGTCTCCTGGAGAAGCTGTATCTGTTTCAGGTATTTCCATTAAGTTTCATGCAGTGACAGCTTGTTTAAAATAAATTCAAAGAGCAGTAACACTCCTTACTGTTTCAGCCTGCCAAGATCATGGATATAGGCAAGCCTGTTTGGTTCTCAGACAGTTGAAATATTTAGTATTAAATCATTGCCAAGAGAGGAGTGGTCATTTATGGCACAGACTTGTCATTAAATCACTCCCTTTAACCACTCTAAGGGACTGATTTTAGTAGATGATGTCTTTTTATCTTGGTTTGGATAAATCTGCAGTCTCTTAGCCGTCTTCTGTCATCACTGATTTCTGCCATCTTTACTGTAGATTTCTTTCACGCTGGTCCTATTTAAAACATCATCAATATTCATAAATTAGTGCAATTCATCAGAAGAGCCTGCTTATGTTGTGGAGATAAAATTAACTAGTGATTGAAGGTGGAAATGTGCCAGGAAGGTAGAGGTCTGTTCTCCATTCTGCCACTGAATTTCCCTAATTTTATCCTTTATCCTATTTACTTTTCCCATCTGCAAAATGGGAGTCTTCTGAGGCTGTTGGATGAAACGTTCGTTATGAGCATGTGGTGTCCACTGGTAAGCCCACTGCCTGCTGTGCAGATCCTCTGCATGGCACATGCCAGCAGAGCGGGGTTTGAGATGCTGGCCCAGACCATGCAGCCTTCTGTCTGCTCCATGTCAGGAGTGAGCATGGGTTAGGGATGGGGCTGCGGATGTTCTGGAGAAATGGCAGCTCTGAGCAGAGTGCTGCTATGGCTGAAAAATTTCGTTTGGATACTATATTGTCTTCTCAGCATTACCAGATGGTTCAGAAGAGAGAGACCCGTGTGGCTGAACCTGGGTTTGGTGTCCTGACTAGCTACCTGTGGCCCATGTCCTGGAAGCCAACACTACTCATGTAAACACACAAATATTTTGCTTTTAGGAAATGACTCGAGAGAGAGTTAGTGCTGAGGAATGGGTTTTTAATTGCTTCTAACACTTCTTTTTCAGCTGGACTAATGTGTGGGTACCGTTTTCCTGTGTTGCAGTTCATTGTGGTGTGTGAGGGGCAGGAAGGGGGTTGTGTACTGACGAAAACAGAGGACTGGAGGGAAAGTACAGGCTTTCTAGGTCGTACTCCCAAATCCCCTCATGACTCGCCAACCAGTCAAGTAATTTCTTTTCTTGATGTCTTGTACCCATCTGGCAAGTGGATCTACATGTGAGAGGACAGGGAAGATTAAATTAGTTTCTGTAAAGTTCTTTGATCCTTAAACAAAGAGGCTTTTATGAAACGGATTTGTTTTACAGTATCCTATTCGTCCCGCTTCCATGACGTATGATGATGTTACACATTTATCAGCGAAGATAAAACCAAAGCAGCAAAAGGTTGGTCATCATTTGAGTTCAGTCTGTAAAAGTTGTTTTATGTTGTGCAGAATGTACTTAAGAAAAGCACGTTGTGTTTGAGCTGTTAAAACTATGCAGCTACTTGCAGGACCAGATCTCTGTGCTTGAATGTATTGGGGGAGTCTTCCATTGTGTCTGTAAAGTAGGGTTTAGAATAAGAGTAGAATAAGTAGTAGTTTATAAAGAGAGGAATTAAAGTCATGATGGAAATGCCACTCTTAATATAAAATAGAGTCACTCAGAGAAATGTTGTTACTAATGCTAATTCAGTCTAGGTGATTTAAAAGGTCTTTACAACATTCAAAAAAGGGTTGAGCTTTGGAGGTATGCTCTGTCTGTCAGTGTTAGCACAGTCCTTGATTTCTCTCTTGCCTGGCCGTGAATCATCACAGTCCTTTTGAAATCAGTGGAGTTGAATAGGTAGTGAAAACATAGCCAAAGCCAAAGTGATTGCACTTACTTGCAAATGTATCACAAAACTGTGGCTATGGTTTTGAAATGTCTTATTGAAAAAAAACAGAAATAGAAGTCTGTGATATTAGGATTTTGCTCTGGGAAATGGTTAAGGAAAGTACTTGTGTGAACTTTGGAGTTAGGATGCATGTTGTGTTCAGAAAGTCTATTAAAATTAGCAAATATTTGCATTGTAAGTCCTGTGCAGACTCGTAAATCTGTCATCTCATCCAGGAACTTGTAACTAGTTCAGGTTACGAGTACCATAAAGGGGAAGAAAAAATGAGGCAATAGCTGTGATAGACGAATTTAAAAGGGCTTTGGCACACCCTGACAAAGAATGTATACTGTATTGTTATAGTATATAAAGAGAAATGCTATGCAGGAAAGCGCTTATTTTTGAACATTTGTCTGTTTAAAGTTCAAAGTTTGGGGGAAAGTGCTCCTTGTAGCTAAAATCTTAGACCTTGTTTCTGTGCTTCGACCGCTGTGAATCAGGAGTAACTATGGAGTTAGTGGTAAGTGCTGCAGTCTCAATCTTCCTAGCATCAAGGCCTTTGCCTTTGAAGAGGACGTAGTTACTTTATACTGCCTGATACCCAAACTAGAAGGAAACATACCTTAAATCTGAGAGATTCGTAATGGATCCTCAGTGATGGGGAGGCTTCGAGGATGTTGCTTGTGCACTTGATCTGTACTGACTAGTAAACTAGGCTGATGATATAGTGGAAGGTACCCATCAAAGTGAAGGTTTATTTCAAAGCTGCCTAAAGAACTCTCATTTCTCTGCTCCCATTCATTTGCATGGGAGTTTATATATCTCTAGCTTATTGTTAAAATGTCCCCATCTTACAAAAAGCCATATATATGCTCAACATTATGCATCAGATTTGCCCTGTGAGTTTGAATAATGCTGCTTATGTATTTTAAATTTACTGTAAACCTGTGGAAACGGTAGCAAGTGTGGGATTGAATTTTAATCAATATTTTTGGGGTTCCGCCATGGTAATTAGCTGTCTTTCCTTTCATATTATTTAGGTTGAACTTGAAATGGCCATTGATACTTTGAATCCTAACTACTGTCGCAGCAAGGGAGAACAGATTGCTCTCAATGTAGATGGCACGTGTACAGATGAAACAAGTACCTATTCCTCGTAGGTGTCCTCTTTGCCTTCATTGCCTTTTGTGGTGAGCGCAGGTACATGTATGTCCACCAGGGCTTCGGGGAAAGGCGAGATCAAGTGGCTGTACAGTCTCGGGGGGTGCTTTGGACACTGTTTCATAGCAAGTATTCTCGGAAGTAACCTACGTTTTTTGGTGTGCTTCATGAATTCTGAATTGCAAACAGAAGGATGAGTATATATATTTGCTGCAGTTGTTGATATTCCATTTTGAGAATTGGTTATTTCAGACCTTTAACATCTGTATGCCGCATCGCCTTGTAGAATACAATCTCACAGCATTCATCTGTTTGCAGGAAGCTGATGGACAAGCAAACTTTCTGCTCTACGCAAGCTGCTAGTAATGTTTCCCGCTATGCAGCTGCTGTTTATAAAAAAGGTAAATTTCTTTTGCTTAACTCTCACATCAGTGAAACATGCGCATTTCAGGGTTAAAATAAGACCTGTTTGTTCTTTTCATTTCAGCCTAGGTTTTAATTGACTGATGGGTCTTTAAAGAAAGGAAAAAATTTGCTTATCAATGTCCCTAGAGTCCTTGAGAAGGTTTCGCAAAATTGTAAATATTATGTAAGAACACTGTGGATTTGTAGATGCCTCCAGGATCTTAACAGTGCATGGTGACCTGAAATAATGCACGTTTGTAGCGTAGATTTATCATTGCTATTTAAATTACTATCTCCATCTAATTTTGACTGTCTCATTTTCCTGTTAAACACTTTTTGCCCCTCTCTAGTCTCCTAATGCCGTCACAGAGTTTTGATCTATTGATCACATGAGATGAAAATATGTAGGTTGTCTTCGGTGATGACTATTTTACTAGGCGTCTCCTGAACTATAGGTGAGGTCTGAGCGAGAATGTGGCTCTCTGTAAGATATGGTTTAAACACAAAAAGGAAAGTAGCAGAAATAGGTCTTGGTCTTTGTGGTGGGTTGACCATGGCTGGATGCCAGGTGTCCACCAAGCTGCTCTATCACTCACTCCCCTCCTCAGCAGGATCACGGGGAAAAAATTAAGATGGAAAAACCTCATGGGTCAAAATAAAGGCAGTTTAATAAAACAAAAGCAAAGGAAAACGAGAGATTTATTCTCTACTTCCCTTTAGCAGGTGACGTCCAACCACTTGCTGGGAAATAGGGCTTCAGCAGGCATTGCAGTTGCTCCAGAAGACAAACGTCATAATAACGGATGCTCCCTCACCCTTCTCTTAGCTTTTATTACTGAGCAGTCCATATGGCACAGGATATGCCCTTGGTCAGTTGGGGGTCCCTGACCTGGCTGTGTCCCCTCCCAGGATCTTGCCTGCCCCCCAGCCTGCTGGTGAGGGATGTTGGAGGGACAGCCCTGATGCTGTGAGTGCTGCTCAGCAGCAGCCACAACATTACTGTGTTATCAACACCTTTCTAGCTAGCAACACAGGGCACAGCACTGTGAGGGCTGCTATGGGGAAAATTAACTCCATCTCAGCCAGACCCAATACAGTCTTTCATATTTCTTTGAAATCCTGAGCACCGGATGAATTTTTCACTTAAATCCCTTTTTATGTTTTACTGTATTAAATGTTTATGTGCAATTGAAGCTGTGCCTTTACAGAGGTAGGGAGACAATGAAATGTGCTGTCCTTATGCAGTGGAAAAAAAAACTATGTTAACCAATGTTAATTCTCTTTTTCAGGTGAACTTCACCTGACTCCACTACATGGAATTCTTCAGCTGAGGCCAAGCTTCACCTACTTGGACAAGGCTGATGCAAAACACCGAGAAAGAGAAGCTGCTAATGAAGGTAAATGCTTCACAAGTTGTCTTTTCTTTTGGGAGCCGAGATACAAGTTCTCTCTGTAATTTTACTGATAAGAGTCATTATATTCTGAAGGTATTTGTTATAACAACATACTGATTATAAGGCCATTTCTCAGATTTTATTCACTGATCTTATTTTCAGTGCAACTGCATAAATGTTTTTGTGGGCGCAGCATGGGGGGATTGGCAGAGGGTCAGGAGGTGGTGGATGGTGTCAGAGGGCAGCAGAAGGGAGTGTGTCACCACTGCCACTGGAAAGTTACACTGTGAAGCTCACGGGAGCGGTAGCTCCTGTCACTGGAGCAGTGTGGTGCTGTCATACATTGCATAGTTTGACAAGCTGGGATTGAACCCATAGTCATGTAGTTCCTAGTGTCTCTTTCTTCCTCCGTAGGATGCCAAACAGTTACAGATTGGCTTTGGCTCTTTTACTGCAGTGATGTGTTTATTCTGCTGTATTTTTTGGCAGGTGGTGATTCATCCCAGGATGAAGCTGAAGATGATGTTAAGCAAATAACTGTATGTCCAAATTTCCTTTTTTATGACAGTTCAGGCAACAGTTCACAAGAAAGCATGACAGTCCACACCCAAATAGAAGCACAGGAAATCTCAGCTAGTCCTGATGACCCTGGGCTTGGGAGGGGGGGAAGCAAGATGGACTTGCTCTTGTTGCTCAAGCATACAGATGGTTTTGACAGCAAGGAGTGATTGATTTGTGCTAGGGCCCCTAGACTCCATTGCTTATGTAGCAAATAAATAATGCAGGTGTTTTGTTTCAACATTTTGGGGGCTGTATTTAATGACAATGATGCCCAAATCTTCTAGGTACGATTCTCTCGCCCTGAGACCGAACAAGCTCGTCAACGACGTGTTCAGTCTTATGAGTTCCTGCAGAAAAGACAAGCAGAAGAGCATTGGGTTCATCTACATTATTATGGCTTGAAGGTAGGTGTGTGCTGGCTGCTGAGGAGGCTGCCGGGGCATGGAAGCTCAGCCAAGTCTAGAACTATTTTTAAATCTGGGTCCATGGGAGTCAAGGAATCATCGAAAGTTAATGAGGAAAAGTAGGTCTGTAGGCTTCGATAGACCCTGCAGCGCTCTGTGCCTCCTCCACTGGATAAAGATTTGGGGTTTCCACACTGGAAAAGGTTTAAAGCAAGAGTTGACAAACATGTAAGTCTGAGACTCACTCAAGTCTTGGATTATGAACTGGACTTTGTGAAAGACTTGGGAAACCCAGTCAGTTGAGTGGCAGAAATCCTGTTTGTCTGACCCACGTGTATGTCTGTCAGGAGATTTTGAGGTCATAGCAACAGAAATTTTCCCACATCGCATAAGCATCATCCAATGAAGTGAAAGCAGAACAACAGTTAGCGATGTGGAACACCTGAATGGTGCAGTAATGACAGGGTGGTCACAGTTTGGAACGAGGAATCCAACTCTGGCATTTTTTATGTTTTCAGTATGTGGTAGTGATTCTTGTTTTTCTCCATACCTCCAGGATAGCCGTTCTGAACACGAGCGCCAGTATTTATTTAGTCAAGGTCATGGCCTTGCTGAAAACACAGAATTAATTAAATCTCCCAGGTAATGGCTTGATGATTTCCTCCAGAAATTGCAGTGATTTATTAGGATTGTTTTCAGAGTAATAAGGAGATATATTCTTTAAAAGTCTGATCTTTGATAATTCTATCCATGATAAAAATTGAATTGTTTAAAAAATACAAAAACAAACGAGCCTTCAACTTTGTCAGGTTGCTTTCTTTGTTCCCCTGTGCTCTGAGACTAAAACTAGTTTTTTTGACTTGGGATTGTTGCCTCTTGTACATTATCACAACCTTGCATTTCTGGGACTGTGGACACTGTAAAGGAAAAGTAAAACAAAAGCTTATTCTGGTTAAAATAAATTAAAACTCTGAATCCAATAACTTCCATTGTTAGCAAATCTTAACTAAACTTTCTTTTGTGGTTTGTGAGAGACACCTGAAACTACTTGAAACTTGTTTGGTTTTGTTTCTTGGTGACTGCAGCTATACAGGAGTCTCCCCGTGATGCAGTCAGTACTAGTGCCTCGCTGTAACTTGGTGCAACCATGGCCAAGTAGTAGGAAAGTGGCAGATTCTCTCCCTGTTTAATGGTGTGGGTGTATTTTTCTTAACATTTAATGTCTCGGTGGAACAAAGATAGGTGTTCTGAGAAGTCTTTTGGATCTGATTCTTTCCTCACAGACACTGGTAATTATGTGGGTGGGAAAGACTTTTTGCTTGTTGCAGGCATGATTCTCTCTGTCTACGGGACTTCACGTGACCCCTCTTACTGCTGTGTCAGAGCACCTGTGTTCTATGTATTTACTCTTGCGGTTCCTCTTTGGACGCCTCTCTGTACAGAAGAGCTGGGATTCTGACTCCCGTTTATTTCATACCTTCTCTTTGAGCAGATGAATGCCAATAGCTTTTACTAGTGCTGAATTTACAGAGGAAGATGGGACAGGAAAGAGGAGAGCTCTCTTTTCAGGCTAATGTTTGTTTTGTAGAGTTCCACAAGTAGGATTGCTCTAAGCAAGAAATAACTGTACTTAAACTTGGGAATTCCCACAATAAGCATTTTAAGGATGTGTTTTCTTTTCTTCTAGTGAATATTTAATGATGCTGATGCCTCCAAGCATAGAGGAAGAGAAGTAAGTGTTTGTACAGAATGTTCGAAGTCCATATTGGCTCGATGCTCTTTTTCATGGCTGCAAATCTGCTTGTTTATCTGCAGTGACAAACCAGTGGCTCCAAGCAATGTGCTTTCTATGGCCCAGCTGAGGACTTTACCCCTTGCCGATCAGATTAAGATCCTGATGAAGAATGGTTTGTAGCTTTTGTAATACATTTGCACTTTACTTTGTGACTCTTAATTGCCTCAGATAAGGTACCTTTCCTAGTAGTGCCAGTTCTGTTACCTCACCAGACAGTCTGTCTGGCCCTCTGATTCTGTGAAGAATCCAAATCCTGAGCCTTTCCTTAAGAAGACTTACTGTGCAGAGGAGAGCGGTAACAGCAGATCTCAGTACTGATTTGTATGTTTGCAATCAATCTGCTCTTAGAATAATTTCTAATCCGATGACAGCTTTCTGGATACATCAGTTTCAGCAGGTATCTCCTGGAACGTGAGGTCTGAGCGTGAATCATAAGTTGAAGGTTAGTGCAACAAGCTGCACTTTGGCATTTTCTGGGAAGTTTTCAGTAATACATTCTTCATGAGTGTAATCTGGGAATTGTATTTTGTCTCTTCAGAGTTACTGTCTGATGAGAGCAAATCCTGAGGACTTTGCCCAGAGGAGCTTCCTGTCTTGTTAGGTGTCTCTGTTTCCAAATACTGCCAAAGGCATAAATTTATTTTGTGTTATTAATGCATCAATTTGGGACCAGATAAGCTAATCAACTTTGAAGCAACACTAGCAGATATTTTTAGAACAGATGATGACTAGCGTGCAGGGGCTAACTTGGTAGAACTTAGGTTTGGGTTTTTTTCTAAGATACAGCTTTGAACATGAACTTCAACATAAATTATAGTGTCCTAGATTTATAAATCTGTCTTTATCATGTCCATTGAAGAAACCCTTAATCTGGTGTGTATTTTGCCTTTCAGTGAAGGTCATGCCATTTGCAAATCTGATGAGTTTGCTTGGCTCTGGGACTGACTCTACAGCAGTTCTCCGCTGCATACAGCAGGTGGCAATGCTGGTCCAGGGAAACTGGGTGGTGAAGAGGTATGACTCGTCTTTGTTACTGGGACATGCTTTTCTGCTGTAAGGAGAGGATCAGAACAATGGCTTTTATATGCTGATGTTTCTTGTGTCCCAAAGTAGCCATGTGCTAAACTCAAAGTACTGTAAAATCTTGATTTAATGTTTGGTGCTTTTTACTGCACAGTCAGATATTCAAAATGCAAAGGGTTCATGTTAAAGGCTAATGCCTTAGTATCTACCCCAGCTAGAATTATGGCTGAGCAGTGGTGTAATCTGTATTTGCATTTGAGTTATGTCAGGATTTTGATGATGTCCCCACTCATGTTCTTTTGTGAGAGGACTGTCCTGAATTCTTCCAGAGATTAGTGTCAAATACAAACACAGAAAATGAAACCAATGTATTTAACTAAATTCAGTCAAAGAAAGATCCTTGTGCAGTCACCTTGCTGTTCATCAGTGGATGCTGTTCTTGTCAGCTGAAAGCTACCCTCTAGAAGGCATTACTCAATAAATCAAGTGTGGGGTACTGAGTGTACTACATTAAAGGGATTCTGTATCATCCTCCTGTTTATTAGGATAAAGCATCCCACTGAGAATCGAAGTCTGAACTGCAGTATGATTTTTTTACCTGGGTGGAGCACTGCATGCAGAGAATTATAGTCTCTGGAATAGCTCTTTGTGTTGAGATAAGTGGCACCATCCACCAGCCCAAGTCTGTAACAGGATGTGTATCAGCTATTGTGATACATGCCCATATTAGCATTGTGAACGGGTTTTACAGCAACCCTTGCTGTCCCTCCAGCCATTCCAGAAGGAAGCTGGAAGCAAGTTAAAAGACAGCATATTAGCATTCAGGTTGTTTTTATGTTATAGCTGATTCTTTGCTCTTAGAGATCAAGCAGATCTGGCATGTTCTGGGTGGTTGGGTGCAGAGCAGCACACGCGCACATCAGAGCTTTACATGGAGAGGGGACCCATTTGCTTGGCCTGGGTAGGATAAAAGTCACGAACCTGGTTTTGGAGAGCATACTAATGAGTGTCATCCAGTTAGTTCTGCAAGCAGACAATGACACAGGGTAGTGTTGGTCTCAAGGCTGTTCAGTTCAGTGTTGTTCTCTTAAGCCTTTGATTGCTGGGAAGAAAATAAAAACCCCTTATGCCCTTACATCAGCATTTTGGCTAAATGCTGCCTTCAAGGCTGCGTACCATGTTAGCCTAAGCATTTCTTAGGATCATTCTGGTCTAGTTTACACTGATCCAAGGGGGAGGGTAGGCTTTGCAAGAGCAAAGCAGAGCGCGTACCTGCATTGCACACAGCTGCTAGCCACAAGGCTAGGCTTTGCTGCTGTAAGCCTTTTTGCACTAGTGTAATTGCAATGATGTAATTACACCAATATTAATTCCTTTAATGAAAACTATGCTTTGGATATAAAGGTATAATTTAACTGCAGAACAGGGAAGACATGTTTGTAATGTTAGTCTTCACCGATGCCATTTTTATGGAGCACCTAGTAACTAATATATCTTCCTTTTTAATTAACAGTGATGTCCTTTACCCGAAAGATACTTCTAGTCCACATAGTGGAGTCCCTGCAGAAGTGCTCTGTAGAGGGAGGGACTTTGTTGTAAGTATAAAAGTGTTTGGTTTCTTTAAAGGAAAACGCAGGTGAAGTTTGCCTGAGAGGCCAACGCATTGCAAAACTCTGCTGTACTGCAATAAGCTGTTTCCTCCAAAGAAATTATTTGTACTTTAATCCTAAAGGTGTTATTACAAGTCTGTCGTGGGAGTGTTGGTGTAGATTGACATTGTGGCTGGCTGGCAGGTTCAGATCATCTATTGTTAACAGTATTCATGTCTTCCTAATACATGCTGCAAGCCCCTATCACATAGCCCCCACAATGCAGGGCGTACAGAAAAGCCAGGACTGGATAATAAAGTGCTTGTTTCTCCAGATACATTTCTGTGGGCTCAGGACCGTGAGGTCTCAGGAGGGCAGTGTGGGTAAGCCTTGTGCTCTGTGAGCATGCACTGTTGATCTTTAAAAAGGACTTTATTCCCCAGAGCTGCTAATCGGTGAAAGGACTTTGTTCCTGCCTTTTGTGAGCAGTAGCTGCACATGGAAGTTGAAACAAATGCAGGTCTTGTAAACACACACATAACCACAGCAAAAAGGAGCAACTTCTGCATTGTGTTTATTTTCACTAACCATAGAAAGAATTAAATTCTGGAGTGGTTCCTAAGTTCATATTCAGTTTATGGATTCCACCCCATCAAAGAGAAGCTGACAAGTGCATTGCTTTCATTTTTTTCAGTTTGACCTGACTGTTCCCCTTTTTTGCAAAGTTTGTTCATGAGATTTAATTCTGAATAGAAGCATGCTGTGCAAGAGACTGTAAGGATATTACAGTACTAGTGTAAGATGAAACTGATGGTGATTGAAACTGACTTTTTTTATTGAGTCTTGATGTCTGCCCAAGACACTGCCATATGGAGACCTGGATTCATGTGTGATTTAAGTCCTTAGGACACAGCAGATTAGGTGACACGTCATGTGTAAAGTTCTAGGGGCCAGAAATTATTATGCTTAGTTAAGTAAGCGGTAGTGTTTTAGCGATTAAGAGGTAAAGATAAATTACTTTCATTTGAATTATGTCAAATATACCTTGTATGAGAAATGGATCTGGGTTGATCTTAAAGGCAAGTAATGCTCATTAACTCTACAACAGGTAAAAAGTTAAAATGTTAGAAAATAGAAAGCATCAATATTTCTGGGTTTCAGATGAAGTGAAATGTCTGGTCATAAGTCTCAGAAATAGTGTGCAATGCTGTATTGGATCTGTGGAGAAAACATGTTCTAGCTTAAAAAGTTAACTTTATTTCCCTGTATATATATTTGTGTAATGTAATTAATAAGGTTAAAAATATTTATGACCCATAGTGTCTTATGGTGTCCTCCTGTTCCATGCTTTACTTTGTGGGAGGAGGAAAAGTAATTTGTGTCTTTTCTGAAAGCTCTGTTTTGTCCCCAGATTCTCAGATAATAAATTCAGAGGACATGAGTACCATTGGCTGTAGGTGAGGGTCTGATGAGAAATGGCTGCCTCAGAGTTGTGTGCAAGGAGAGCTGATAGATGTGCTTCCTGTGGCAGCAACTTCTTGAGCTTTAGAACAGAAGTGCCCTCTGCCCTCAGATCACCATGCATGGTGATTTTGTGTGTTTGTGGGCAGAGAGAAGGATGCATAGATGACATTGTAGGGCAGGTAGAAATTGGCAGTAATGAGATCTTGAATTCTTCACAGCATTATTAATACACGCAGACTAAACAAGGTCGTAGTCTGTTTAAGTGGAGACAGGAAGAAATGAAAAGTCACGATCAGAGAGTGTTCTGCCCAAGTCCTCGTGTGTCCTGTTATCCCGCTCTCAGCAGCCGCCTCTCAGGGTGTCACTGCGTAGGAGCTGCTCTGCAGAGCACCTGACTTTCCATGAACTGGGGACAAGTGTGTGAGTGACAGGCCATCTCAGCATAACTGTCACTGTGATGGGCATTGAAGAAGGGAATGTGCACTTTCTAGGGGGCTGTGTGCTGCAAAGGAAAACAGTCATCAGCCTCTACAGGCCCTGCATTAACTGAAGTGGGTGAAGAGTTTCTCTAGGTTGATGATTATATATGTGGGAAGCTGAGCCTCAGGTGTGACTTCTGGAGTCCCAGCATCGCTGCAGTGGATCTTTGTTTTTTTGGAAGCTAAATGGAGTTTGAGTTCAAGAGATTCTTCATAGCTTTTTGTAGTCATGGGTTCATCGACGCTAAACCATGGACTCTCAAAGTTTTTGATACTGTGTTCATGGCCATTTGAGGACAGAAGAGGCCAGAAAGTGTTTTCCTACTGTCTGGCCGAGAATCACCTACTTCCACGTTCTTGAATGGAATGGGGTTTCAGTTTTTCTGGTAAAGTCATTGAACAGGGTCATTACTTCAACTTCAGTAAAGCAACTGCTAAATACAGTTACTGGGTTTTTCTCCTTTGTTTCTTTTCTAGATGTGGAAGTTCACACAGGACCGCTGGGTTGTGAGAAAGGAAGTGGCAGCAGTTACAAAAGTGAGTGATGTTTTTTCTTCCTAAATCAGAAGTTGGTGATACGTGCAAGGCTTTGTCTGTAGGTCGGTAGCGGATGCTCCTGCCTTTTGTCAGGTTCACAGCGTCTGCGTTACTGCTGACTTTCAGCGTTGCTCACCAGGTGCCTTCACTTTGTGACAGGTATAGATACACACTCTGTTTTGGCAATGTTTCAAGCAGCTCCCACAGTTACCACGACTCCACAGGATATGACTGGCCTTGTAGCTGAGCCACTGGAATGCATCTTGTCCTCATCTGTTCCAGTGGAAAGCCAGACACAATTTGAATTAAGCTGATAGATCCTGCACCAAAGCAGAAGAGCGCTTGTGCGGTCCACACTAGCTACTTTACAGAAGAGCAGCTCTTCTGTTGGCATTTGCCAGTTGTCGGTATTGAATAAAAGCTTTAAAGCAACTCAGGCACCTGAATGTTCTGTTCAAACCGGCAAATGAATGAGAAACATTAAGAAAAGGGGACAAAAAAAAGTACTTCCTTAAAATGCAGTAAAATGATAAAACATGAGTCAATTTATGCACGGGCCATATGTTTTTGGGGTGTAAGATCCAGTGCTGCTTAAAAGCTCTAAAATAAAATTAACATTGTAGAATATGCTTCTCTGCACAATGAAGTCTTTTCATTTCAGTCTGAAAACTCCTTTTCTTCACAGAACATGCCATGAGCTATTTGACTCTCAGGTGATTAATCACCACTGCTCTCTGAAGTCATGTGTGAGAGTGTTGGTGCAGAGAAGGTTGAATATCTCTGACTTAGCTGGATGTGTATTCACAGAGGTGCCCCAGATGATATATCAAATCAGCCCATCTCTTCCTGTCTCATGGAACAATGCCCATTGCTGCATGGCTGCATATGTCCTATGTAGATTGACTTTCATACTCTTTATGCTTTTTTTTTTTTTTTTTCTTTTAGCTTTGCCCAGAAGATGTGAAAGACTTCCTAGAGCACATGTCTGTGGCAAGAATAAACAAAGGTTGGGAGTTCATGCTCCCTTATGATGAAGACTTTGTTAAGAAGCATCCAGATATAGTTCAGAGGCAACATATGCTGTGGATGGGCATTCAGGCCAAGTAAATGACTTGTTTCGTTTTGGGGAATAAGATAAAACCAGAGAACTATCTAGTACAAAGTTTTTGTAGACATTGATAGATAATTCGATCTGTATTGCCCTGAAGGTTTCCCACTCCCAGGCAGTGGTGTGGTGGGGGTGTCACTGTATCATTCAAATTGTTCCTGTTCCTTGGCTCCCTTGAGAAATTGAGTGTTCTGGCTAATAGCTAAAGCTGGCATGGCTGCACGCAGGCATGAAACTGTCCTGTTATATTTTATCTTTGTTTTTTCAGATTAGAAAAGGTCTATGATCTTCTTCTAAAGGAGCACTTGACACCAAAGAAACAAGAGGCGCAATCAGGTAATGGTCCAAGCAGAACATCTTGAAGCACATGCATCCCTCCATATTCCAGGGTGATGTTTTGGAGTTCCTTTCTGGTTTTGAACATGGTGGGGACTGGTCTTGCTTTGTTTGATATTTTTCCTTTCTTGCAATTTCCTCTGGATTATTTGAGACAGATCTTGGTCTTTACTGGCATTACTGGCATCACTGATGGTGGGGTGACACAAGCTTACTGTAGCATCCTTGTAGCAGAGCAGGGAGGATTCCTTGGCACTGGGGTATCGCTAAATAGCGATAGTGTAAAACCAGCTGGTTCCGTTATCCACTTCTTCATTCAAGGCAGCTTGTATGGTGGAAGGGTGAAGCAGCTCCTGAGGAGGACAGGGCCAGTGCACAAGTAATTCTCACCTCTCTGTTTGCAAGCTAATGTGCCTGAGGTGATTTTTTTTCTTTTCCCCTAATTTGCACTGGACTCTTGGGGGGGGGCTGTAAGGAGGTGAGAAGCTGTCTCTTTTTGACGTCCTTCTCCACCATGGATGCCAGTGAGAATATTAAAGCAGCTGCTCCATAATCTTAAAAGATTGTGAAAACTTGAGAATCCAGAGAGTTTTAACTAAGCATTTGGCTCATTGCCAGACACTGGAGCCAATGAAGAGTATAAGCAGAACTGACAAATATGAATCCATTTCAATACCCTCTGTCTGATCTGCTTGGAAGGATTAGGTGTTGGGTTATTTGGAGAGGATTACTGAGCCTAACAGCAGAGGAGATAACAGCATGTATACTGTGCGTGCTTTTACCTTAAACACAGCACTCCTTCCTTTGGCATTGAGAATGGATTCCTCTGCTGCCAGTGTGCCCCCTCCTTTCACCTTTGGGTAGCTGGATGTGGAGAGGACACAGGGGAAGAGGCGCAGGACTGCATGGGAAGGGACTGCCTCCTGTATTATCCCTGGGTAATAATACTAAGAAGAGGGTCTCAGACTTTCATGCTGTGCACCTTATGCTAAAAGGATGCTCGGGTTCACTCTTCTCACTGTACCTGTAGGACATCCTTGGGGTGGCTCAGGCTGTTGCTGCAGCAGCCCCACCAGCCACTAGATACTCAAAAAAAAAAAAAAAAAAAAAATTGTCGGACAGAGAAGCATCGGGTCACACATAGAAATGTTTAAGGAGTCTGTATCCTGGTTTCCTGATTTGTGGAAAAGGCCCTAGTGATTGAACATACATTTGGTCTTTGCGTCAGGTTCCTTGACTGGAACACCCTTCCTCAAACATCTGGCTCACCACGACTCCCCAGAAAAAAGCCACCAAAAAACCCCAAAACTAAAGTAAAATCTAAACAACAAACGGGGTTTATGCCTTAGATTTCACAAACAGGTGATGTTTCCTGGTTCTATTTCACTGTGAGCCCTTCAAGAAACATTCTGCAAGACTAGAGCCGTGGTTATGGTGAGATTTATGGTATCTTTTGTTTCTTACTAGCTCGTCCATTGCTGGTTTCTGGTGAGCAAAGGGTCAACATGGCTAAAGCAAAAGTCAAGCAGAACTATGGGCAGCTGGAGAAGGAGTTGCAGAAGCAAAAGGCAGAGATGAAATCAAATGACTCCTCAGCCGAGATGGATGTTTCTAATATCCGCATTAAAGAGGAGCCTGTGAGTGACGAGGAGCCGATGGATACCTCGGCTTATAAGGGCATAAACAACGGCATTGTCAACGGCCTCCATGCAGAGGAGGACTCTACAGACTCTTTAAATGGCCACTTGCCTGGAGGCTGCATTGACCGGGTAGCCCAAGAACTGAAGGCTTTTGTGTCGTCAACATTTAAGAAACAATTTGTACTCACCCTGAGTGAGCTTAAACGGTTATTTAATCTTCACTTAGCCAGTCTGCCTCCGGGACATACGTTGTTCAGTGGCATTTCAGACAAAATGTTACAGGACATGGTGTTGGACACTGGCTGCAAACAGATCTTGGTGCCTGTAAGTATGTTTTTCCCTTGGTGTACTTTGGGGAGGAGAGACCGGGGGGTCAGTTAAACATCTGAGCTGTGAAACATGTATGTCCTGTGCTGGTGGCCCAGAGAACAGATGTGCTCTGAGTAACTGTCCAGTATTGGGTATGTTGAAGCTGCTGGAGGTTTGTCTGGTGTCCTGCTTCTGGCAGGCCCCACACTCCTCCTTTGCTGTGTGGTGCTGCACAGCTTAGTTGGCTTTGGGGTTCTGCTTCTGCGTCCACGCTGTGTGCTGCAGTGACTCGCTGTCCTGACTTGCTCCTGTTAGCAGAGAGTCACAGAATGGTTTAGGTTGGAAAGGACCTTAATGATTATCTAGTTCCACCCACCCCTGCCCTGGGCAGGGACACCTCCCACCAGACCAGGTTGCTCCAAGCCCCGTCCAACCTGGCCATGGACCCCTCCAGGGATGGGGCAGCCACAGCTTCTCTGGGCAACCTGGGCCAGGCTCTCGCCACATGATCTAAGGGAGTCCCAGATGCCCATCAGCTCTTCTGGAGTTGCACAAGCTCCTTCTCTCAGGGACAGGGACACAGCTGGGGGAGGAAAGGTGGCAGTGGCTGCCTGGGAGCGGCAAGGACACCCAGCAGAGCCCTCTGGGAAGCAACAAACCATACCTGTAGCAGGTTTCCTTGTCAGTCCTTCCCTCCTAGACACACGGAGAGGTGTCGTTGTTCCTTTGTCTTTATGGAAATGACATGTGATTGCATGAGACAGAGCCAGGTTTGTGTGACAGCAGATTGCTTTGGAAAGGAAAAGGAATTTGGCATCATGGGAAAGAGCCTAAGAGGAAGTTAATTTTACAAGACATCTGGCAGTGCTGATAGCGTTGCAACCAGAAAGAGCTTGGGAGTCAGCTGCCTTTGGGGAGAGAGGAAAAACCCGCATGAACTGCTGGAAGGAGCAGGCAGGGTGGAAAGAGGAGGAAGCAGGCAGGCTGAGGAGAGAGCCTGGAGCATGGGAGCTGACACCCAGCTAAGGAATAAGGGTTGCTTTGGGGGGGGGGGGGGGTCAGAAAAAAAA
>JAOXNO010000070.1:145285-168378 GCA_028565335.1 Limnodromus scolopaceus
CCCCCCCCCCCCAGAAATAACATGGTCGGTTATGTGCAAAGTACGTGTTGTGGCACCTGGGAACCCAGAAACAGACTTGAAATGCCACTGGGGAGACCACCAATCTCTGCTTTCTCTCTTGACAGCCTGCAAGTCCTGGGGTAGTGTTTGCCTGGAGCTGCCTCAGTGCTGGCCCTGCTCTGTGCGCGGTGTAGTATGTGCCTTTGCCATGCTGATGCTAAATAGCTGAGGTCATTGCTGCTCTGTTAATTGGTATTAGGACTTGTTTGCTTTGGAAATTTGGGGATTTTGGAGATGATTCCATCCACTCCTTCCTTAAGCTGTGAGGAGTGAAAGTGGAATAGTTTCTTTTTTTCAAAAAACAACCAAAGTAAAATCCTCCTGAAGAGAGGTGGCTGGGGACTTCCTTCTGTCTGGAAAACCCTGTCATGGGAGACCTGCAGAGGTGTACAGGTAGTCACTGGAACATCTCTTGCTGGAGGTTTGCTGTATGTTTTAGTTCTGCTGACCTAGAATTTACTGCAAAACTTGCAATCTTGTACAGGAGCCTGTATAAGCCTGTGCTGTTATCAGCAATGTACATCACTGGCCCCAAGCCTCCCCCTGGTGCTCTGTGCGGATGGCAAAGGGTCCCACGGCTGGTTTTACTTTCTGCACAGGCTCAAACGCTTTGGTGTTTCTCAGTTGTTCCCCTGGACAATTTTGTCAGAATTCTATGAGGGTGCCTCAGCTCAGGGAAAGCCTAGAGGGTTGTTTAGCATGGGATTTAATAGTTGCTCATTAGTTTTCTGTAATTCAAAGTGCTTTGGTGATAAAAATCAACGATCTGAGGTAATTAAAATTGTGTTCTGTGGGGGGTGAAGACACTCATGGCTTGAATGCTGCCCTATTATGGAAAATACGTTGCTGAAAATGGCAATTAAAACCTTACTAGAGGAATGCAGGATTTATTATAAAGCTGACCAACTGCACCAGGGCATGAGATAAACACTGTTTGTGGAGAGCCAGAAGAGGCATCGCTGCAGCTGCAGTGGGGCTGTGGGGATGCCTGCGCTTTGTGGCGTTCTTGAGTGGGAGGGAAAAGCTCGCACAAAGAAATAGCGAATTCTGGGCAGATGCCCCCAATGCACTGGGGGTGAGCAGAGGGGAGGGTGAGCAGAGACATCCCCCAGCAGACCCCGTCCCTGTCCCCGGGGTGGAGTCTGGCTCCTGAGCCTCTGTGCCCGTGTCCTGTAGGCTGGTGGTGTACTCCTGCCTCCCTCCCCCTGGTCCCTGGAGTGGCAAGCTTCTGCCCAAATCTTGAAGATATTTTTGGGGCATCAGGAAATGACATGAGTGTTGCTGAGGTCCGGCCTGGCTCAGGTAACAGGAAAGGAACGGGCCCTGCATGCAGGGCGAGCCCTTGGAGCTGGTGCCAGTGCAGGCTCCTGGAGAGGTAAGCTCAATGGTTGTCGTGGTTTTGACCCTCGAACCAGGACAATGGTTTACCTCTAGGATTATTCCAGCTGGTAAGTTTTTTCTGGCAGACTCAGCCCCTTTCCATCTGGTTTAGCTATAACGTGAGGCTGCCTGGTGTGGCAGATTTTAGGGCATGCTTAGTGAGACGCATCCCAAAGCAAAGGGCTCCTTCCCAAGAGCTTCCCTTTGAACGTGGCAGCCCTGGGGACTTGAGCAGCACCACATCTCTTGATAGCCCTGAACTTACTCTGGGGGCTTGGAGCAGGAGGGGGCCCAGGGCAAATACTTTAAAGAAGAGTTTTAAGGCAGTGGAGAGTTGTTTTGAGGTGAGGCTGAAGAGATTAAGGTAATGAACATAACATGTCAAAGGGAGAGCGGATGGCAGGGCAGTAAAGCTGTCTGGATGGAGCAGCACCTACCTCTCCGAAGAGCTGCTGGTGGTGTTTCCCATGCCTGGGCAAAGTAGAGTTTGCAACGGTTTGGAAGGAGGAGATTCTGTGGGGTTTTCTTCCCAAATTAGCACTGTGTTGGTTGGAAGCAGTTTCCGCACAGAATAGCCGGATGAACACAGCTGCGTCTCGGAGCCGCGGCGGAGGCAGGAGCAGTTTGTGCTCTGGGTCTGCTGAGTGACTTTCTCCGAGCAAGGCAGCTTATGGCTGGGTGCTCCCGGCGCTGACATTTCGCCTGTCCTGCTGCAGCATTTTTTTCTGGAGGGAAATTGAATTATTTGATTTTATCTGTGCTGAATGCATGCAAGAGAGATTATTGCTCAAAAGTGAGTATTCTTACGAGAAGAGAACGATGTCAGGTGTTGCAAGTCTAATAAACCTGAATCCTGGCTCTACACTAAGTGTAAAACCTTGTTATATTCCAGCCATTTGACTCAGTGTGAGAGCCAAAGTTGCTAATCCACCAGGCAGCTTCCACTGGGCAAAACGTTTCCCCTGTGCGTGGAAGGAAAGGCTGATCTTTCACTCCACAATGCACAGGTCTTTTGGTGTGGTGTGATGGAGGCTGCAAGAAAGGTTTGGTTTGTACCAGCTACCAGGACTGAGGGATGCTGCAACAACCAGGACTGGCTTGTTAGCTTTTCATAGATGATTGATTTAGGTTGTCTGGGTGGTTAGCAAGGAATAAATTGTTAGTGACGGACAGGAAGAGACATGTCAGGAATGAAGTCATATTCCAGCATTGCTCATTAGTCACTGCTTCAAGGAGAAATGTTAAGGCAAATGGATGGTGTTTTATTTTTTCAGGAGTTCGGGGCATGGAGGGGAGGCAGTCGTGTTCCTGCTTGCAGGGGTGTGATGCCTCTGCCTCAGAAAAATCAAATGTATTTCTCTAGCTTGGCACGTGGGAAAAAAAAAACAAAATCAAAAACAAAAAACCACAGCTACCAACCAACCAAACCCACTTCATTTTTGGAGCCTGAAATGAGCAAGTGCCTGGTTTGCTGTCCATCAGCGTTCAGTCCTCTGGAGTCCTGTAGTCTGCCCCAAAACAGAGGTGACAAATACCGCAGAAGCACAGTGCTTATCAGTAACACTGACTTGGGATTAGTGAAGCAGATAAATACAGGATAAAGTCTGAATCTCAAAAGCCTGCCGCTGTAAATGTAAAAACCTCCAGAAAGACCCTGCAGCACACTTGGTGCTCTCAGGTGGACACTGCTTTGGATGGTCTGGAAGCAAAAGCTGCTAACAAGAAAAATCTAGACATCTTGCCATGACATACTGGCTAAGGTCCAAGGCCTGGGGTGCTTCTGGTACATGGTGGTTGACGCTCCACCAGTGGGAAATGGTCACCATCCAGAATTCATGGGATTCCAGTGTGCCCAGCAGTTCCCTTTTAAAGCTGTGAAGTGTTGGAGTTGAGCCAGACACGGCTCTGCGGCCCATGGCACTGCTGTGGGTTACCCCACCATCACCAGAAGCATCATCCATCAGACGTGGCCTGGGCATATCAAGGCATGTGGTGATCGTCCCATTCCCTAGGCCATCATTAGCCCATCATTAATTCGGGGTCTGTGCTGCAGAATCACCCAGCAGGACAGGTTTGATGCAGGCCCCATTTCTGTGGAAGCCATCGGGGCTGTGAAGTGTCTATCCCGTGGCTGCGGGACGGGCCTGGCCTGAGCACAGTTACCCCTTTGAGTGTGGAATGGAGAGGAGCTTATGTTGTTTCAGCAGTTCTCATTACATGGCGATGGTGTTTTTGATTCAGTAATAGGTGTCCAGGGATACTGTATCATAGAATCATTAAGCAGAACTCATTAAATAGATGGTTATTTTTAACAGCCTCTTCTTCTCAGTTTCCTCCACAGACTGCTGCTTCACCAGATGAACTAAAGGTCTACGCGCTTTGGGAAGCTGGTGATACTTATGATCAGGTAAAGATAAAAATGTGACATTCCTAGATATACGCTTACTGAGCACTTGGCGTTGTGTTCCTGGAACTAGTCCAGCTTTCCCTATGGAAGTGTCCAGTTTTCAATACCAGCTGTTTCCAGGTGAGAAAAAGCTCTAAGCTTGCAGGGTCATCGTTGCTGTGTCAAGGCAAGGCGGTGTGGGCAGAAATGATGTAAGGTGTTGGTGATACATGTCAATAACTAGCTCGATGGGATACAAATAACTTTGAACCTGTGAGGAGAAAGGACTCTCCGATGCAGGCTGACGCAGGATCCAGTCCAATTTTTTTTGGTCTTTTGATGGTAATGCAACATTAACCAGAGAGGAAGTTATGATGTTACCTGATGTATCCACTTATACTTAGAATAGGAAATTATTACAGCATATGTGAGCACTTCCTGTGTTTTAACTGCTATCAGAGTAAATTAAGTGAAAGGGAAGGTGCCTAACAAAATGTGGATGGGCAACCTAACTCCTGTGTCCGTGGTCTAAATAAATTTTTATAGGAAAGAGTCAAGCAGTATCCAGCCTCCTGGAAGCATTTGAGAGGAGTGTGTTGCGGCCCCTTTCTCAGCACGTTCTTGTACCTTTGGAGGTGCCCCGGGTGACAGGATGGGTGCATGGAGAGATCCCTGTAGAGCCCCGGGGCCAGGGCACTGCTAGAGAGGAGATGTGTATGGGTTGGTTTTGGCATCGCGAAGCAAGAATCCTCTGATGTAGTTCAGTGAACGTTTTGTACAGACTTAAGGCACATGCAGTTTTGATATATAGACAGAGAGGAATAATTGCTCTTCTCTTTGTATTTATGATACATTTTCTTTTAAAGCATCGCCAAGTTTTGCTTGAAATCTTTTCCAAAAATTATCGAGTGCGCAGGAATGTCATCCAGAATCAGTTGAGTCAAGAATGTGGAGAAGATCTAAACAAGCAGGAGGTGGATAGAGTGTTAAAGGTAAGTTTCTGTTCTGTTGTGGGTTTGATCCAATTAATACATGAATTTTTAATGCTTGATTTGAGAAAAGGATCATATTTTACCTTGAATTGACAAAACGATTGATGCTGGGATGTTGGAATGTTGATAAAGCCTGTTTTTCATCTTGTTTTCTTAAAAACACAGTTGTCTCATTCTACCTGCATTGCCTACGAGGAGTAGTGATTTTGACTCATGCGTTATTTTGTATTATTGCAACAAACCTTTATTTATCATCTTGGACAAGCAGAGAATAGAGTGTAGTAAATGTGATCCTTCGGAGTTATTTTTAAATAATGCAGAGTTAAACATCAAGGAGGTGGGAGGGTTCACAGTGTTGTGAATTTACCAGCTGACTGCTCTTGGTTACTGCTGAGGAGCACGAGTGCCACATAATCAGAAGGAAATGCATTTTATTCTCTAGTAGGACGTGCAGCAGCGAACAGAGCAAAACCAGAGCCAAAACAAGTAGGCAAAGTAGTAGTTAACACATTTCATTGTGAATGTTTATTTGAATCCTTTCATCTGTCTTTGAAGGTGCGCCATTTACTTGCTAAAGAGGTTTAAGGTACAAAGTACTGACCACGCAGGCCATGACTGACACCTTAGAAGCAGTGCAGTACAGCTTGGTGGAAAGTTGCCAACTAATGTAATACTTTCATCACCGTTGCTGGGCCTTTGCTCACTGTCACCCACTTCAGTGAGACAAGCGCTGAAGTACTTTATTACCTTGGGATCTGGAAACCTAACAACAGCATATTTGAAAAATTGCAGATCTGTCGCTGTGATAATGAGTAAACTGGTCTTGCTTGGAAGAACCTCGTTGTCTTAGTGTTAAACTAAGCTCAGAGGTTCTTGCCTCCCAGACATTATTTTGTGTGCCTGGGCTGGAGATGGGTCAAGCAACTCAATGAGCTCAAGTATCAGCTCTCCAGGAACATCTAGACCGCGTACTGGCATTAGTTTTTCATGATGCTGTTGCTATGTAACAGATAACCTATTTCTAGAAAAAAGACCTTCCCCTAAAAAAACTGAGTGCTGTTTTTATTTTTACGTAAGTCATCGTGCCACCGGCCTTGTGTTGTGTCAGACTTAGCCTTGAATACATCACAGAAGTATGTGAAATTACCTCTTTCTGAAACAAAATTTAGAAGTATGATTTAATGAAATAGGAAGATTCTCAGGCTTCTTTAAGCCACAAGAGATTGGATTCCTCTTTGAATGAAATTGGATTTGTTGACTTGTATTTCCCCATCTGCATGTGCTCCTTTTTTATGCACAGAGGAAGAGACTGACAGGATTTGTATTTTTGCATCTGCAGATCAAGTCTGCGAACTCTCTAGCCTCCACACTTAGTCTTTTATTTGTTTTTGTGAAGTGTAACTTCCAAGACTTCAGAAAAAAAGATACTTTTTTCCCTTTAAGCTCCACAGCGTGAGTTCTGTAGCGGTGCTTAAGCCTGTGTTGATTACCTAAATGGGAGGGTGAGAGCGGTAGAAAAGAGAGAGCGAGCTTAGAAAAGCTTAGAGTTCAAGAGACTTGGTGCTCCTCTAATACAAATAAGAAAACGGGCCACAAGAAACCCCGCTTACTGAGCTCCTTTGCTGTGGTGCTGACCCGCTGTGGGCTGAGCCCTGCGATGAGAATTCCAGAGCACAGTTCAGAGGTTGGACGTTCATTATCATAGAATGCTGTTCTTGTGACAGCTGCTCCCTTCAGTCCCCATCTCAGCTTCAGCCTGTGTTTACCCTCAGTCCCCCTTGTCCTCACCCCTCCCCACCTTTCCCAGTCTGGTTTCTGCAGGATCCCCATCTCCCCTAAAAAGCCCGGCTTCTTGCTGCCATTGCATCATTTGTCCTCCTTGTGGCCTCTCAACCTTCACCCTCTTGTGTTGTCATCTTCATTTAAGCTCTACGGTCTTCAGGGTGGAAGCAACCAGGTGCTCTGGATTCGGTGCTCTCTCTTGTGCACTGGAGGGCGCTTCTAATACTGACCAGATTTATCGCCAAACCCTTACGGACTTTCCCTTTCTCCCCAGGACTGCTGTGTGAGCTATGGGGGAATGTGGTATCTTAAGGGGACGGTGCAGTCTTGACAGTGGTGGTGGCGGTTCCAGGTGATCTCCAGGACGAACGAGAGACCTTGCAGCGGCGGCACAGAGTAATGCCGCGTCCTCGGGCACGTGGGGCAGGATGTGACCTCCCTTGGGGCACGTGGGCATTGCAGCCATGGACATCCCAACACACTCACGCTCGTCTCCGCATGGCTGCCTGGATGCCAGGGCAACTGGGAAGACAACATGGAACCCTGTCTGCAGCTTGATTAATCTGGGATTTCTAATGTATTTCAATTCTCATTCTGTTTGGTTATAAAAAAATAAAACCATATACTGACACAGACATGATTGAAAATCATGGCCTAATACTTTATTTTGTAAGCAATGCCAATAAATTAAATCTGTTTACAAACATCCCAGTTTTTGTTAAATACCTAGATGCCCATACTTTAGTCTGAGCACTGCAATAGCCCTTCTCAGCTCTCTGTAATGAGAAGATCGTCATGTTCATGGAAACGTCAGGCCAGGGAGGGGGGAACAAAAATCACTGTCTTTGTACTAAGTAGCGATTGTTCTCACTTTGTCTGTGAAATGAGTTATTTGGAAAAGCAACTACATTTGGAACAGATGTGGAACAATGACTGGATTTCTTTTATTGGTGTGGGGTTTGTTTGAGGGATTTTCTTGCATTACTGTTTGCCAATACAGGAAGGTAAGTACCTGGGTGCACCCTCTGGAAGGCATCCAGCTGTAGTTACCACACAGCAACAATGTAAACCCTCTATTTTTGTGTAATTTTTTAAAATAAAATTTTATCACGAAGGTCAATTCTACCCCGCCTTGTATTTGTCCAAGAAGACCTGGAAGCTGCACCCGCTCCTTTTGTAGCCTGGAGGCTTATGGAGGAAGGAAAGGTCAGGAATGGTTTAGCTGGGGTTCTTTGGGGGTACTGGGAGGTGCTGTCACGCCGAGGGCCTGTTGCACAGTAACTGCGCTTTTTGTTACAGGTTTATGGTTGAAGCCAAACTACAATGAGTTACCTTATAGGAATATCCTGCTGCAAGCACCACACAGCATGGTTACTTTACTGGTCATGTTCTTTGCTGTAGTTTCCATCACATGAGAAGCTCAGGGAGATTCTATTTCATCTACTTACGCTCAGAACAGGCTGAGTTGTGTTGTTGTCTAAAGTAAGCAGATTAAGGTACTTAATCCAAATAAGACTGGCTAAGAATATTGTTAGCATATGTACAGCATTTCACATTTCTGTGGAAAAATGTCTATTTTTAAACTGCTAAAACTCTTCCATAATAAATAGTCTAGTGTAGTTCATTAACCACATCAATGTAATTGGGAGGTGTTTTAAGTTCAGGCTGTTGCTGCAGCCTTTGTCATGGTCTGTGCGTGTACCTGTGGCTGACACATCCCTGGTGCAACCCCGAGCCACAGTGTCACCTCTGGCATCACCTGAAAAGCTTCTCTCTGGGAAAGCCATGCTCTGAGAGAAGTTACGAAAGAAGGATCCAGCCTTGGAGGTTTTTATTGCACATCAAAGTGTTAAAGCACAGCCAGAGCTTAGCCATGGCACAGGCAGCCAAGGGGAAGTTAGATCATAGAAGAATCAAGTAGTTAAAATTGGAGGACATTTTTAAAGCATAAAAATTGTATATATGCGAAGTGCTCTAAATTAGCTAACAGTAGTAAACCCCTGACTATCACCTATTTAACCAAAAATTCTAAATTGCTTTTACGTGTCTCGTGATCCAGCAGGTGTGAATCCTCTTCCCCTAAAGCAGTGAGGAATATTAGTAGTAAATCATTTGTGACTTATTTAAGGTTACTGCCTTCCAGTGTCTGAGCTACGCAGACCTCCAGCTTATGAGGAGCAAAGTATGAGGGAAACAGTGACAGGACAGGGAACCCCATGGCAGAAGAGCAGCTTTTCTGCCTACCGCCTACCCTACCCGCCCTTTTTGAACAGCACTGACAAACGCCACAACTATGAGGAGAAGCTACTTTGTTCCCTCTGGACTTCTATCCCAGACAAGCCTGTCCTTTTCCAAGTACTGTAACCTTTTTAAAACACAAATTTTATGGGAACTTACGGAATTTAATGGGAACTCCATCCGACTCACCTAGGAAAGATGGTAGGGCTAGATAATGCAGGTACCACCTGCACCGAATTTACTGTTTCTGGATTGGCGCAGATGGGCATAATTACTAGTTAGACATGTAGCTTGACTGGATTTTTTATTTGCTTAGAAAAATACAAGATTTAGATGCCCATTTTTAAATAGTTTTCCAGAATGCAGTACATGTTTTAGAGAAACTGCCATTACGAAGTCTTAATACTGCAGCTGAAGGACAGCTCTACACAAGTTTTGCAGGGCACAAGGTAAGGCAGACAGAACTGCAACAGCAGCTGAACTAAAGCTGAGACACTGTCAACATTCTGTGTTGACTGTTTGGTGTACCTGGTACATCACAGCAGTTCAGACAGGCAGCAAGTCCATTCCCAAGAACAGCTGACCAAATTAACTGTGACACCCTTTATAAGGAGAAGGACATCACCTTTCATTGTGCCTTCCCCCCCCTCTTCATCTCATAGCCTTTGTTTTCTTGAAGCACTTTTAAAAAACATACTTCTCCATGTTCTTTGTTTTTCAGACTCTGAATAGATAATGAATTATTATTAGGTAGTAGAGAAGGAGAGGAAGAACAAGCGCATGGTCCTGTTTTCAGTAGGCTGTGTCCATCCTCCTGGCCCAGGCAGCGTGGAACAGAGCCACGGCAGCTGACACGGGGAGCAAGAGACAAAACGGAATCATAAGGTTTTACCTGCCCCCTCTCCTTCAAGCACTTGGAGTCTGTGGTAAGACAGACTAAAAGCTATTCCACTATGTCAACACTACTACTAACGTTAAATAGCTAAATTGCAACTTTCTATCTTACCAAATACACATAAAAATGTACTTTGCAGACATTCCACCAAAGAACAGTAGGCCCCAAATAACATACATAATCAATTCACAGTATCTTGCCTTAAGACAAAGTGCCCTACGTAAGAAACCATACCTAAAAAGCCACGCAAACTTGACAGCAAATCCTTTCTTAGTAGGAAGACATTTAAATTAACCTGTGGGAGAGCTTAGTGCACGTGGAAGTGTGGTATTGGCTTAAGCCAAGCAGAGCGCAGGCTGCTGTGCCAGCTCTCACCTCCCTGCCAAAGCAAGTTCTGCTGGACTGCTAACGTCACTCTCCAGAACCAAGGAGAGGCTGCCCCTGGTACTGATCAGGGGCTTTGTTTTTGTTAATTTTCTGCGGTTACAGGGCTAGATCACCACTGCAAACCGGAGGAAAGCCTTCATCTGGGTCCTTGTGAGAAGTGCAGTAGAGATTCCTCAGCTCTGTCATTTTTGAAGTGGACTAAGGAAGCTCATGTCAGTTACTGCTCTGACCAGAGATAAGTGTAGTACGAAGTAGCAGTGTAGTATTAAGCTCTGATGATTGTTTTCTTTACAACCACTAGTTTGTGTAACAGTGCTAAATAACATTAAATCTACCGCTACATAGGTACAGGGGGGACTAACTGTTAACTAATGAGCTTGTTCACTACAGATCTACAAGCCAATTCAAAACATTCATTTTGAGTGCTCAGGAAACACATCAGTATAAGGGGTCTTCTGACATTTTTATCAAGTTTTTCCCCTTCTTGACTAATAGATTAGTCATCATCAGAAAACAGGTCATCAGCGTGTCCAGTGTCACGGCTGAGAGGAGAGGGACTTGTACTTAGCTCTGTGTTCATCTATTTCTTCCTTTGTTTTTCTGATACAGCTAAAAATTTCCTTGAAGAGTGCTTTATATTCAGGAAGAGCATTTGTGGGAGAGTCACTTAGCTCCACATTTGTGAATTCTTGATTGCTAGCTGAAAGATCATACTGGATATTCCCCGCATTTAGGTCTTTGGAATACTGCTTCAGCGTTTGTACAGCCTTGTGTTTCAAAGAATCTTCATCCATTTGACACTTCTTCAACAGTTCCTCATACTTCACTTTCAAAGCATTATACTGAGCATCAACTTCATTAAGTACAGAGATTCCACGCTGCTTCACAGCTTCAGCTCTCCTAATACACGTTTCTTCATGGCCCCTCAGGATGTCTCCACCTGCGGCGCTGCTCAGGAATGTTTCACTGCTGCTCCGTTTCAGTGCCTTCTTCTCCAGCTCCGATACAGTCAGAAGTCCATCGTCTGCCGGGCTCTGACCAAGCTCCCTTTCTAAAGATTCCTTGAATGAAATGAAAAAGGATTCTGGCACCAATTTCTCTGCATTATGGAATGTGTTTTCAGACTGAAGTATTTGTCGCATTTCAGCTACTTCCACTTCCAGCTCCTCTGCACGAGCCCGATACAAGTCTATATCAACAAGCCTCTGTTCAAGGTCACAGTTTTCTTTTACCATAAGACTATATTCCTCTTCCATCGTTACTCTTTTCTCTTTTTCTAGGTTAAGTTGGGCTTGCAGAACTGTAACTGCCTTTTTTAAGTTCTCGTTTTCTTCTTCTAGAGGACTTAACTGACTATCCATTGAAGTAATCTTTTCTGCAAACACATGATCATAAACAAAATACCTGCAGAAAGAAAAATAAATATTATCAACTGTAGGAAGTACAGCTGACCACACCTCCTCAAGTTTTCCTGTCCTGGGTAGCTAATGACAGATTTAAACTGTGTGCTAACACGCCTCACAGTATACACAGCAGTCATAGATGGACCTATCAGCCCATTTAATAATCAGAACAGAGTTTGTCAGTATTTATATGCCATCAAATCAAGCCTCTCACCTTAAGCAGAATGGCAGTTCATTAACAGTTTCAAGTTACAGACAAGCTTATTGAATAACTAGACCTACAATTTAAGTTTAAATAAACATTGCCTCCACGTATCATGCAATATTTTGTGACACTCAGATTTTTTTTCTGCAGCACTCCACGCTTGTAGCTTTTATCACTGCTGGTTGTGGAAACAAGCTTCAAAATTGACAAGGCAATTCTGTAGGCTGGGATTTCCACAAGCTTTTGGCAGTTTGAAGGAACCCACTTATCTTTTGACTTGACAAGAAATAACTTCTTTTTGGATGTACAGATTTATTCTACACTCCTACTGCCATGTAGTGCTGAAGCCCAGACACAAAAGCCTGTTCTGCCTGTCTGTGCAGGTGCTGCACTTATGAAATTACCTTCTAGGACTGAAGCTAGTTTGAGCTTTTACCCCAGCTGACTGTCCTGATGGGCAAACTAACACAGCTCAGCTGGACAGAACTGCTCTAAATTAAAAAAGCAGCCCAGAGCTCCAGGCACCATTTTACCAGCTTAAGCATCATTTGAACCAGCTTAAGTTAAGGAAAGCTCTTGCAAGAATCCTACCTGTCTTGAAGAGAAAATATCCAGAGACATCCATGTAAAGAGTAAGTTACAGAAAATATTTTGCATTTAGGAAGTTTGTTTCTCAGATTTTTATCTGACTGAAAAAAAAAAAGTGGGGTGTAAATTGCTCTAAGCTTTCTAGGCTACAGTTTGATATGGTTGGAGACTTTGGGAGAGAACCTTTCAAAGACAGAAAGTGGAACCTGCAGCTCCTCACACACAAAGAGCGGTGTGGTCTACAAGTATGCCAGAAGCAGTGGCAACACCACACAGCACGGGACTGCACAGATATTTTTCCTAGTTGTGACCGTTAGATGTTTTTCTGCTAGCTTGACATCTGTGCTCATGCCTTAGTTTTTAAAGCTTTGCTTAAAATAATTTCTGCGTTCTCTTTGCTATGCAAGGTAAAAAGTCTTACTGGCGAAGGTCATACAGCTCCTTCAAACATGAGAAACTGTGCATTGATCTTGGCTGGTCAGATCTCTCGTGGCTCATCCGGCCTCGTCCAGACTTTTTCAATTCTTCTACTTGCCGCTGCAGGTCATCTATGTGTGTTTGCAGATTTTCAATAGTCTCTGTCAAGCTAAAAGGTGAAGGACTGCTGTTAAAACATTTGAGCATTTAGTCAAGGACATGGGAATTTCCCATCCCCTCACATTGTAGTTTCTTCTCTGAAGGCTGCTCTTTGATCCCAAAAGACCTTTAATTTAAACTATCCTTTCAATTTAACAGTATTGTAGAACTCCACTAGACAGAGAAAGCCACTCAAGAGCTACACAAATAGACTTGGACTGCTCTTTTTCATATTATCAACTGGGGGCAAGCAAAGGGGGATCTAGTAAAAGTTTATTACCTTAATATCTTTTGTTGTGAAGCCCTGCTTTCTGCAACAAGTTTTTGATTAGTGTCTTCAAGTTCTCTTGCTGTCACATCCAGCTGTTCATAGACTTTTGCATGCTGATCATTCATCTGACGCAAAAGCTCCACTTGCTTTGTGAGGTACTGCAAGACAGTATTGCCGTCACTAGATTACACTTGACACAATGATAGGACTAGTATTCTGCATTTTTATTCACATTCATAAAAAAAAACCACTACTGAGTTTCAGATATGTAGATTCCAGTGGTTGCCTTGGAAAGTGTTCAGTTGAAAAGGCACTATCGGAAACTCAGCTTGCCTTTGTCCTGGAGGATCAGCAGCCTTTTACCCAGAGGAGTTTGATCTCTTTTATTGGTGTTTGTCTGTCTGTGCTGCAGGTGGCTTTTGCAGCACTCGGGCTGCTGGTGTTGGGTTTGCCGTACTGCAGCCATCACCGACAGAGCGTGGAACCCAGACTTCAACATAGCCCTTACCTACCCACTCAGTCCTTCTAAAAGTTGCAGTGGGCTCCAACAGAAATATTCTAACAGCACTGACCCAACAAATTTTTTAGCATTAAAACTGAAATATCGGATAGCACTACCCATAATTAATTTATTTTCAGCTGACCTATGTTTTTCCAGTCTGAAGCAGCATCAGGTTCAGCAGAACAGAATTTTGGTTGTTGTCAGACTTAAGACAGTATGTGGACTATTATGTGTCAGGAAGTATAATCAAATTATTGAATTTAATCTTTCATTACTCCAGTTACTATAATCCCAAAGAAAGTTCTCCACATGATGTATTCTCATTTTAACCTGCTTTAATTTTACAATTTATGATATAGACTGTTAAGGTAATTGAATAATGTCAGAAAGCTTGGGATTCTCAGTCTAAGAGCAGTTAACAATCACCTAAGGCTCTTAATACAAGTGTCTTATATTGTCCCACCCAGGATAGGACTGACCAGTTTTAAAAATCTACATGAGAATTTGCATCAAACAGACTTGAACAAGAAAACTAACCCTTTAAATCTGAAATACTTTGTTCTTACATAGAATTTATTTCTTGCAATATACTCTGTATTACTACATGTAATTGTGTTACACTACTTACTGAAAAGTAAACTTCAAGTAGGAACATCCAGCAGACTTCTAGGCAGAATTACTTTCTTTACATAGGCCTGTTACATACTCAAAACTTCTAATATTCTACTTAACCTTTTACCTCATTAAAAGATTGGTGGGTTTACATTTTAGGCAATTTAAGAACAGATAATAAGTTAATCTAGGACTAGTAATTGCTACATACAGACTTCTAGAAGATCAACTTGATAGCCGTTGGCTAGTTCCTTTTGTAGCCTGTGTGCACGACAGAGGATTTACACAAAAATAGTACGTGGATTAGCAGCAGAATCTCAATGTGACCTAGTTCAGATTAACTTTCCCTATTGGTTTTTCTCAGAAGGAGCTGGAGATCTTCAGGCATTCTTCAGCAATATGACCATGGCTAAACACAGAAGCCAAGGCTTTGGGGCCAGAATTAGATGTTACAGTTTATTACAATGGGCTTTTGCAGAAGTTTTGGATGAATGGAAGAGCTGAGGCACTGTTTTCTCCACCTTGCATCTCCAGTATCTTCATTGCTGGTATCAAGTTTGCCTGGTATAACCAGGCCATCAAAACGAAGTATAGATGTGGTAATAAATACTTTAGATTTAATTTACCTCCCCTGTAACTGACCACCTAACATGAAACAGCAGTCGAGACTTCTTGTGTTCTACCACAGGATAAAAGGAGAGAGCGAGTATTTCTGATGTCTGAGTGCTGAGAAGAGATTCAGACAGGAATTACATTGCCCTTTCAATCCAGCATTTATTACATCTACAATGATTAGTCAGTGGCACACGTGTCAGCACAGAGGTCAGATACAATGATCCAAGGCTATAGAATGCTTAATATGTTAGCATTTAATATATTAGATGTAATCTTAAGCATCCCAAAGCCTTTGACCCTTCCTTTTCAGTGCTGACAAGGTAGTACCATATTTCAGAATGATTTTTTTTTAGCCACTTCTAGATTTTGCTACCCATAAGATGCAAATTAATAGGAAAAAAAATCCCAAAGATTTACACTGATATAGTACACTGAGAAAGCTAGTCAAAAACGCAGCAGAGTAGCTGCAGGAACAGCTGAAAGATCACCTTTAGGTTACAGAGACAAGCACTTGAAAATTAGGAAAAATCATAGAGACTAGATATGCCACTTGCACATGCATCCTGTGTACTGGGGTATCCTGCATTGCCACGAAAGACAGGTATGAGAAAATAGGTATGAAAATAACTGACTGAACTGCTTTTACCAGGTAAAAAGTACAACACCTTGCATATGCTAACTTTATTGCCATTTGTTTCAGTGAATTCCTTTAACAATTCCTTCTGCCAGTAAGCTAATATATTCAGTTCCTCTGTCTTGAGGTTCTCAGCTATTTGAAGGGGTTCATTTGATTTTCCCTTTTCTACCAGAAATCCAGATGCAAGAGATATTTCTTTGGAAAAATAAATATTTTGAGTTGCTATAACACTCTTGAACTGCACAGGGAAAAGAAGACCGGTGGTAGAACTGAGAACATACGTAGCATGTTACTGTGGCAGGTATGAATACAGCCTATAGGTTCTTTGACCCAACACAGTAAGTTGGGCAAATAAAGGTGCAGGCACTACTTACATCAAAAGCATTACAAAAACTGTTCTCCCACCTCTCTCCCCCCATCTTGGAGGGAGCTAACAGGATAACCCAATATACACTCCTAGCCATGTTGGGGGAGAGCAGGAAAGAGAAGAAAGAGGTATCAGATAAAGCCTTCAAAAATAGAATAGTATTGCACAAGTCTTGATTTGTTTTTTTGATTGGCTAAGCAAAAGCAGATATTGAGAGAATAAATCAGTCTGTCACCGTCTGAGGCCGTCTGAACATACAAGTACTTGACCCTGCAACACACCAACCACAGATCACTGCTGGAAGGACACTTCTGACCGTTCCTGGGGCTGAAGCTCTGTTACATAGTCAATAAACACTAACGCACTAAAAAAGCTTAAGTAAATAAACTGGCTTAAACCAACAGGATAATACATACTTAATGGTGGTAGACTATTTCTATAAATGAATGCAGCTTAGAAATAATATATTTTCCATATTTCAAGATAGAATGAAAATACAGCTGCTTATTACATAGCTACACTCAATGAGCCAGGTTAGTTATCTATTGCAAAGTTATGCTGGGTTATTTCAAAAGGCAGATTATAACTGTGTTAAACCCTTCCTTAAACATGGGTGTTCATACAGGTGTTGAATCTGAGGTAGAACAGTATTTGTATTGCACCTTGAAGTGTTTGTCCTTTCTGGATCTTTCAAATTAATATTCTTACAAAAACCATTCATGGCAATGAGTTATTTTAGGCCTCTGCATAAGTAAATCCAGTTTTTTGTAATGCTGTGGCACTAATCTAAACATCAGCCATGTATCACAGAATGAATAGCATAAGATGACGTGTAGCACATAATAGAGGAAAGAGTCAAAGTATGAGGTATAAAACAGAAGTATCTTATTAAACAAAAAACACACACATACAGAAATTGTGCATCACTGTAAGCATTAAGCTTAGGATTCTTTAAGTTACCCGTTACCACTACAGTGTTTTAAGTCTTTAAGTTGCAGCTGTACAAAATTCACACGCCATCCATAAGTGTGCAAGTACTGCCTGCAGAAAGGAACTCAGATTTGGTAAGTTTAGTGTGTAGCAGTCACAGCCTGTTCCCTGTGATTCAGAACCAAATTGAAATACTGACTGCCTTTCCAATATGTTGTCAGTCAGCAAAGTACTGAATATTTAATAATTTCATTATTAGAGACCATGCATTGTCCTCTAACAGCTGAAAAAATTAATTATGCTGACAAGTAGTCAAGAACTGCAAGAACACAGGCAATATTATAAAAAAAAAAAAAACCTGCCAAAAATGGCCATGTTTTCCACCGAGTAAACAAAGATGAGTGTTTTTGAAAGGGTGGTTATGACTTTTTCCCCCTCCTGGAAAATACAGAACAATATATCAACTATATCCTGTATGTAGATACTATTTAAGTGTTTGGCTTTGCTGTTTTGGGGGTTGGTTAGGTTTTTGTTGCTGTTTGGTTTTTTGGTGGGGTGGTTTTTTTTTTTTTTTGGTTGTTTTTTTTTTAAATTGAAATAGACTTTAGCTCCCTTTACCACAGCTCAGTTTAGTGAAAGTATATTTCCTCAGATTTTAGTTAAGTCTCTCTCCTGCATTTACCAGCATTTAAATTTCAGTGCTGTAACCACTAACAGCTATAATTTATAATATAATCATTTATTAATTTATTTATCATCATATAATTTAATGGCAAGATCAGCAAAGTTTAGCAATAAAATAACTGAAGTAATTTCTCTGTATAAAAAGAAAAATACCAGTCATTTTTCATTAAACAAGCCAAATCCAACATGAAGTTTAATGGCACAAAGCTTCCAGCAATCAGACAAACAGTTCTAACTATGATCAAGCCTGTACTGGTTCTCAAATTCAGCAGAAGTGGTTAAAGGTTGTTCAGTATTGTTCTTTGAAGCGTCCATCAGGTGTCAAGAAATTCAGATCTCTACTTATGTGCTATTATGTTGTTGCTGAAGGTGCTTTAACACTTGGATCCCTTAAATATTTACCTCTATCTCCTGTAGTTGCTCTTGATTTGTTGCATACATTTGCTGTAAAGATTCTTCTAGTTCAGTGTTACGGTCCAGCAGTGTCTTCCCAAGCTCAGCAGCAAGGTGAAGATCTAAACAAAGAAATCATGTTGCACGTAAGTTATAGAGCCAATAATACAAATTAATTTTAAAGCATTTTAATCAAATACTTGAGTTGGTTTTTTATTGATGTTGTAACTGCTTTAAATTATTTCCAGTACTCAAAAAGAAAGTTAGTTTACACATAAGTAGAACATTCACATACCATCTATAATACAAGTCTAAGCCAGTCCTGAAACCTAGAAGATACTCTTATTTCATGAAGATTCCTTAGTTCCTCCTTTGGTCCGTCAGCCACAGCCAGTCACCTTCTCTTCACTTCCCATATCTGCCCAGCACCACATCAGCGTCTCCCCCCAAGTTGTCTGCTAGCTACACCTCACCATGTTTACAGCACTCACATGGGAAGAATAAGCATAAAAGACCCTGTAAACGTTCATCCTGTTTTTCTGTCGGGTTCTCACATCAGACCAGACCCAGGCCAAAGCCAGCTGCACTCTGCTTTGCTTTGCTGTTCTTCTTCATTACCCCTTCACCAAGCAGCTCAGGTCATACAGGATCAAAGTGCTAAATGAAAGTTTCAGATGCTTTTTATGGTGAAACAATAATATCAAAAGACATAAAACTGAGAAATGTAGATGTTCTGCTTTTCAGGCTCATAAACCTAGGAGACAAGAATTGGTTTATGGGCTCCAAAACGTCATTTTAAATGTCATTTGTTCTCAGGCACTTAATCTCAATTTCTCTTCAGTCATTTTCAATCACCTCCAGGGTACAGTAACTGTAGTTGTTTCAAATTAAGAAATAAGTCATCTGAACACTCAGTCCCTTTCTAGAGGGAAACTTGGTATCTGTTTAACAGCATCAGTCGTGCTAGATATTCTATAGTATTATGTTTAAAGGCATGAGTAATTTAAAAGCTAACACAATGAAATAAATCTTGGTGTTATTGCTAAAATTGCAATTACTCGGTGCAGGGTATTACATGTTAAGAATCCAACATATTTCTAAAAATCTCTGATTTTTCCACCTCCTCCCCATCACCTGGACCATGACCAGGTCATCTCCTGCATGCACACATGCAATACAATCTTGTTAACTTTCATATAGAACATCACTAATGGCAGAGACAGAAGAAAAGTCAATAAAAACTTAGATTCACTTCAAGAAGACTTAAATTAATATACAAGAGACATGTATTGCATCATCAATAGTTGTAGCTAAATGAGAAAACACATTCCATTTTCATTTTATTAAGATGCCCTTGTTTTAACGTGTTATCTTACCTCTTTTCTACCCTTTCCCAATTATCTTATCTGCTAGTGACTGTTAGGGTTAGAACACTGTTCCAAGATTGTTATGTGCTAACCTTAAGTTTGGCAGCCTGTCCAAAATGACTATTCCATCTACAGACATAAGCCAAAGACCAAATACAGATTTACAAGGACAAGTGAGTAGGAGCATCTGTCTATTAAGTTGTCCAATTCTGGCAAAACAACTTCTGTGATATTCTTTACACATTATTTACAGCTATGGTGCATTGTTTCCTAACTTAAGGTCAGATTCTTAGAATACATGCTGCAAAAATTACTTAAATCACACTGCATGGGACTTCTTCAGAGTTTCAAAAGATGTATGACTAGGGGCCACACGGCATCCTGATCTGTACTTAGGAGCTCATCCTCATGCAGCTTTTTCTTTGTAACACCACTTGTTAAGAAACACAGCCAGTTCTAGAGCTGAGGTTTGAAGTATTTAGATAAGGAAACCTTAAGCCATCCTGCTCAAGTTTTTCCCATTTTGAAACAGAGAGATTACATTTTTCACCCATGACTAGAAGTTATTCTGTCTAAACACCAAGCTCTATCACATTACAGAATACTGTAGTCTTCAAATCCAGTGAATCTATCATCCTATGTGAAACAGAGTCCTGATTCAAAAGTTCTCACACAACACAAATCTTTACTAGGAGCCGCAATCTTTAAAGCTAGTCAGCACTACTGGCATCATTCAAGGCAAATACTAAACAGTCCATTCTTTTATTTAAATAGAGTAAGAGCTTTAGAGAGGATTTAGGATTATGTTAAAGACATAATGCATAATGGAATTACTTGCTGCCATTTCCCTTCCCAAAGTGAAAGTTTGTTTTGATGTTTAAGTACATTTAGGAGTTGATAGTTTCATTCTAAAATGCCCTCTCGACTACTAGATCAAGTAGCACATACCACACACTACTTGGAATACAACACGATTAATAGAATTCATGTCATTATACTTACATGCTCATTTTGTTCATTAGAATGACAGAGCTACTATGGGAGAAGCATGCTATTTTGTAATTAAGGCAATTTGTTTCTGAGGGGTAGAAGACAAGTGGAAGAGCTCAGGAACGTGCAATAAAACCCTAACTCCTACCCCTAGAGAAAGCAAGAACTGAAACAATTTCACCTCTTGTAAAATTAAGAATTTGCTTTGCACCTATTTTTCTACATTGTTAAGTACCTATAAGCCTTTTATAGAGCAAATTTTAAGACTGAGATGTGCAATATATATGTTCTCCAGATAAGAACGAAAACGGTTAATTTACATTTCTCTTAGTTACTGTTACATAAATTTACAACAGAAAATGCAGTATTGTAAAGTAACGGCTAAGTTCTGCCGCAGACACACATTTTTCCTTTTCACCATGAAGATGTAAGCAGAGAGGTTTTTAATAATGCAAACTGTGTAAGTGCAGACCTTAAGATCTTTGTTTTAGTACATCTCATCATTTGTACTGGTATTTAACAGCTCTGTCAGAAATCTCTAAACCAAAACAAGACTTCAGTGATAGGTCTTCTGTGATGTTAAACAGCTCTCACCAGCACTTCACAATCTGACAGTGTTACTATAATTGAGAAAAAGATAAAAACAGTACCAAAATCCTTCTAGTCTACTTTTTCGTAACCCACCTAATAAAATGATTCAGAGAATTTTCAATCTAAAAATAAGCCTGTTTTTTTCTCCCAACAGCAAAAGGCATGAGTAGTGCAATCTATATAAGTAAGCCTGGTTGAAGTTTATTTAATTATATAATTAAACTTTTTTTTTTTTACTTCATATTTCCTGCTCCATGTTCAGATTACCCTCTGTTCTGTTAAAGTGAGTAACAGCAAGATGTAAAAAGAGCAGTCATACAAAAGAATTCTTTTTCAAAGGTCAGCATATTGCAGCAAAACATGGATGTTGCAGAAGGAAGGACAGCTGTTCCCATCCTTAGAAAGAATTCCATGAGCATTCTGTTTTCACGAACAGCATGCCAGAAAAGCGCATCTCTATCGTCAAGGCAAGTTTTTGGTGTATATGAAGACCATCAATGTTTTTCCAAAGCCCAACCCTAATTAAATTTCAAAGACTGGCTGACAAGGACTACAGGCTTGTTTCAGGGTGCTTCCTAACATTTTACAACCTAGGTTCTCTCATAAACCTACTCCTCAGTTTTTAAATGTGCACTGATTGTTTGGGTTGTGAAAAGTTTCAAGAGACCTTGACAAGCAATCTTACTTCTCTGTTTACATACATTGGTATTGCTTAGTCTTAGGAGAAGGAAGGGTATCTTTCAGACTCTGGGAATAAAAGTGCTACAGGAACATTAAAAAAAACCCATTCCTGTAAAGAATTTTTTTTGCGTTTCAACTTGCCCATCAGTTTATTTTCCTCCTTTCCCTTTTGGCAAGGCTATCATCACTTCTGTTTAGGCTTGTAGAGAGATAATGCCCAGAAAAATATTGTTCAAACGTTGAGAGAGCATTAACACAAATTAACATGCTCAAAATGCACAAACCTCTAGAATGGAATACTGTTTCTAAAAAGTTCAGAACAGAGAGGCAAATGATGATTATTTCACTCATTTTAATTAAAAAATTAAATTAAACATCAAGAAGACAAGAAGTCAGTTGCTATACATGTAAAGTCTATTTGTAGGTCTTCTACCCCATAAGCACTGACATAGTAAAAACATTGCTGCATCACGTCTTCACATTGTCAACTCTTCCCTTTGACAGCAGACTAGGGTTTCAGGATCTTATTGAAATTGATTACCTTATATCCTACAGCCTCGAAAACATCTAGTTCGAGAAAGGGGTACCTAAATACAGTATTTCAAACAGTTAGCTATTTTATAGTCAAAGCATAAAATTAGAGACACCTATTCCTGTCTCAAAAAAAGTTTCTGCTGTCAGATGCCTCATCTCAGTGTGAAAACAGCCTAGCTAGAAAGAGCTTTCAAAAGTACCTTTGTTTATATGCTTTATAGTGCGTTAGCACCCACCAATCCCAAGAATTAGTGTACTTCAATGTAAAAGCATAAGGCTGGAGCAGGTTTGCAGGAAGCCACTTCACAGCTTTGAGCTGGCCTTTTAAAACAAACTCGGGATTTATAACAAAAAGCAGGACTAAGTCAATACCAGTTGTAGATGCCACTAAACTCTTAAGAAAATTGCACATTCTTTCCGTATCGTGTGTGTAGAACGCTCTTAGTCCAATTTTACTTGGTGTATTCCTGTGACTCCTTCCTTATCTGTGAAATATCTTTTACCTCTTGCACGTACTGTTTTAAGACCTATTGACAGAATGACATACAGGAGCTAGATACGTATAATTCTGATACGCAGTGAAGTTATTCGTATATTTTAAGATGAAAACTTAGAAAGTTTTTAACAGTGGACCTGCACCTAACCGAGCACAGCCGCACCGACAGCTCCGCGGCTGTAAGCCCTCACAGACCGGCTCCGCGGGGCTCCGCGCAGTCCGCCCGCCGCCCCCCCTCACGACGCCCTCTCAAGGTGCGATTTCCCGGGGATCCGCTCCCCGCCCGCCCACCCCCCTCTCCGCGGGACCCGGGCACGGCTGGGTTGTGCTGCGGCAGCCCCTTCTCTCAGACAAAGGCGCCTGCAGTCCTCAGCGGCAGCAGCGTAGCCTCCGCCTGCGCCCACGGCGGCGGGAAGTGCGGCCCTGAGGGGAGACGGGGCTCCCGGCTCCACAAGCCCCGCTGCCGCCGCCCCGCGACCCTCGCCGGCAGCTCCGGCTCCGGCCCCTTCCCGCCGCCCCGCTCGAGCACCG
>JAOXNO010000070.1:168478-192348 GCA_028565335.1 Limnodromus scolopaceus
CCGGCGTCGCCCCCGGGCTCCGCGCTGCCGCCGTGGCGGTGCCCTGCGCCCGCCCGACGCCCCCTCCCGTCACACGCCCTGCCCGCCGCCCCTGCCCTCACACGCCCCCCACCGCCCACCGCCCTGGCTCACCTTGCTGCAGGTCCTGCTGGTCGTACCAGGGCTCATCCTCGCGGATCTCGAACTCCTCCACCAGGCTGTCGGCCAGCATCGCGCCCCTTCCCCTCACGGCGTGGCGGTAGGACGAGGTGGCGGCGCGCCCGCGGGCTGGTCCCCTCGCGGCGGGCGGTGGTGGGGCAGGGCAGCCGCTCCTCGCCTTAAAAGCCGCCTCCGGCCATTGCCGAGCGTTTCCGGAGTTTGCCGAACCTCTCCCCCTTCTGGCCGGGCTACGCCGAGCTGCCGGCGGCAACGTGGCAAGCTGCGGCTGCCCGCCCACCGCCTACCCGCGATTCAAACACAACGCCCTCACCTCCCCTGCAGAGAGCCAATGGGAAGCCGTCTGCCAGACAGATGGAAAGGAGCCTAAGCCAATCACAAAGCGCATTTCTGTCAAGGCGCCAATGAAAGCGAGGAGAAGGTTGGCCTGGTCTCATTGCGCCCGCCCCACCAGCCGGCTGCGCAGCCTCCAGTCAGAGGAGGTGGGTCGGTGCCTGCGGAAGGGGGCGGTGGCGGGGCTCTTGAAGGGTTAATGGTGGGGAGCGGTTGCGGGGGGTATTCCGGTGGGTCTGCGGCGGAGCAGAGCTGGCGCAGCCTGGGGCCGGACAGCGTAGCTGGGCCCCGGGGAGCGCTGAGGGAAGAGCCTAGGAGGGAGGGCTCCGCACCGGCTGGCGCCCAGGTGCGGGCCGCGTTCCCGCTGCCTACCGTGGAGCCTTGGTGCGGGAGAGGAGGGCGCGTCCCCGCCGCAGCAGCCGCTGTCGCCTCTGAGCGCGGCCGTCCCCGGCACCGCATGGCGGTCACCGCCCGCCCTCGCCCCTTGTCGTTACAGGGAGGGAGTCGTGTCCCGTATCTGGGGAGCTGCTGAGGAAAAATACCTTGTTTTGCCCAGTTCTAGCAGACGAGCCGCCTCCGAACTTCCCGCGCCTCCCAGCAGCCGCAGCCGGCGGCGCTCGGGCGGCCGCGGCACCTCGGGCTGAGGCGGTGCCGCCGCCCGCCTGCCGCGGGCGCGCCCCCTCAGCGCCGGGCCCGGGCAGCGCTCTCCCTCGGCTCGATATTAATGTGGTTTAAGTCATGGGAGAAAGATAAGGAAGATGCTTGTGACCAGCCAGTTGGTCCGGACTGCGAGCGCGGGGCTGCCCTGTGGGTCCCACTACAGACCCAGAGCTGGGCACCTTGCCCCGGTCACGATGTGTTGTCCCCTGGGAACCCGCTCTTCAGACTCACAGTCCGGGTCCTTGTAGCGATTGCCATCCAGCTCTGGGAGAAACGCGATAATGGCATCCTGCATCTCGCCGGTTCAAAAAACCTGTTCTTTTGGCTCATTGGTATTAACGCGGTTGTCACCACTAGAAATTTCTGAAACCAGTTTGCCTTCTGTGAGTCACAAAATGTCAACACCTGTGCTTTAACCTACTCAGTGTAAAGGCTGACTATTAAGGGAGAGGGAATGCTCATGCATGATTTCATTGTAGTACAATTAAAGAGCACATCTTCTGGGAAAGGAAGTGTGGTACCTCAACTTCTAATTGAGCCTATTTTGTAAACAAGGTACAGGACCAGAGGTACCAATTAGTGTAAAGAGTTGTGTCAGATCCTGTGTATTAAAATCAGTTAAGGCACTAGAGGCCTGTTTGTGCATTGTTAGAAGGTTTTTGTTAAAGAAATTTCAAATTCTTACTTTCAAATTTCTGAAGCTGAGAGGTCCTTTTTTTATTTGTGTGTAGAAAGGAATGGAGTCAAATATGACTTCAGAAATGACTCTGTGTGCTGGCAATGTTAGGGCGAAGCTCATTTATTCCTGGTCCTCGTGGAATTTGAGGAGAAGGAGAGTCTCCCAATCTTCCATCTGAAGATTCATGCAGGGAGTTCCAAGATGAAATGTCTAGCTTTCCAAAAGCCCTAATACCTACTACATAAGTCACTTGATTAAGTATATTTGTGAAGGCTTGAACATGCCCTTTAAAGAAAATGTGACACTTGTCAATAGCATACTTGCTGTAGTGACTATTCTACAGTTAGTGATATCAAACTTATCTTTAGAAATAAACATTTCAAATGAGCATCTTTTCAATAACCTTATTTTTCATTTTAGGTTTATCAGAAAAAGTTTATGTAACCAAACTTGTTACAAAAAATAAAAATTTCATCACCTGAAAATGGAAGTGTCTCTGCAGCTGTAGCTCTGTGAAAAACAAACTTCAAAATATACATTACAATCATTCTCAGGTACCTACAAATTCAGTCATATTCTTACAAATAAATTGGCTTTAGAAAAAAAACCAACTTGGTTCAAGTTGTTTGTCAGCTTGATTGTTTTTTTTCTTACCTGCAAAGAGAAGTTACCTACTCTTTGCGTATTGTTTCGTATTTGAGCATCTTAAATATATATACAAAAATGCATCCACATTTTATTTGCTCTTCAGGAGTCATTTTCCATGTTGGGAGTTGGACAAACCACTGTTCCATCCTCTGCCTTGGCCAGGGCAGGCGTTCCTCCAGCCCCTGCTCGATCTGCAGTGCTGCCTGGCCCTGCCTGGTGACGAGGATGTGACTGTCCTCCCTGTCCAGCCGCTTCATGAACCACAGGCAGCTGGAAACAGCCTTGCATTTCATTTCCTGGTTCTTTCATGTCTTTTTTTTTTATGAGGTGTTTAGGGAGCTGCTTAGAGATCTGCTTACCAAGCTGAACAAGCAAATATTCAACTAAGTATTTTGATGGATATTTGAAAATTGCATTTAGGGTAAAATTGTTAATATGCAGAGGAGCGAAGTGTGGACTATTGACAAAAAGCAGGTTTTAAAGCTCTGGAGACAGTGTGCATAGTAAGGCTGAAATTTTAACCTGAAGTATCACCAAATTGCTGGCTGACAGCTTCCTCCAAATAGCTATAAAGATGATTAAAGCCTCAGTTAAAAACAGATACCTGGGAGAAGTATTCTTGTATTGGGCTTATAGAATCAAACGTAGTCTAGAACCATAAAGGTAATCATTACCCTGCTTTAAAAGGTAGAGGTTCCCTGGAGCTAGCTATTTCCATGGGATAGTTTATACCAAACATGCTTAAATTAATTGCTAGAGAGATGTAAAGTCAGCATCTTAAAAAAAATTGGCTGAAGATCTCGTTGATATATTAAAGAACCCTATATTCTTGGGCTGAATCTCTGTTATTTGGATGTACTTAAAATGCTGTATATATGTTACGTGCTAGATTTTATTTACATGCAGTCTTTTATACTATGAAAATGTTTAAACTATTAAAAGGTGGTTTGGTTTATGGTTTCTGTTAATATCTCATTAGTTTCCTAGGTGAAAGTATTGCTTCCATGGCTTGTTAACAATTAACATTTAAAAATACAAGGACAAAACTTAGTATTTGTTTTGAAATAAATATTCATCTAAGTGCGTGCTGCATTTGACATTCATAGCACTGGAATACGTAAGGACGTGTATTGAGTCACTTCATTCCCACACAGTCCAGAATTTTAAAACTATGTACCTAGCAGGAAAGATGTAAAATGTATGCAATTACTTTGAATTCTACACCAAGATTAGTGTTTCCAATAGCAGATTTTTATGTTGAGTCTGTGCACCAGTACGGAAGGGGTTCTTTTAATTTTTTCTCTACCTGTACCATTGATTTTTAAGCACTGATTATATTTAGAAATGTCACTGACTTCTTAATATTTTGCATCTATTCAGTTTTGTGCTCACTGTCTTATAACTCAGCAAAATGTGTTTCTCAAAAAAAACCCCAAAAGTAAGAAGGGGGACATTTTCTTCTAAAAATCCATTTCTATGCCTATGAAACAAGCAAATCTTCCATGTCATTTTAATTTGGAAAATTATTCTACCAACTGTTGTAATTCTTTTTTGTAACCTGAGGAAGAAGAGAGTTGTACTTGTGGAAGATGAAGTTTGTTTGGGGAATTCATCCTAACGCGCTGGCGTATTCCATGACTACACTGGGTGCTGGAATGATGAACAGTATCTTTAATTTCTACTACGTTAAGCTTTTCCTAAACCGATACAAAATTTCAGAAGTAGCATTTCATCAAGCGCAGGTATCGTAGGATGGATTATTTTGATTACCATGTTGTGCTATGTGTCTGTGCTATCACAACAAAGTTTTTTTTTTTTTTTTTTTACTTGTGAATTAATTTTGGATGCATTGCAAATAGTTACACATTAAATTAATTTAAATGTAGTTAATCCATAAGCAATTGAAGGTACACACAAAGCACATCGTTTACAGTCTCTAGACAAAATCTCCAGACTTTAATTGCTGGAAAGATTTTTACCTTTGATAGCTTGCAGTAATGTTCTAAACTAATCTTTCACCTCAGCTCCATAGGTTTGACATTAGTGCTTTCCTGTGGACTGCTTAAGTACTTAAATACTGCCTTTATTCTGTAAGTCATTATCCACATGAGCAACTCTTGTCATAAATGGGCTCCTGAAAGTAATGGGCCAGCTCATGTTGTGAATGACTTGCTGTGAGTGAAACACCTGGGCTTTGCAAGGTGAAAGCCCAGATGGAGTTGAAGGAGTGAAGTCTTAGAGATGGGTTTATTTCGTGTGTAGTTGGGCACCTGCCTACTAAATAATCCTGTTTTTCAAAATGACTGTAAACCTCTAAAAACCTTTAAGAATTTGGTCTGAAGCCTGTTTTGACCTGAGAAGCTTTTATCTTTATTTATTCTTTGAATGGAAATTTATTTTAAGTAAATATGGTGTGTATTACTTCTGTGTTGTATAACTACTGCAGAAAACTCACACTAATGATAAGTTCTGTTGTGTTTCTTTCTTGTTTGTCACAGGTTGTATTTATGATATGGAATGCCATTAATGATCCTCTTTTTGGGTATATTCAAGATAACTCCAAATTCGCATGCTGCTCAAGACGCCAGTTCTCAATTTTATATGGAGCTCCTTTATATGCATTAGCCTTTCTGCTTCCTTGGTTTCCTTGGAAACATTACGAAGAAGGTGACTGGCTAAGTGGTCTTCACCTCATCCTTGCGTTATGTGCTTTTGATGGTTTGCTTACGTTTGTGCTTCTTGCACAGTGTGCGCTCTTTGCAGAAATTTCAACGAGACATGAAAGTAGGCTTCAGCTTATTAAATATAACCAAGTAGCAACATTAATTGGATCAACAAGCATTCTCTTTTGTGGTCTCATATCAGATAATATGGAAAATTTTGCCTATTTTCAGGCTTTTGCTGTTTTGGTTGCAGCATTAGCAACAGCTTGTATGTGTTACACAGGCAAATACAGTACGAGTCAATATGAGCGGAGAGAAATTTGCACGGAGAGTTCTAATCTGGAAAGCAGTGAGGGAGCTCTCTCCTGGTCCTCTGTCATTTCGTTGACCAAGCAGATTATGACAGAGAAAAACTTTTTATTTTTTGTAACTATGAACTTCTTCCAAGTCTTCCACCTAGCCTTCTGCAACAATTTTATGATGATCTTTGCGGATAATCTTATTCCAAAGGATGTCCTTTCTTCCTCAATAAGAAGTATCATGTATGGAGCAAGCTTCATTTGTCCTCAGGTAGGCAGTTACACTTCCCTTATTTCAAAATACGAAAACATGGTGTTTTATTAGTTTTCATTACTTTAAGGTATCCATTTACACTGTTAGTTGAAAAAATGCTGCATCCAGCATAAGCCGTTGGCCATCGTGAGAAACAAATATATCTCTCCAATGCTGTAAAAGCCTCTGGATGAGGCTGACCAAATGCAGTGGTAGGGAGAAAGGCCAAGCAGGCAGGCTGGTAAAATACCTGTTTATTGTGGGAATGTGAGACGTGAGTGTGAAAGGAGTGTTTTATATCCTACAGGGTTTGTAATACCTACAGATAAAGGAATGAAAAACATGGTCAAGATAAAAAGTTTGTAAAAACAAAAGCTGTAGAATTCTGAATTCTTTTCTCTTTGGTTTTGATTTGTAATACATGATGAAAGAATAATCTTTTCAGGAAGTTTCTCAGATAAACTGCACAAAATGCCAGAAAAACCATTAGGTATTAAAAGCATTGTTGAAATATGTGGCATCTCAGTCATGGGAACCAAACAAAACTCTGAATAGCTGCTTTTGGATAATAATACTCTCCTGTTTATTCTGTTGTTTGCTGTCTTGGTCAGCTACATTTACTGGGGAGAGAGAGACAGATACTTTCAAGATCCCAATGAGGGATGGGGGCAGGAGTAATGAACTGGAAAAGAAAAGGGAAAGAGAACCCAAACAAGTAATGTACGAGAACAAGAAAAGCAGCAAAAATATGTCCCACAGAATTTAAACACACTTGCCTGCAGTGGATAAAAAAATTATCCTGTTCATTCCCTTCTAACTTCTTTCACTGGATCTTTTAAACTTTTACTGTGTTTGCTTGTTAGATTGCTCAAAACCAGCGTATCCTGACTTTCATCATAGGTGCTGGTGATTTTCAGAATTTCTGAAAATCAGTCTGTTATGTTCATTAAGTTGTAATGTTTTCCGTAAGTAAAATCTAAAAGAAGATATATCAAAGTGCAACTAGAATTCACAGGTCAATTTTAGTTACCTTTTTGGCTTTTGCATATATAACATACAAATCCTAAGCATATCTTCTTTGTTCCATAACTCCTAAATATCTATGATTTCAAATTTTATCCTTACCACAGGTTTAATAGTTTTGTTCTGCAACTCAAACAGTTAGATGATGAACTTTGGAAATAAATCAGAAACTGCAGAAGTTAGGAAAGCTTAAATAATTTTACACTCAATATATAGCAATTGCTACTGTTGATAAAATCACTGTGACAGTGTGAAACGAACAATCTTTCAGAAAATGCATCTCTCTCTGCTCCCCAGAGATTCTTTGTCTAGAAGGTCACTGAACTATAGAGAGTTTGCTGTGGCCTTATTTTTCTCAGGTTTTGTCCCTCTGAGCTCAAGATATAATAAGAGAATTCTCTGGTGGCAATGTCCTGGACTTCACTTACTGGAAAAGCACCCAACCCATGTAAAATAAAGCCCCTGCTTATAAACTCTGCTTCAGAGGCCTGTACTAAACTAGAATTCAGGTTCTCTCTTAGGTTCCTTAGTAGCAGGAGTGAAGAATAAAACCTGCCTACAAGGGAGACCTTGTTGCTGAAGCATAGGCAAACAAATCTAAATTTGCATCATTAAGTTAGTATTTTTCTTAGAAATATGCAGTCTTAGAAACATGCAAGTAATAAGGAATTTTCTAAATCATAAGTACTTCCTGAGACAGGGTTATTTCTCAATTATAGGGAGACAAGATCACAATGTTTAGAATGATGTGCATTACTCAATACCTTACTGTTTCTAGTATACACTTTTCTGCAAAATGCCTGAAAACAGCCAGTAGGAGGAGTATCTTTTTTATTTGGATTGAACTTTTTAGAAAGGGTTGGGTTTTTTGTTTTTGTTTCCTTCTTTAATGGGTAGTAATAACTTATGACTGGTTTATGCTTTATAGGTCTCCTAATGCTGAGATATTGCACTATATCTTTTAATCATAAATGTGTGTATATCTTTTCAGTGCCTTGTTCTTCTCAGTCATGCTTCGTTGACGAAGTTTGGTTATTACAGAATCATCCTGTTTTCCTTTTACTTTGAAGGAGTAGCTGCTGCTGTCATGTTTGTTCTAGGGCCAGAACACTATTATCTCTTGGCATTTTATCTCACAACAAACATGTAAGTGAATATGCTTCCCTATTCATAGATACAGCTTAAATAATTCTAACAGTGGACACTTTTAATAGCATAAAGATTTTGCTACTGTTTTTATGGTTTCTTTTTTGTTCTGTTTCACTTGTCAGGAAAGTTAAACTCCCATTACATTTCATTTTGTTCTACTTATGCTTTTAATTTCTGCTAAAAAAAAACCCAAAACCAAAAACAAACAAAAACACACCAAAAAAACCCAAGGAAAGCCCAAAAAATGAACAGTAATTAAGTTTGCAGCCATATGCCTCCAGCCACATACCTGCTTTAACATGCGATGCAAGGGAAGCAGAACCTCTTCTCATCCGCTCTGACACAGAAGATCTCGGTAGAGGAACTCGTCAGAGACTGTTTGCTAGGAAAGCTCAGGCCTCTTTTTGTGTTGCATGAACACTTGTGTTACAGTGCAAAACAAATACCAGTATCTCAGGCATCTGTTAGGTAACCAGTACTGAGTCACTTTTTCACTGGTACTGGGTAAGTATGATGCTAAAAGTAGTATTTTCACAGACATATATTACGATATGTGGAAAACCTTATTTAAAAATACACTTGTTCATTTCAGAGTATTGTTACAGCAATTAGGTTTTATTTCTTTTTTTTCTATTTCATTGCTTTCCTTCTGCATGTTCCTTCCTACCTGCCTTTTCTTCATCCCACCCCCCCCCTCCCCCCCGATTTCATTCTTATTTTAAGTATTTCTGTCATGGACTACTGTAACACTGAATTGTGTGAACAATAACTTGAATTTCATTGCCTGCATACTTTAAATGATGAAGATACATTTTGATTTCCCCAGGAAAAAATTCTAAGGTACTTAAAGACTGTATGTTCAAAGTGCTAGTTGTTCAAAGCCTCTTGTAAGTAAAAGCTAATCACACCCAAAATTTAATAATAATATCCTAATATGTGAGTTTAAAGTTTCAGTTAACAGTTTAAGAGTTGGCTTTGTGTGTGTGTGTAAATGCATATATATATATAAAATGTAAATACTTATATAGGAATGCAGATAAAACCTTTTTACTATTCTAATTCTCCCACTTTGAAGTTTGTCTTCCATGTATTCTTTCCAGTGATGCTCATGTCCTTTTTGGATTTCAAGAGGGAATTTTCAATTTCTCTTTTTTTTAAGGTGTTTCTTTTCTCCATGTCATTTTAAATGTAATTTACTGACAATCTCAAGCAAGTATGTATGACCTTTGGCATCACTGTCCAGGAAAAAAAGCAAAAAATCCCCATCTTTTAGGTTTGCATATTGATTTCTAATTCTCAATTAAGAACAAATCTAATAATGCTTTCAGAACTGCTGTTTAAACAGCTAAATCAGCATATTTTAAAGAAGTGTGTTTGTGGAAATGTCAGTGTTGGGGTGTTATGTGTTAGAATGTCAGTTACGATTTCATTATGAGGTGTATATAAGAATATGAAAATCTTCAATATTTTCTCTTTCTTTAGGGTAATTGTACAAGCTTCATTCAGTTTGTTCAATTTGCCTCTGGCAGATATTGTTGATGCAGATTTAATAAAGCACAAGCGGAGGTATGTCTGTCTTAACTGTTTTCCTTTAACTATGCTATCTTTTTGCCATTTTACTCTTTTGTAAGTTAGATTATGTCAAAGACAGTAAATGATCTTGGATCCTTGACACAGAAGTACTTTCTGTAAGAGCAACTTAGCATAAGTAAAGATAAGAACTTGAATAAAGTTTCCTGTGGTTACTTTGGCAGAGAAATTTGAACAGATTATTAGGTCATTTCTAGTTTTAATTATACAATGGTATAAGCCAAGTTTTTTGTGTGTTGATTTTTGTTAGCTTTAATTGAATTACTTTGTAACCATATGCATCTACTGTCGCTTAGGGAGTTTTCTGAGTAAGGCCTTTCTAATATGGAAAAAGCAGTTAGAAGGCTTTCCCTGTGCTATTTAAAGTACAAATTCCAAAGTCTAACTGGTTGCTGTTATCTCTCCGAAATAAAAATTGATAAAATGTGCTGTGACGTAGCATATTACGACTCATAGATCTTTTGGATTTTTATCAAAGCGCAGCTAACTTCTTGTTGGTTCCATCAATGTTTATGTAAGTGCAGATTCAATCCTGGTTACCTTATTAAAGGACTTGCTCCTCAAAGGTGAGAGCTATTGCTTTAATGAAGGAAAAAAAAAAGCCTCGTTTTCTGGCCTCATGCATGTAAAGTCTTATGTTGTAATTAATTTTCCATGCACAATTCAGTCTAACTTAACTTCAATAATTAGTTAATGTGCACAAAGTTGAACGTGAGTGCAAGTCATTTCCGAACTGGGGCCAAGCTGTATATATATCCCAGAGATTTATTCTCTTTCATTTAAAAAAAAAATTAAATTAAATTTCATTAGGATAGCTGATCTGTTTGCTCTAATGTGTGAACTATAAAGCTAAGTATCATGATAGTTAACATTTGCATATTAACAGGATATTTAAAATTACTATTGTAATCAATATACTAATAAGTTTGTGTTGTGCATTCGTTTGTTTTTTTCCCTAAATATTTTAGATCACCACTTTCCTCTATGGTTTTTGGTACGAATGCTTTATTTACCAAGCCTGCCCAATCTTTGGCTCCAATGCTTGTGGTTACAACACTAAATCAATTTGGATATGAGAACCTGAATAATGGAGTTGCTCAACCTGATCCAAGGTGAGTTCAAAAGGGATACTTTAAGTCATAGAAATTAATGTGAAATAATCCTGTCATCTAAAAAGCAAATTAATCTGCAATTAGTTTGCATCAACTGCACTTCAAAAATATGAGTGCTTTAAAAGTATTTTCTAGTTGTTTTTTATATGTGTAGAAATAGAAATGTTTTCTATATTTTTTAAAGAATAAATCATTGATTAAACAGTACATATGAGGATATCAACCTAATTTTGAAAAAAAAAAAAAGGATACAGTTCAGTAGCTGACTGTCTCCTGTTCCATTGCAAATAAGAAAAAAAATGTTTGAGATCACCTAATACCTCTTATTAAAATACATGCCGTTCTGGCTTCTGTAAACCTTATCTTGTGAACCTACTTCCTTAGATATATAGTCCTAATAGGGTTGCATTAAAGATACAGTTTTGTTTGAGAGAAAGCAGTATAATCACTGGAGGGAGGGAATTTGCCTCAAGTAGGAGTGTAATTTTGGCTTCAATGCTACTTACCATTCTGATGCTAATGAGCTCATTGCAGTCCCTGGAGACCTTAATACACAGCATAAAGCTGTGGTTGCTCGTTAGCACATTGGAAATGCATGGGCTTTTATAAAAACAAATTAACAGGGAGTCAGTACACTGGAAGGGTCATATGCTGTTTATTTATGACCAACAAGGGGAAGTGGCAACATAAGTTGCCAACTGAAGTTGGGACTAAAAGACAAAAATCAGTCCTGATTAGGATTTGCTTGAGAGAACAACATGAATATCGTAAGTACAACATAGCTCTCCTAAATTTTGAGTAGAAACCTTAAAGAATACATAGAAGAGAAATATATATGAACTAAAATGCCTGGTTATGTGTCACCTAAGGCTAGAAGAATGTTTCATATTTGAGGAACTTTCTAAAAAAATGTATGAGGGTAAGAATGACATAAAAGAACAACAGGTGGTCTTCAGAAAAGCATCCTGACACAAACAAAGAAGACTTAAGTTTGAGGCTATATGTGAGAACAGTTAATTTTAATGCATTCTCTAGGTAGCCAGCCAGTGAGATGATGTGAAGAGGACATGAACCTCATTATAATGTCAAATAAGATGAGTGGTTTTTGCAGAAGAGCAGTAGGTTGAACTGGATGTGGATATGATAGGGCTGAATATATTCGTCTTGATGATTCAGAGAAATTCAGATTTGAAACATAAAAACTGCAGTTCTGATCCCTTTCAATCAGAGAAATGATCCCTTTGTGGATGGATTTTAAATCACAGTAGCCATAAATCTTTTTTCCCAGTAAGCAGTCTCTGAACTATAGCAATAATAAATTTCTTGTACGTAGAGTGGAAATACTTTGAATGCTCAATCTGTAAAACCTGTATTTTCACTTGAGTCATGCTGAAATTTGATTTATTCCACTAGGGCAAGGAACAGCATAAAGGAACAAAGCTGAGATCAGTTAATCAAAGAGCACCTGAAATATGCTCTATATTTCTCTTCCCCATCCTTTCAAAAAAAATTTCTTCAATGTGAAGCAGCCTGTATGTGTTTTCTGTATATTTACATGTGAGTGTGCGTGTCCTTCACTTTGCAAATGGACTACAGTGTGGATACGTAGTCCTTGAAGACCAGGCTACTTGAGATTGTTTCTAGGGAGTCAGTTTGCCCATGCCAATGTACTCAGACCATTGACTAAGCTAAAATTACTTACATGTATTAAAACTCTATTCAACTGATCTCAGATTTCAGCTGTAGGCAGATAGCTAAATTACAATTGCCTCAGGACACGGTTGTTCGGGGACAAACAGAAACTGAATACAGGAGATCGCTTAGAATATGCTCAATCTGTTTGAAAAAAAATTTAAAAAAAAAATTTCACACATGTGAATTGTATATAATGAAGTGTTATGACCCATGCCAATACAATCTCAGCTCTGTCCCTCCTCCTTCTCCAAAGCTGGCAATATCTATTAAGTGTTCTGAAAAGCATTTACTTTATTAGGTGTAGTGGTAGGAAATTGTGAAGATGGCATAGAGGATCCTTATTCTGCATTAATAAAATGTTTGGGCCCTGACTAAATATGTCTTAAGATTTTCCAGCAATGTTGTTGACTGTGAGAAGAGAGAAGATGCAGTTCAAAACCATAAACTATTTGCTGAATTGTAAATTATTTATTTTTTTCTTGAACTGAATGTTAAACCATAGCAACAATGATGGAGCAGCTAAACCTGGAAACCATTTCCAGGCACATTAAGGGCAATAAAATCATCAGTAGTAGTCAGCAGGACTTCATCAAGGGGAAGTCATGCTCGACCAACTTGATAAGCTTCTACAATGAAATTATTTGCCTGGTAGACAAGGGAAGAGCAGTGGATATTGTCTACCTGGACTTCAGTAAGGTCTTTGATGCTGTGTCCTCCCATAAGATCCTCATAGACAAGCCTTTGATATATTGGCTGGATGAGCAGACAGTGAGATGGGTTGAAAGCTGGCTGAATGGCCAGGCCCAGAGAGTGGTGGTTAGTGGCGTGAAGTCTAGTTGGAGGCCAGTAACTAGTAACCAGTAACTAGTACCCTAGGGGTCTATACTGGATCCAGTCCTGTTTAAAATCTTCATTAATTATCTGGATGATGGGGCAGGATGTACCCTCAGGAAGTCTGGTGATGACACAAAACTGGGAGGTGTGTCTGATGCATCAGAGGGTCATGCTGGCATCCAGAGGGATCTCAACAGGCTGGAGAAATGGGCTGACAGGAACCTCATGAAGTTCAACAGTGAGAAGTGTGAAGTGCTTCACCTTGGGAGGAACAGCCCCATGCACCAGTATATGCTGGGGGCTACCCAGCTGCAAAGTAGGTTGGCAGGAAAGGAGCTGGGGGTTCTGGTGGACACCGAACTGAACATGAGCCAGCAATGATGTGCGCTTGTGGCAAAGGCAGCGAATGGTATCTTGGGCTGCATTAGACAAAGTATTGCCAGCAGGTCAAAGGAGGTGATCCTTCCCCTCTGCTCAGCACTGGTGAGGCCACACCTGGAGTGTTGTGTCCAGTGCTGAGCTCCTCAGTACAAGAGAACCATAGACATACTGGAGAGAACCCAACAAAGGGCCCCAAGTTTATTAAGGGACTGGAGCATCTCTCCTATGAGGAAAGTCTGAGAGAATTAAGACTGTTCAGCCGGGTGAAGAGAAAGCTCAGGGAGGATCTTTTTGATGTATGTAAATACCTTAAGGAGGGGTGCAAAGGGGATGGATTCAGGCTCTTTCCAGTGGTGCCCAGTGACGGGACCAGAGGAAATGGGCATAAACTGAAACACGGGAGGTTCCTTCTGAACATCAGAAAACACTTATTTGCTGTGAGGGCACCTGAGCAGTGGAACAGGTTACTCAGGGATGTTGTGGACTCTCCATCCTTAGAAATACTCAAAAGCCACCAAGACAGGGTCCTGGACAGCTGACTCTATGTGGTCCTGCTCGAGCTGGTGTTTGGAGCAGAGGACCTCCAGGGGTCCCTTCCAAGCTCAACCATTCTGTGATTCAGTGAACAAAGTTCCAGTAAGTAATGATAGTGAGAATATGGTGTGTTACAGCTACAGACAGACAGTTGCTTTTTATGTACAGATACTATCTGTCACATTAGTTTTCTTCCACTTATTTCACGGATACTCTTACAAAGCAAAAGAATCTTAGTAAGATGTATCTTATTATCTGTGTTTAGTTTGGGGGACTTTTTTTGCGTGTTTTGTATGTTCTAAGTGAATGGAGAAAAGTATTAGCAGACCATCAGTGGTCTCCTCCTTCAGTAGTGTCCAGATGTGTCCCTTGTCTTTCCCTCTAGCATCAAAAGTCTGAACATTGGGTTTTGTATTCTCAGCAACTTTCTAGGCTTTTGCTGTAGTAAAACAAATTTGCCATCAATGAGTTTACAGTTGAAAATTATGAATATAAGCTTTTCTTGTTCACATGGATTTTTGTGTAATATTGTAATTTCATTTCCTCATTCCTCATTTCTTGATATGTTGTTTACTCAAGACCACATGGAATGCTGGAGCTCACAAACTTTCTGGGTAACTTCAGCTCACATATACAAAAAGAAAAGGTCATCACTTACAGGGGAAGGGTGTGTCTTTTTCTCCCCTACTTCATTTATCTTACAGATTTGATAGCACTTTATTAGTAGCATACTGCCTTCAGAAGTTAAAATTCATCAGAAATGAGAAAATGCTTATCACTGAGCAGCAATCCCAGCACTGTATTGGCCCAGGCACCCCAAAGACCCAGACTGTCTTCCTCAGCTCTGAAGCCTTTGAATTGATTACAAACATCACCAACTTCTTACTTACCAGTACCAGCATTTACCTCTGCCTCAGTGGTAATAACTTTTTAGTCACTGGGACTCCTTAGGAAGTCTTCTTCCTTAGGAGCAACCTAGCAGCTCTTGGTTTTGCCTCTGGTATTGTAACTCTGAAGTGTGACTTCTGCTGTGAATGGCCTGTCCCTTCCAGAAGTCTTCTTGCTTTTTGATGCGACCTGTTTCACACGTGAGGTTAGCCGGTGTATTGTACACAATGCCGTATGTGTTACACGTGATTCTGTATACATTAATATACACATTATACTGCATTCTTAGGGAACGTGGTCACTGCGCATCAGTTAAGCATTTTGTAGTGGAAGCTAGCTTAAGTATTTTTCAATATCCTTAAAATTTGAGCAATAGCTTGCAGAATGGAGTGGGGTCCTGGTTTGTTGGGCTTTTTTTCTTTTGTTCTGTCACCATAGCAAAACATTACCTGTCACATATGGCTTGGGTTTTGTTTTTTTTATTATTTTGTTTTTGTTTGGGTTTTTTTGGTTTGGGTTGGGTTTTTCAGTTTAGTGTCATTTTTTGGGTTTTTTTTCCCCTATGGAAAAGATACCTAGTTTAACCCCCCCCTCTTCTGGAGAGCCACTGCAACTACAGCTGACTTCTGTGAGAAGTGTGCTTTTCAAATTCCTTCTTCAGAAAAAGTTATTTTATAGCAACTCTTCAATATTCTTCATTATTCATCAGAGGCACTTCAAGCTGTTGATGCTTTCATATTGAATTACTGGACTACATCACGTTCTATTCAGAGTGAGATTAGAGCTGTTTAGTGAAAGATTGTATGTTTTATTCCTGTGTGTGCAAAAAAATATAGAAATGGAAATTTCTGAAGTTACAGGTTCAGCTGTTATGATGATGAAATCTGAGCTCTGCTCATGATTTATCCCAGTTCCTTAATGAAATATTTTGCCATTCCTTGTTCTGTGTACTATAGATATTTTTTTATAAATCCTGCAGTAACTTAAGGCTTTACAGTACAATAGGTAATATTATTTTCTTAAATCAATATTGTTCCAATGAAACCAAATCAGGACTGCACCAATATGAGTGATCTGGCAGATGTTCTTTCTTTTTTTGTCCTTCCTGAAGTTCACATGTACATACAGGATAATTTTAGTACTGAAAACTGCAGTCCTCTTTAGAGTGCAGAACGGGCAAAGTACAAGCCTCAGCATCCCATTACCTGTGTCTTAGTCCCATTACCATCTTTAGACGGGTGAGCGATTTGCCTGTTGCCTCCCCGCTGACACGCTGGCACCCTCACCCACTGGCAGCGGGAGGGGGGTGCGTGATGCGGGGCCTTGTTCCCCTCCTGTGGGCTGAAAATGCAATTGAACAGCGTCTAAATGGAAATTACTGTCTCTGCCAGTAAGCACTGGCTGCAGAGCAGTGACCTGCCAGTGAACACTTGCAGTCCTACATGCAGTTGCCCAAGTGATGAAATAATTCACTTGTAAGCCTGGGGTTCATTTTCCTTGTTGTTTTCCTTTTCAGCATCAGCGTGTATGTGACTTGAGATAAATTGCAGTCATTGTATGAGCATCTGTGCACTAAGGAATAAATCTGGGCTACGCTGGAGGTTGCAAGCATTTTTCCTGTTAAATGCAGTGAGACACAAGTTGAGTCTTTTATGATTCAGAGAAAGTCTTAGGTTTTATTCAAAACCCTCTCAAGTTAATGAGCATTTTTTTCCAGATTTTTTGGATCTTGTCTATAGCTTTTCTGTGAGTCTCCTATCTCATCCCTTAATGCTAAGGGAAAAAAATCCCAGAAAATAACATAACTCCATGGAAGTTGGACTAGATGATCTCTATGGTCCCTTCCAACTCTAAAAATTCAATGAAATTCAGTGAAATAAGCTGTCTCATGGAGAGAAAGTTCATTTAAGGGCTGTTTCTCAGCTTGAATTGACTTTCCCAATACTTAAGTAATTAGAATCCATTAATTAACAGAATGCCAGTTGATACTGATTCTAGATAATAGATCAATGCCTAAATGTGTGCTTTGAGCTGTCAGAAAACATACTGTTCACAAAAGGGAACTCGTTTAACCCCTATATTTTCTTTTCTGAATCATATTTGCTTATGCTTTTATCTCTTATACCTTAGAGAAGGTTCAGATGAGGAAATACCATGCATCCATGAGAATAAATGAGAATGAGTGTTAATTCCACATGTATTCTTATCATCATTTATTTTAAAACAAAATTAAATAAGGCTTGATATTTCAAACAGCCCTTTACACCATGCCTGAATTTTGTGCATTAATCGTGACTTCCATCTAGCACTCAGCAACTATAACACTATAGGGGATAGCTAGTAGCACAGATTTTAAATTAAATAAAATAATTTTGTATTAAAGTGTTTGCTTCATTTTCTGCTTTTCTTTCTCTTGCAGATTTTTCAGTCTTACTAAACCCTTTCAGATGCTCTGTTCTATAATTGGATTATATTGCTTAAATTGATTTCTATATTACATGATACAGGTGCTGCACTAAAGTAGCGAACAGGATTTCTTAGGTTGCCTACAATATATTAAAATTAACTCCTTGTGTGCTAATTATCTAACTTCCTCCCAGCTATTATGAAAGGATCAAACAATATAAAATACATATTTGTATGTAGAATTTGAAAATACAGTTGAAGTACATTTGATACCTGAGATGTTTGTATTTCTTTTATTTGGGACTGATTGTACGCAGGCATGTGTAGTGATGTATATGTGTATATAATGTGAATGCTTTAAAAATAATTTGTTGTGAATTGACTATGAAAGTTAATCTTCACCTTGAAAGCTGTGTTTTCTTCTTCTTCACCAGTTTGTTTTTAGGTCTTCATGATGCCATGTTCTATTTGATCTGCCTGGTTCCACTCTGTATCGCAGTCATACAGATCCTGGCGTGGACTCCCTTTTCCATACAGAACAGTCATATGACAGCTGTACACTAAATACGTAACCATTGGTCAGTAAATCTTCTGCTGAACTGTACCACAGACGAATTAGTATGTTTTAAATGTGAAAAAACAAAATTGCATTAAATGGACCATGAAACCAAATGCAGTTTGAGCCATTTCAATAAAGTCACATTCTTCGGTTTACTTAGATCATGCTCAGCCTTAATCCTGAGCCTACACAGTTTATTCTAGTTCAGTCATTTGCCCTTAATGGGCGTTTCCCTTAATTACCATATGAATTCATTGCTGGTATATACTGGTCACTGCTAACTCCTTTGAAGAATGGATATAGCAGATCCCAGCCCAGCACCTGGAATTCAGGGGAACTGTATTTTCTTAAACTTACCAAAAGGTTGTGGATTAATTTTGCCATCCTGATAAAATGCCAGATCTCTGAAGTTAATCTGGAAGAGCCTGGTGGACATCCCTCGTAGGTGGCAGGGAGATGAAGAGAAGAACTTAGATGGTGTCTAGCTGACCAATATCAAGACAAATCTGACAGTTACCACGGGAAGAGCCAAGAGTAATTAACTACCCTGTAAAAGTCTGTGTAAAGCTAACAAAGAAAAAGATTTAAATGCTGTTCAATAAAATGTTGCTGAATATGGAAAAAGCTCTGTATGTCCTCGCTGGCTTTCCGAATGGCTCTGGTTGGTGGTAGGTAGATGCAGTTTTCTGGCTTAAAATGGGAACATTATTTTGGAGGTATGGTATTGTTAGTACTTAGGAGGATGCAAGATGATGACTAGAATGTCATTGTGGTAAGAGAAACATCATGTGTGGATGCAGTAGAGTTCAGTGAGATGGACAGATCAAACTCTGCCTGCTTACTGGCATTACGTTGGAAACTCATTTGATGTGCTGACAGTTGAAGTTAATTTCTGAATGATCAAGTTGAAGTTATTTAATTTCTGATTAATTCTTACCAAAATATTTTCGGTTAAGCTTTTAAATGGATCCTGTGACTTTTATAAAAATAAAGGTTTTTTGACAAAATGTCAGAAATGTTGAATCCTTTTCTTATTTCACGTGCTGTAATGACAAGATATATTGGCATGTTTACAATACTCCCGTTTAATAAATATGCTTTTTCCTCCAATATATCCAGGGTGTAATTCTGTAAAGATAGATAGCTTAAGTATAATACAATCACTTCATTTTTGTTCTTTGTTTTGCCTGGGGAAACGTAATTTTAGAAGCACCTTTGTTAGGGAGTGCCAGTCACTGGGAAGCACAAGAAGGAGTGTGCATGTCCCAGTTTTGAAGTGCTGAGTCTGCTTATTTCTAAGGCTCCGCATTTATCGTGATGGGTAGCTTGGAAGAGGGAGGAGTATAAGGACTTGCTCTGCATTTTGGTGGACACTGGCATAATTTAATGGTGAGGTTTTTTTTAAATACCTGTGTTGAAAAAAATTGTATTTTGTGCCTCAGTTTTCACATTTGCAGAGTAGAAACGGCGTTGTTTCCTTGTCCTCTTTGGAGGCCAAAGTGCTTTCAAAGCAACGAGTGAAAAAGTGGGATAGCATTGTTAAATATTTAGAAATCCAAACGACCCCTTTGATAGGACTATGAAGATTTATGTTAAAATGTAAGAAGCCAGAAGCGTGATGAAGTTTTAAGTTGCATTATCTGTTTTTGTATCTCCGTCCTGTCAGAGATACCATTATTCATTTGCATTGCACATGCTAATAGCATTATGTACACATACTAGTGTCACTTGTATTTACACATCCAATGAATATTTACACAATACCAGAGCAGATATGGGCTGTGTGTTTAGATTCTGAATTTTAAAGATTTACTGCGTTGTATGTATGAGTTTTGTGCCTGAAAGGCAGAAGGAGCAAAAGGTGAAGGACAAAGGTCTGAAGGAATTTAAGTTAATGCAATGTTTGATTCATTATATGAAACTGTCTTCTCCCTGACAATTCCTATAAAATGGTAATAAATAACTTAAAATAGTTTTATTTTTCTCTTCTGTTTCTATATATCTTAGATTTCATATGTTCATCCTATCCTCAAAGAATATATGTTTTGATAGGTGAAAATGTTATTGTTCCGCAAATAGGGTTTCTTAGATGACTGTGTTTATTACTTAGTTCTAATATTAAATTATTAGAACATAGTGTACAACTGAGAGAATACTGTGCTTATACAACAGGAAAACAAATAAGTGGATTTAAGAGTCAAAATTATGCCAAGAATTATTTGAAATTAACAATATTTTTTTTCTGGAAAATGTTTGGTAAATATACCATTTTATTTGCTGAAATAGAAGCAAGGGGTGATACGACTGAAGGCATAGTTTGAATCACCACTATAAATTGCTGCATCTTTACAATTAAGATAGAAAAAGTAAATAGTTGGAGATTTCTAAGCAAGACAGTCTTAAGATACGATAGATGAACTGTGTAGAATAAAGTAGTTTAGAAAACAAATCTGAGAAATACAATACAAATTATTTAATATGTAGAAATAGTAATAATCTTGAAAATCTGTTCTTTATTATCCTCCCATTTGTCTGTCCTATTTCTCTTGCTATAAGAGCAGGGAAAGGTGTCTCACCCCACCAATAGTCAAGCCAAAGGAGGACCGGGAGCACTGCTTCAAATCCAGGCAGCAGTCTTACACCAGAACAGAGGGTTGGCAGCACCTCAGGACTGACATCGCTTATTCTGCATTTCTCTGTCACCCACTAAACTTTGTTATCCTCTGCTAAACCTACGTGTTTGGATTTGGCTGCAAATCAAGTAAAGGATGATCAAAGGCAAAAAGTTCAGTGTCTCGCAACAGCTGGTTTGTCTGTTTTCTCTCCTTATTAGCTAGTGGTATCTGAGCTTGAAGTCCCCCACTGGAAAAATGCCCCAATTTAATCTTCATAATTTAAGAGCATCTAAAATAGTCTCATAACTGATAAAGAGGATTTAAGTGTGTATAATATAAAATATGCTGTGATAACTTCAGTGAATGAGAAACTTGATGTTTGAACTCCATTCTTAGAGTTTCTCTTTAAGTTCTGAGAATTTAGATCTTAATACACTGAATTAATTTTATTTATTAAAATCAATAGGTAAAAGTGCCTACTAGATTTAAAACGATGTTATCTAATAGACACTAAAGAATGTCAGTCTAATAGAGTAGTAATATAATATATGGTTAGTGATAGAGTGAAAACATTGAATAAATGTTAACAAAGCACATTTAATCTGAAGTAGGAAAAAATTAGATTTATGTTTTGTGGAGCTTACAGCCCTCTGTTCTCGTCTTGTACAAAGTGACCTTCCTGGTCTCCTGCTGTGCCGGTTGTGGAGCCGCTGGGTAGTTCATGAACAGACCACGCCGGGGCGGCTGGTGGGTTTTTTGCATCTGAGAAGGGTTCTACAGCTCAATGGATGCCGCCGGAGAGAAGCAGGAAGGCGAAGGAACAGCTGAGATAAGCCACATCTCCACAAATACTCCTGAGCAATTCCTTACAGAATTAAGCCAGCTTGGGAAGCAGCGTGGCAGCGCAGGCACTCACAAGAATTCTGTGGTTTTGTAAAGGACCATGAAGCTGTGACTGGGGGGCTGTCCCGGAGAGCTGGGCAGACCCACAGCGGGGCTCCCCGGCTTACCTCCGGGGGAGAGGATTTTATACAGATATCTCTGTTTGTTCATCTTAATGACCTCCTTCTGGTAATCGCTTTCTTACTATTGTTTAAATAATAGAAAGGAAAGTTGTTTTATGGCTGTACTGGGTGGGGAGAAGCACAGCTGTGGAATGGTTGCGGATCAGCCGGCCCTGCCTCAAGCCCTGCGCCTCCCGCCCTCCTTGGTGCCAGGGCAGGCAGCCCCCAGCCTTTGGGGGTGCTTCGGACCCTTCCGGCTCCAGGCACTCAATGGGTTATAGACATTGACCATCAAGAGAGAGGAGAAACGCTATCTAGGTAGTTGAGGAGAAAGCAGAAAAAAGGTCATTCCTTTTTTTATGGCAATCCTCTCCCAGCACACTGATGCTGTGAGTGACGTATGCCTATGCTTATACGACAAATATTTTTCTGAGATTGTGCAGCATTTGGTTACAATTCTACCAGCCTATATGCAAATGACAATACATCAAAATTATTACCTAAATATGCATGAATAGTGTGTTCTTTATAGCCTGTCAAGAGAAAAATATGCTTAGTACAGAACTACTGCAGCAGAATATTAATGACAAACGTAACACTGGGTAGGAACTTTGAACGATCTCATTAAAACATACCCAGGTTTTATACTAATAATGCAAAGATAAAAGCTAGTGTATTTCTTAATTTATTCAGTATGCAATTAATTATTGTATTTTACATGTGATAAAATTAAGATGTGTTTCCCTGTGAACAACATGTAACTAACCCGAAGCAATTTTATTTATGGGTTTATACACTGTGAGCAGATGTCTGTTTAAAAAGCAGCAAATCTAGCTTTTGTCATTTTGGATTTTGATTACAAAGTTGTTTTAGTCCTGGAAGGAAAAAAATAAGCTAATCTGTCTTTACGAACAAGAACATACATAGAAGGGAGCGTTCTAATCCCAAACCAAGTAAAACGAAATAGACCAAAAAAGTCATCTTAGCCCGTCTGGCTATTGGAGAAAAAAAAATCTTCATGTGGAAAACTGTCTAAAGCTCTCATGTCAACAACCTTCCTCAAGGAACTTAAACATCAGTGAAAACGACTGAACAGAAAAAAGTCCTCTGGCAATGTTGTGTTGTTGCTTGGGTTTTCCTGGTTTCCCAGGATAATCGAGGTTGGCTGTGGTCAGTGCTCGATCAGAGACTCTTCCAGGTGGAAGCCAGGGCCCCGCGCTGGCCGGGCTTCCAGCCGCGGAATCCAGGAGCCGGACTCCAGCCTTTCTGGGCTGATCAAAGGGAACGATGCCCATTGCCTGTGGTGGCTAAGAAAAGTTTTTATTAGAGATGATAGCCCTGATGCCATACTCAGCTGGAATTTGATTAACGGGATAGGCTTTGTCTAGATTTTCCTTCAGTTTCAACTGTACACAGTATGGCCCACTCTCTGTGCCATTCCCTCCAGTAACCCCTGTTTGCTGGCACCTGAGAACAGCCGTGCCCGGCCCAAACCCCCCGCCACGGAGGGTTTTGCACCATACGAGCAGCCAGAGGGCCGCCCCCGCCCCGCACGGGACGGGCTGCAGGGCTCAGGCCATGGACGCGCCGTTTCCACCGTCAGACGTGCCGTCTCCTCCCTCGGCACCCGCGTCCCGCTGCGCGGGGGAAACTGGCCGGCAGCGAGGAGACCCTGGGAGCTCCCTGCAGGACCGGGCTCCAGGCTTTATGAAAAAAGGCGGCCTTATAAAACAACGTGTCACAGCAGCTCCACGGGAGCAGTAAGGTTTACTCTGGGCCACTGCAAAATAGTCACGTACAAGGAAAACTGCCAAATCCTGCAATTCCAACAGTGGCATCTTCCCCCTGCAGACAGAAGACCCTTTTGAACAGCAAACGCTGCAATGACCCGATTTATCTCTAAATGCCGCGGTTTTTCGGGAATCTCCTCACCCCCATGCCTATGGGCCTCGAGCTCCCGCGGACGGGAAAAGCGGGAGGGGGACGGGAGCCACCGATGCCACCGCCCAGCGCTCGCTGCGGGGCAGCCAGGAGCCTCCCGCACCGGGTCCTCCCCTCGCGCTCTCGGCCCCCTGTTGCGGAGAGGCGCAGGTTCCAGGCGGGCCCCGCGCTCCCGGTACCGGTTACAGGCCCGGAGGGGGCGCGCAGCCCCACCCCCCCCGCCCCGCGCGCTCTGCGCACGCGCAGCCCGGGTGACAGGGCGGCGCCAAGCACGTGCGCGCGGAAGGCCGCCGCGCGACCCCTCTGAGAGGAAGGAGGAGGCCCGCCCGCCGGCGGCAGTGCCCACCTGTCCGGCGCGGGAGGGAGGGGTGCGGGCAGCAGCAGCAGCCGCCGCCGTCCCGGTCTGGCAGCGGCGGCCCCGCCCTGTGACTGGCGAGAGGCGGCGAGG
>JAOXNO010000070.1:192740-205325 GCA_028565335.1 Limnodromus scolopaceus
CCATCTGCCTATCCCCCCCCCCTCGCCCCCCCCGCAGGGTGCCCCTCTTCCAGCACCCCTACAGCGCCGGCGGACGGGGCGGGGGTCTCCGGGACGGCCCGTCCACAGCGCGCCGGGGTCCCTGGCTCCTCCGCTCGTCGGACAAGCCCCGCGGGGCAGGGCAGGGCTCCACCGGGGGCAGCGGGGCCTGCTCTGCCGGGGCGCCCCGGGGTACCGGCCGCCGCGGGGAGGTGGACCTTGGTGCGCGCTGAGGGGGGCACCGGGCCGGCGGCGCCAGACAAAGAGAGGGAACGGCTGGGTCTTCCCGATGAGAAAGTTGACGTGCCCCGGAGCCCACTGCGGGCGGGGACGGGCGGGCCCGGCGGCACGGGGAGCGGCGCGGTGTCCCCGGGCCGGTAAGGGCGGGTCGGGGCCGCTCCCGAGGGATGCGCTCTGAGCCTGTGGGCGAGCACCGCTCGAGTGAAGTTCGCAGGTGGTGCGGAATAGGATGGGTTTGCAGGAGCAGAGATGTGTTAATTAATACTGGTGCGTCTAGAGGAAAATAAAGCAGTGAGCAGCTGGGAAACTGTGAAGCTCTAGGCCTGGGAACAGCAGACTAGAGATGAGTTTGGGATGTGATACGGCTGCAGTAAAGGGTTCGTCCTGTGTTTGGGCAGTAAAGACATGTGGATCAGTACTTTGTGGGGAAGTTAGGGACTATGCTCTTGCTGTACAATGATTATGTGGTACGATTGCATTTGGAATATGTTCAGATCTGCACTACGTTTTACCAACATGCTACTGAAAATGTGACAGGAGCTCAGAAGGGCTAATAAAAACTCCCAGTGCTAAAGGAAAATACTGACTTATTCTAAGTAAAACATACAGACCTGAGCTGAGAAGATGTAGCATAAATACTTGAGGACTGCTGTACAAAGGAAGAACATAATTATGCATCATAATTCTTCAAGCTGATCCATTACGTGAGTGCTTGGGTGGGCACTGACAACTGGAATCTTGCTGCTGAGTGAATGTATTGCTGGGGTTTAATGAATATGCTCTGCTGCTTGGATCATTTAGTACATAAGTGGGATGACAAAGAGAAGCAGAATTTAGATTCACAGAAAGAACTTCCCTCTGGCAAACAAAGAAAATCTGAAAGTCTTTTGTGGTGTTAAAAACTGTGCTGGAAAGACAGGTGAGCCAAGGAAATGTGTTATGGAGATGATTGTGTCATTCACAGGTAGATGTTCTTCAGTGCATACTCTCAATTTCTACTTCATTTGGTCTAGATTTTAAACCTAAAGTATTGATTATTTAGTAAGTTTAGTAAGATTTATGGTTACTGAGTTTGTGGGTTTACTCATAACTGAGGGTTGCATGTTGAGGCCCCAGGTGCTTTCACCCTCTGCAGTGTTACTGACTTCGTTAGTTTTATGTAGTTAGCTAAAAGAATGTTTATTTCCTCTCACTAATATTAGACAAAAGTTGTCATAATAATTTTTGTTATAACAAAGGTCTTAACATACCTTTTCAGATTTTTGTGCTGTAGTTTTTCTACTATTGTGCTATAAGAGATTGCTACACTTTCTGTCATTAAACTAGTGCCCTGAAAAGGACTTGTTATATATTGTACATGGAGGAAAACAAAAGCAGTTTCTGTTCTGAGGAAGTGGTTCCAGAATTAAGATGTCTTTCACCACTCTTGTTATTTGAAATTTGGATTTGGTTTGTGCTGTGTTGCTTTTTTCTTTCCTTCTTAGAGTTTGCTATCATTTCCATTATTCACTAGAGTTATACAGGTAGTTGCCAATAACCTTATTGGGAAGATTAACTGTGAAGAAGAAATTAGAGGAAGTCTGAGAACAGCACCTAATTTCTGGAAACAAGTTTCTCTTCTCACCATCAGCATTCTTCCAATGGTTATGTCAATATATGTCTATATTTAGAAGTCTTAAAGTCAAGAATTGTAGGACTGTTCCATGGTCAGAATCGGGAACTACAGGGGGCAGACAGTTTGGTGCAGAACCAAGGTATGTGAGCTCAGGTACAGCATGCGGTGTAGTCACACTGCTTACGGAACGAAGCCTGTGCTTCCCAAAGCTTTGGTAGATGGATGCATTTTCTCTTGGTTTGAAAATGGCAACACACTGAAAAAGGCAGATCTTCTGCGCCACTCCAAACCTATCCAGTGTAGTTAGGGAGCAGCCTCTCAGGTGAACCAGACACGTCTCCTCACCTGCCCCCTGGCTCCTTGGGACTGTCCACTTCTGCCAGGCTCTTGACATTGGCTTCTGAAGATGAATGGACAAAGTACACAGGCTGCTGCTTTAGGGGTTTTTCATGATAGGCTGAGGATTCCTTTTGGGAATCCCTGGACTATGCTGATTTGTTTAACTAGCACTGCGCCACAGTGAGAAAAGACCTAAACTGGGATCCCTGTGGTACAGGCTTGCTCAAAATCTGGTTTTTAGAGGAAAGGGTTACTTACTTGTGCTACCTACAGGTGTGTTTGAAAGTACAGTTGGGAGCCTGATTCTGCCAGAAATGTACCTATGTAGGTGGCTGTCGAAGTAAAGCTAAGGAGGCATATGTTCCCTCATCGGCTGAAGGGTCTCAATGTCCCTTGCTACTTTGGGTCGATGTTTGATGGAGTCCTTGCTTACCTTTCTCTTCACAATTAGCTGAATGGTAGCTTGTGTATCAGTTAGTTTAGTTTGTATGAGTGGTTGTTACCAGGTAACAGGAGGCAAAAGGAATCATTGGCCCACTCTAGATTGGGCTTTGCGTTTTACCAATATAAAAGTATAGAACTGTCTTTCAGCTGATACCGATGGCTCCCTCGATGTGGGAACCTGATCCTTTGTTTGGTAGAGATGCTGGGAGGCAGTTTCATAGACAGAAGTGTTTCAAAAGAATTGCGGACCTGTAGAAACACAGTCCAGCAACACTGTAAGACAGACAAGCTGTTGTCTAAAGTATTGATTGGATTCTCTATCTCCTTTCCTGGAAAAATACTGGAAATGCACTTGCTGATTTCTTTTCAGAGGATGTCTAGGGAAAAGTTGAGAATGAATTGGAAGATAGAAAACAATGTTATCCCACCTCATACTATTCTATCAGCATGGTGCTGTTCCACAGAGGACCTGTGCTTTCTAGGAAAGTTACTTTGTAGAATTCTTCAAAGTACAGAGTAATTATTAAGACAAAAATTAAAAGCATTATTTCTTGGCAAGTAATTGGTCCTCACTTGATTACAACTCAAGTCTAAGTTAAATTAATCCTTAAGCTTGTTGAAAAGTCTGTAGGAAAACCTAAATGTTTATAGTTACAGAAATTTATAATAATCTTCCATATATTCAGGTTTTTTTAACTACTACTGGTTTTGTATTGCTGAACTTTGTAATGATCCTTTATCTCTTTCTCTAGTGGTATGTCTGCAACACAGAACAGTTGTCTGAATCCCTTCAGCCTATTTTTGTCCAGAGTTACCTTGACCAAGGAACACAGATCTTCCTAATCAACAGCATTGAGAAATCAGGCTGGCTGTTTATCCAGCTCTACCACTCCTTTGTGTCCTCGATTTTTAGTCTCTTTATGTCTAGAACATCTATCAATGGGTAAGTGAAAAGTCAATCTTAGGCAAACTAAATACAGTTTGGATTTGGTGTTCAGCCCTTGATCTGTCAGCTTTTCTTAAATTTGTAGATTTTCCTTTGCTAGTCTAACAGATCTGAAATGCTCTAACTGTGCTCTTCACACCCAGCCCTCTCAATTGAAGAACACTATTTCCAGTATGGGGGGATGGAAGAGGTAATAGCAATTAATAAGAGATAGTATTTTATAACCATTACTTGTATTAATTTCCTTCGGAATAAGAGAGTGTTCTCTTTGTCTTGGACAATGTCTCCTTCTTTCCTTTGCTTTCTTTCCCGTGCCCCCTTGCCCTTTACCTACTGCCCTATCACTGCTGTGACTGTCCTTGTTGAAGGTGGCTGTATCCAATCAGTTCTGTGTCGTATCTGAAACTCTTTCTAGCAGCGAGTGTGTGCATACCCACTGCAAACCTAGGCACATTTCTGAACGGTGCAGAAGGTGGCCGAGTGTTGTGTCTGGTAACACTAACGTGGAACAGAATTCCGTCCTTTCTCTTATTCTGTAAAACTTAATTTTACCTCAGTTTGTGTGTAAACTGTACTTGAACAGGTGACTTCTGATATAGCATGTTTTACTGATGAAAGGTCAGGAAGGCAGGAAAAGAGTAGTTTATAAAACAATATTCTCCAAGTCTTGTTGCATCAGTCTCTTCTGTGATTGCAGAGGAGTTTAGCTGTTCGTGGGTGCTCTAGTATTTTTTCCAAGAAAGTCAGTGCCTTTTTTTTTTGCTCGCATCACCCCATTCAGACATATATTTAACAGGTTATCAGTTTTGACCTTACAAATAATGCATTTTGTTACGTTTACCTGATTTCTTCACCTTCCCCACCTCTGCACCTACTACATACTTCTGCACAGTCTGCTATGAGGCTAGTAGCTGTCTACTAAGGCTCAAAAAATAATCTTTTTTTTTATTTTCGAACCAGATGACTTTACGAGCTCCCCCGTGGTGTTCTTAGTTACTGGTAGATCTATATTAGGGTTCCTTTGGTCTCTTCTTCCTCCTTTCTTTTCCATTTTTTTCCAAAGGCTCTCCAGTCTTTGAATAACACCTCATAGTGCTGTTAGGAATAATAGTTATGAGCCAGTTATACAGTGTGGACTGACACAAGTATGCTGGAAGGGGGTTCTACTTAAAGTGGCTGTATTCTGTTTATTTTTATACATTTAATATCCTGCTTTAGTTTCTTCTATATGACTTTGTGTACTCTATCCTTTTGGTTTGTTTGTTTCTTTGGTTTTTAGTACAGTCAATCTTTCCTAGGCCACCTCTTTGCATTTTTTTATTCTTTGATTCTTTTTATCTTTGTCTACCCTTTTTTCCCCTTGAACGTAAAAGATTTCTGTTCATTGTCTTTGTTTAACCTGCTATCCAGCATTAGTTTAAAGAATAGTATTTATCTACTTTCAGTCTATTTCTGACCAGTTCTTTTTCCTCTGCTTGTTCTCCTAGCTCTTTCATCTTCTGAATTGTGCTATGACAGCTGAAATCTGTCACTATATAGTCTTCAAACAGTTTCGGGTGGATATGTCATTGACTTAGTCCATAAGGAATCCAACTGTCACCTCTACCCAGTTCCTTAATGAGTTGCCTATTTTCTATTCCACAGCTCTTCATGTTGAATGCAAGATCTGCAGATAGCAGCAAAAGCCATTGTAACATACAATTAAAAAATGTCTTTTGCCACTCCAGCAGTGTTACCCTCATCTGTTCTTTAAATTTGTTCCCTGGCTTCCCTCCTAGTTCCACACCCTGTTCCTCGTTCATTGTACGTACCCCTGTGTCTGCAGCTATTTTATTTCCTCTGCTATATCATCTATTATTTTTTTTAAGGTAGGCAGCAGAGATTCAAATCTGCAAATGTGACAAATAAGGCTCAGCCTTTATCTTTCCCTTTCTTTCTCTTCCCTCCTCCTTTTTTTTTTTTTTTTTTATGTGATCATTTTCTTGAGCTGCTCCCCATGAGTTCTTCCTCACCTAATCAAATTCCTCCTCAAGTCTTACCCACTGTAACTGCATGTGGCTTTGTGTTTGATCTCTGACAAGTGCAAGGCAAGTTGAACTGGATTTAAAATTTGTCTGAGCAGTGACCTTGTCTGCTATTATGTGTGACTGGTTGCTGCCAAAGCACATTCTAAATTACTTTATTGTCCTTTCTGTTAAAGTTTGTACCAAATTGGTCATTTCCCATTTTTACATTTCAGGCTGCTGGGAAGAGGCTCAATGTTTGTGTTTTCCCCAGAACAATTTCAAAGACTGCTTAAAATAAATCCAGAATGGAAATCCCACAGACTTCTCGATTTAGGGGCTGGGGATGGAGAAGTCACTAAAGTCATGAGTCCGCACTTTGAAGAAATCTATGCCACTGAATTGTCTGAAACTATGATATGGCAGCTTCAGAAGAAGAAATACAGGTGTTGTACTGAATAATTCCTACATCCTTTCTATCAGACATTACAGCAAAGTAATCCATTTGTAATATTTAATGAATATTCAGTCTTTTCAGTGAATTCCTGTATTGTTTGATGCAAAAGCATCAAACACATCTGATGTTCCCTGTTACCAGTGCTTTTGTTATGTGGATGTTCCCTGTTATCATTTAAGACAAAATAGGCAATGACCTTTTTGAAGTCTCTTCATAGCTTGTGTAAATTGCTTTAATCAATGGAGACAGGAAGATGAAATTCAGAATAATAGCATAACTCAATGGTCCAAAATTGCAAGAGGAAGATGGGTACTGCAGAGAAAGCAAACCATCCTGGTAATAGCAATATCTCAATAATCTGTGTCTGTCTAATCCCACAGTGTAAAAATTCTTTTATACGTGCTATACTTAGCTCCTACTGTTAAAATTGAATAATATTTAGGAACAAAAACCTCAGCACTTTTAGAACTTTGTTCGTGCACTTGTCACAGCTCCTGGAGGTTCTTGTGGGCAGCAGATCCAGTTTTTTTTTGATTAATGGTTAGTATTTCAGGCACTGTATCCCCAGACTTCAATACAAAGAATGAAGGAACTGTGGATTTTGTTTCTTCACCTGTCTGAGTAGAAACATAACAGCTGCTTTGTGCTCTGGGTTTGCACACTGGTAAATCCAAGTGGATAAAAGGCAGCAAGCTGCTAATCATATTTCAGCTTTCTGGTTTCCTGAGAAGCATATTCAGTTTTATTCTAGGACAACACTTTTTTTTTTTTTAATAACTAGGGTTTTGTTTTTTGTTTCCTTTACTGCCTGATGATTATAAGGCAATATAAAAGTTCGTATGGCTGGATATATAGCCAGTTGTTGATTTAGTTTTTTTTTCCAAAAGACCAGAAGGATCATGTCTGCATCTTCTCGTTGCCTAGGTGGCTGATCTTACCTGCACTATCAATGCCCCATAGGGAATTTTTTTCTACAGTGGTTCTCTCTGAAGTCAGGTTGTATTTGTTTAACAGACTGTATCTCTTTCCCTTTTTAGGGTGCTGGGTATAAATGAATGGCAAAACATAGGATTTCAGTATGATGTTATCAGCTGTTTGAATTTGCTGGATCGCTGTGATCAGCCACTGACTGTATTAAAAGATATTAGAAGTGTACTGGAGCCAACTAGAGGCAGAGTCATTCTAGCATTAGTTCTGCCATTTCACCCATATGTGGAAAATGGTAAGTACACAGATTAGTACCTATTTACGTAGGTAAAGAAAATGTTTGTAGGTTATAGTATCCAGAATTAAATGTTTAATAAATAATTGGCATGCTTGTATTTGATTTTTACAAATAACTGGTATGATGCATGTTCAGAAGTATGAAATCGTAGGTAAATAGGCCACATGATGCAAGCTGTTTACTTAATTCTCCAACATACGTTGTTGGCAACAACAAAAAAATATTGAGGTCACATATCCTGTTCTGCAGGTTGCCACATTTGACCTGTGTTGGACCAACATGGGAAAACTCATCTCTGATAAGGGCCCTTTGCTGCTGTCGTATAGGTCACCCCAGTTGTCTCTAGTGACCGTTGTGCAAAACCATCAGAACTGTCTGTAATGCTGAACAGAGCAGTTCAGGTCACACTGTTTCAAGTGTTCCAGATGAACCGCACCTCAAAATCACAGGGAGGTAACATTCACTTTCCAACATGAGCTCTCAAAGTAAAATACAGACCCCTACTAATACGAAGTATCAACCACTATTTATATTGTGTAAGTAACTGGAACAAAAAAGTAAAATTCAGTGCCAAAACTCCATTATTTCCCCGAGCTGCATTTCTAAAGAAATACATGAGAAATTTTGAAATCAATCTGTCCATAAGACTAAACTTCAAAAAAGACTAGAAACTTTATTTTTACATGTCTGTGATTGTGGATTCAGGTTGAGGCACCCTAAAGGTGGTTTGAATTCCAGAAGGATGGTGTTCATCAGTCATTGTATGGACACTGGCTCTCCTTGAGTATTAAGACTTGTCTGTAGAAAGGCATGTATGCCCCAAAAATGCACAACTAGTAACCTTAACAGTCTGGCAATCACAAATGCATCAAACTGAATCTGCTTTGCTCTTTTTAGAGACCAGTGGTATTTTGGTGGGAGAAGGAGTAAAAAAAAGTTTTAAGTATAAAAAGTAATGCCATCAGATGAAGAATTGCTTAAAATGCAGTATTTGAGCTTATAATTGTGTAACTATTCTGAAAATTAGTGTGTCTTAAATGAGCTGAGGGGTTGACTTATGCATCTGTACAGTATTTCAAGCATGTTTGGTTCAACTTATTGTTCCTATAATGTGGAATAATATGGCTTCCTCTTTTAAAAGTTCTTTAAATTTCTGAATAATAGCAATGTCTTTCTAGTCTTTCACTGGCATAGAAGTGAGAAATGCAGAAATTGAGAAATTATTTGGGTGGCTTTTTTGTTTGTGTGCCTTCAAAACTATGTGTCATTGTGTTTTGCAATCATTACTGCACCTAGCATCTTCTTTTGTGCGTTTTGTTGGTAACCATGTGACAACCACATGCAACTTCCTGGCTCAACAGGAGGTAGATAGATTAAGGAAGAAACTACTCTAAGTCCACTTATATTCCCTATCATTACTCTCCTACAGTGTACTGGAGGAGAATAGAGTGTTAAATTTATAAATCCCAAGGGACTGGAAACCTGTTCTGTCATTGTTGAGCTTGGTCATTCCTACTTGTTGAAAGTTGAAAGCTGCTGTCAGATGCCTTGTAGGCCAAAGTGATACTTTAGTTTGTGGTGGTGACTTGTAGAAGATTAATCACTTTGCTTAAGGCAGTTTTGTTTCCTTAATTCATTTTGAAACTTAAAAACATATTCAGTCTGTTTACCACTATCATGGATATAGGCCCATAGTAAACTTCTTTAGACAGTGCAAGTCAGCACACGCAACAGTTACTGTCATTACACTGACGCTTTCCCATTTAAGATCCACTTAACTGTAGTCTAAAGAAATAGACAATAAACTGCCAGACTGTCTTCGTGATGTACAAACGATTATAGAATTTTTTTATTTTCATTCAGCTGTTCTACAAGATGATGCGTTTTTAAAAGTGTTAGATACGTACATATGCTTTGTATTTAACAAAAAACATATACTTGGAACGTTCAAAGAGGAGGACATTTCATGGCTCAAGTAACTTCTTGTAGCAGCTAATTAAAAACAATGTGGGCTTGCCTGGAGAAACTTGAATTTTAGAGGGGGGAGCAACTGGGGAAGAGATGAGGCAGGTAAGGTATTTGATCAGTGTGTATAGATCAGTTTCTAGACATGGATAAATTATTTGAATCAAAATGAGATATTTGGGTTATTACACATAATGTAAGGGGAGATTAATTATGGAAACTTGCTTTAAGAGAACAAAGCAAGGTGGAGGAGGAAGTAAAATATGTTTCTGTGCTTACTGTTTCTGGAATTACAGTGACACCTAGAGTCCAAAGTATCTTAATCATAAATTCTTTCTGGGGCTTTTCAGAATTTTATTTTCAGCATGCAGAACAACAAATAATGCACTTGTTGCACATGTCTAAATTTGGCAAGTAAGCCAGATGAATCATAAGGTATTAGCCTAGTCACATAAGACCATGTATTACTATAACTTCATATTTTTAATAAAAATCCTTCATATTTCTTAACATAGACATTGTATTTGTATAAAGGCATTATTAGATATCATATGACTAGACTGCTTTAAATTTCTCTAAAGTAAAAATTTCAGTGACACCGTACTTCAGAAGTAGTAAACACTAGCAGCCTGGGATTGTGAAATTTTCTTGTCTAACATCTTCATGTCCTTGTGATTGATTGACGAGTAAGAAGACAAAGGTGTGTTTTTCATCTTCCTGAAATACTTGGTACTAAATTGAGCTGGAAACACAGTACTGTGCTAGAAGGACCTGTGCTTTTTCTTGGTTGTCAGTTCTCATCTGACTGAAGTGAAAATGCCACTTCATTTGCTAAACAAACCCTTGCTTTATTTCAATGATGATAAAAGATGCAGCTGTTCTTTAGTAGGGAGAATGCCTGATACTAACAGATCTCTTGTAAAAGTGCTGCTTTGGTAGATTGGCTAGGTAGTAACTGCTAAAAAAAGGAGATATTCTTTTTCTTTTTTTTTTTTTTAATTAAAAAAAGGTTGTACTACCTTGGCTAGGAAGAATACTTCTGTGTTCATGCTTCTATCTGTGTTGAGCAGGCATGTTAAGGCAAAACTTGGTGCTCCAGGTAATCCTGACTTTGGATAGTAGGACTGGGAGAAGGGGGTTGTCTGTTTAGCACGTGAATTTTAATATTGCAGGAGCAACTTTCTTACTATGACCACTACTTCTCTTTCCTAAATAGGCTCAGAAGAAGCTCCCATTCCAAATGAGCTTTACCACAATAGTACATGTATTTATATTGTCTAGTTCTTCTGTTTGTTTGTCTACAGAACACGTAGGGTTTGCTCTGTTTAAGCTGTTGTTAAGACTATGTAATTGTTGATCTGTGTATCTATTACATCAATAACTATTATATTAACAAGATTAAAACCAGAATTTCACCTATTAAATGAGTTTATTTTCTGTTGCTCTCAATTATCACACGTCTTTCACAAATGCTCAATTCATGTAAAAGGAACACATGTAAATTTATGTAAAAAGGAAAAAAATATAGAAGTAAATCTAAACTGAAAAAGGAAACTCTTATGAAGCATTAGCAGTTAGCTTATGAAAGATGAAGTATTTTCCTACAGTTCTTGCAGAATGGAAAATGGGAATAATATATAACATAGATATAATGTACAGCGCGCTTGGTTTTGGTGATCTGTTTGGAAAATACTCTTGAGGAACAAAGCCCTACAAGGCTTTCTTCTCTCTTTTTAAAACAAAGGAAGTCTGTGAAGAAGCTTAACTTCTTCATCTTCCTCTTTGCTTCCATCAGAAATACTGAACAAATCTGAACTGCCACACATGTTCATCTGTTCTGGTAAACAGTGTCATCTTCCAGATCATCCTAGGAGAAAAACAGAGAAGTATTTCGTTACTGATGTGAACTTTTTCTTTAAATAAAGGCAGAATTTCATTTTTGAGGCAAACTCCATCTCTTTACTGTTTCAGTAAACTTCTTTCTCCCCACTTATCCAGTCGCTTTTGTCCATGTGGCATCTATGGGATACAAAACCTATTTCTTTTAATTTTGGCTTTTCCTAATCTCCAGGGAGTAAAACATATCCCTTATTTTCACTGCGTTCATATCTGATGCTCAAATCAGAGACCATGTGATGTCAGCAGGGACTTGAAGTCTTGAAAGGGGTAATGACAGAGGAAAACGATTGGAGCTGTATGGAAATAAAATAAGTAAAATGTACAGAGGAGAAATGTTTTACTTTGTTCTATGTTTCTTTTGGTTTCTTCTTACATCTCTGAAATGGTGTGGTCAGAATAGGAAAGAATTTACACTGTTTCTGAGAAGTAACATTTTTGAAGCAGGATTTTGAAGCCATTTTCTTTGCTTGCAAATAAATGTGACTTCTAAGGTCATTTTTTTGTAACTTACATGCAAAATTATTGTCATATGGTTATATATGACTTATTGGCCTGAATTTGGAATGATGAAATAATTTTCATGGCTTTACCCAGTGATGTTGAATACTTAGTTTAGGCTCTGTAAGTTGAAGGAGGGAGGAATATCTGTAAGAATGTTGTAGAGTTTTTATGAAGATTTTTATGTAGATTTTTATGGTTTTTATGTAGATTTGTTATATTTCTGTCACTTAGCTACCCTGGGCTAAGGGAGCAAGAGGAAACTACAATAGAAATATTTTTCAAAAATGAACTCTTAATAGCTCTATGCATTTTACCAAACAGTCTAGAACCACTTGTTTAGACCTCTTCTTGGGAAAATACAAATATATGGAAGCTTCATTTTTAAATGTACATACATACATTCTATAGGTATATACTATCATATATATAATTGTATATGTAATTTATATAGCTAATTTATAAAGTAATTTAGAATGCTTTATAACGTCTTTGACTCTTGTGCAGAATACTTTTTTTAGACCTTTATCAACTTTAAAAATGCCAAGTGCAATGTCCTGCACATGGGTCAGGGCAATCCCAAGCACAAATACAGGTTGAGTGGAGAATGGATGGAGAGCAGCCCTGAGGAGAAGGACTTGAGGGTGTTGGCGGGGAGAAGAGCTGGCCATGAGCTGGCAACGTGCGCTGGCAGCTCAGGAAGCCCCCACACCCTGAGCTGCATCCCCAGCAACATGGCCAGCAGGGCAAGGGGGGTGATTCTGCCCCTCTGCTCTGCTCTGGAGAGACACCCCCCCCCCCCAGTACTGCCCAACATCAAAAGCACACAGACCTGTTGGAGGGATTCCAGAGGAGGCCACAGAGATGCTGGGAGGGCTGGAGCCCCTCTGCTGGGAGGGGGGGCTGAGAGAGTTGGGGGGTTCAGCCTGGAGAAGA
>JAOXNO010000070.1:205425-223051 GCA_028565335.1 Limnodromus scolopaceus
GCCTGGCCCAGGTTGCCCAGAGAAGCTGTGGCTGCCCCATCCCTGGAGGGGTTCAAGGGCAGGTTGGAGGGGGCTCATAGCAGCCTGGTGTGGTGGGAGGTGTCCCTGCCCAGGGTGGGGGGAGTTGGACTAAATAATCTTTAAAGATCCCTTCCGACACAAACCATTTTATGAAAAAGGAAACCTCTATTTCCAGAGGAAATAGAAATTATATACTCTTAAAACTGTCAGTTGCTCTTTTTCCACAATGAATTTCAGTTTTGGCTTATAGATACTTACGGGCTGTTGGCAATGTTCAGTGTACCTCTGCTTTTGAAGTTCTTGGGCAATTGCTTGAAAAATTTTTCGTCCACTACTGATTTTCTGCAAATTATTTAAAATATTTTAGGTCAATCCTACATTTGAAGTTGAGGGAAACATCTTTTTCTACCTTTTATCATTTTGATTTTTTTCCTTGTATATGTCTTTGGGAATGTTACTAAATAGCATATGGCAGGCAGAAGGGTTCTAAATTACATTAATATTACATCTCTTAACATATATACCTTTAATGAATATTTAAATGTATCGCTTCAGATTTTTATTCAAGGATACATGATGACAGAGGTTCTTAATAGAGCTTTTTTAAATACATGAGGGCTTACCTGAATGCACCATTTAAACAAAAAAAAAAGAATTATTAGCAAAACTTGTTATTTTCAGAAGAAGTTTGAACAAAACTTACTTAAGCTAAAGGAAGCTGTGCATTAGAGATGGCCTTTACGTAGATTGACTTTATCCTGTATCCAGTTAGTTAAAAATAAATTGATTAATAATTTAGTTAAAGTTAGTTAAATGCAAAATCATTAACTAGTTTTGTACAAATCTGAAGTGATGCCTCAATAGCTCTGAATGTCTCTTTAGCTGAATTGTCAATTAATCACAGAATTGATGCCCAATGTACTTAAAGACATAAAACCCACCCCCTCTGAATCACAGACAAAGCAAGCAAAGTGGTAACATACACAGTTCTCTGTTCTTTGGTCCTCATTCCCACTTTTCTTCAGCAGCTTTGGTTTTAACTGGAGAGACGGATGATAAAATAAAAACTGATTAAAACATAAGATGAGAAGCCAACTGCTAAAGTAGCAGAATATTTAAACGCGTTGCCCTTTTACAGCATCAAACAGTGTGTAGATAAATCACTAGATCAGCTTATACCATTGAAAAATCAGGGAAGTTTTCAAGTGTCAAAAGTCTTTTCCAGTTTCTGGTAGTAGATATTGCAAGTATTTTTGCTTTGAGGACAGTGGGACCTGCCTGAAGCGCTACCCAGTTCTCAAAAATAAACCAATGGCATCTCAGACATCATGTTTTCCCCTTGAGGAAGGTTTGATTCATTTTTTCCACTATACTGCTTCACCTAGTTTGAAGAAAAACAAAAATCAAAGTCTGCCCTGTCTTTATGCTTAGACACTGATCACTACAGCAAAGAACCTTTTTACCATACCATACCACTTTGGACTGTGAAGTCCTCATTCTCACGTCAAAGTTTCATTATATGTAAAGTTTCCAGTTGTAGCTTTGGGTGTGTTTGTGGTTTTTTTAACTAAACACAATTTTTTCCTGTAAGTATAAAACTTCTTCTATGTCGCTGCTATTTTTAAATTTTACCAAGGTCCTTATTCCATATATGTATGATGTATGAATAGAATTTCATTACAGAAGCAAAGTCAGTCTGCAGTAACCTTACTGCAGCTCACAAATACTTTGACAGTAAATTTAAATTATTTTGCTTTTGCTGGAAACTAATCCAGAGAGTTGATGACTTATGATGGTGACTTCTAGTTCTGCTTTTTGAGTGTGCCTTGACAGATAATGTCCAACTTGCCGATAATTACTCTCAGGATAATTTTAACTTTAGAATACCTTTTCTTTTAGACACTTTAATGAAAAAAGAAAATGTGGTCGCTGTTGGGAGTACAGATATCGCCACACAAGTTTGCAGATGTGTGCAGCGTGTGATCTTCAACTACCTCTTTAAAACTTAATCATAAAAGTTGTGGAATCTAGGAATGTCTTGTTATTCTCTTTATGGAGATGTTAAAACTGCTTAGATTTACAAAATCAACAAAATCAGAAGAATTACTTTGAGCCTACCTTGTAGAGTGCAATGAGTGTGAATACAGTGATACTGTACAGAAACAGTAAGGACGAGGCAATGATCATGAAGATGAGTTTTCCATTGCTGTGCTGCTTCTCTGCTCCTTGATTAAAAGTGAGTGTTAGAGTAAAGGACAGTTCTTCAGATTCACATAATTTTCTTAGGATTCTGCATTTCACCCCCCTTCCTCTTGAGGAACTGAAAAACCCTCCAGTATTTTTCTGGTTCGTTTTCAGTCTGAATTCCTTAGTGACATCACTTTTGTTTCTGTGAATGTTTGCAAGGGCAGTGGAGACTTGTTGGTTTTGATTATGAACCTTTCCTTGAGGTGTAGACAGAGAATAGAATCCAGTTTTCTGCTCTTGTAAAGGAATATCTGAGTAAAGCTGACAGACCTTTGTTCAGAAGTGCTATTAGATAGAAGAAGGAAGGAATATAGGGAAAGTAATAATCCAGCTAGTTGGTTGGTTGTTTTGGGGTTTTTTTTTTTCTATTTTAGGCATGTAAAACTGAAATGTAGTTAATGAAGTCTGATCACTTCCTTAACTAGAAGGCAAATGATACGAAGGTTCAGAACCAAAACCTTTTGCTCAGGCTGGCCCAGTGAATCCCCAGTTCTGGGACCCTCTACTCTTGGCACCTATTTCCACTAAATGTCAGTTTCTCTACTTCTCATTTTTCTGTTGATACTTCCTTACTGATAGACATTGAAGTCTTTATGTAAGAGGATGTAGAGTATTGTTAGATAACACAGAGTACAAAAACTTCCTTCTTTTATAGATTTCTAGAGTCATTTGCCTCGTATGACAGAACATTCTAATTAGCAAACAAGATTAAGATGCTTATTTGTAGACTCCTTCCATGGTTTTACTATAAATAATACAGTCATAGTCCTCCTAACAGTTTTGTCGGTATTTCCACCTTAAATGCCATTCTGGAAAGTGGAAGAAAAGGGAGTATTTAGGAAAGATAATTCATTTCTTTTAAGATGCTTCATTAAGAAGGATTGATAAACTGACCTGTTTTTGTTAGTACTGTTCCATCTCCTGCTTGTTTAGAATGGGGTGAACTTGAATCTGAAAATGCTATTCCACAGATGTAAACAGCATTGTCGTCTACAGTCAGATTATTGATCTGAAGTGAAATGTTATTTCCTGGCAATAAATGTACTTGGTACTTCTGATGATCTGTGCATCCAGGAGTACACAAATCCTCGTGTTTGTTAGTTAAAAAACGAAACCATAGCACTTCAGGTGGGGACGAGGAGCATCCAGAGGCAGAGAAAGCACATGTTAGGAACACAGTGTGCATGGAGTAATTGGCTTCCTGAAATCTGGGTTGTGTTACAGTCACGTGGCAGGTTTCTGCAGCACCTGTTGAGAATAAACAGCTGGTAGTGTGAGGGACAGGGGGAAAGCAAGGCATGATATAAAAAGAAAATGAACCTTCTGGTTCATTGGAGGAAAGGAGGAAAACCAACTGTGTTTTGAATTTGGCATTTTTAAGGTTCTTTCCAGCAAACTTTCAATAATTCCTACACCTTGCCCATGTGTTCGTTTAGCAGTTTTACCTATGCGTTAATGCGCTTAACTTATTTTTTTCTGAAAAAGTATAGAGAAGATTCATACATCTGAAATAGTGTGAATGTCTCCTTCAGCAGTGGAGAAGACCAAAAGATTACTTTGTGTAGTTTCCTGCCTCAGATTAGTCCTGAGTGTTTGGGGATGTTGTGTGACATAACTCCAGAGGCTTAGAGGAGTAGTTCTACAAGTGTTTCTCTCCTCGGCTGTTCCTGATCTGCAAGTCAAGTCAGACAGTCCAGTGGCAGGCAGTGGAGGTGCTGTAAACGGAGACGTTTGTAACAGCCATTTCCTAACATCAGTTAGAATTCATAGCAGTTCCTAAACATTCTTCCACTTCATCACATGTATTGACTCTGGGTGTCTAAGGATAATAATATTGCTTGTTAGTTCTGATACTTAAAAATGTGCGTAGAGAAAACAGGAAGGTTAATCAGAGAAGAGAATTCTAATTAAGGAACTGAAATCTAAGGTTTAATATGACTAGTCTGGGAGGTTTTTTTTAAGTCCTTATTGAAATTCATAACTTAAATACTGGTTTTGTATATTTAATTATATTCAAATAAATTGCTTAGTTATTTAAACAATGGAATTGAGATTATTGCAGTGAAAATGAAGGTAGAAGCTTAACAGCATCCTTTTCTGCTTCCTCAAAAATAACAAATTAGAAGAAAAATACACTGAAGTCTCTTAATCTACCGCTGATACACAATTTATAAGCTTGTCCACTGTGGACAATCAGCATTGACCCTTCATCATTTTTCTCACTGTTTTATGGACCAAATCCAAGAAGATACAGTATCTGACTTCTACAGGAGTAAAATGAAACTCTGCTTCTGTGTCAGATCAACATCAGAGCCGTTCCGCAGCAGCAGCAATCTGAAGGTTGTGGTAATCTAAGCTGTCGCTGTCCTCGCACCCTGTGTGGTGAGAGGCAGTAGCTGGTGCTTCCACAGCTGATCCCTTATCTTTTCCCCTCACCCCAGAGCTCTGGGTGGCCTTGCAGAGGAGGGCTCCATGGCTCCAGTTCGTGTAGGAACTGGCTGCCGAACTTCCCAAACCCTCCTCCCAAACAGCACAGCTGCACTGAAGCCACACCGCTGCTGCGGGACCCTTCTTTGCAGGCACGTGCGGTAGAATTTGGCCCTGAAATGCTCCTGTAATCTATGATTTCTGACTTTAAGAAGAAAAAGCATTTGCTAACAGTTGCTTAATTTGGAAGCTGTATGAAGATAGCAGAAATTAGCTTGATTCTCAGCAAAACTTCTTACTGTCCTTATTTTGTAGCTATGTTGCAAATCATAACCACAACTTTTTCAGTCTTGTTTAACTGCTATTACATGGGAAAATACAAGAAGCTTAAACAAAAGTCTTACCAGCACCATACAGAATCCAGTCTAACGCCAGCATCAGGAGGTTTTTTAATTTGTTGAAAGATGCCATTTCTTGTATCTCTCTGGAAATGATTCTGCTTGAAGGAAGAGGAACTTAGGAAATCTTTGGAGTTGCAGAACGCTCTGAATCACAAGATTTAAAACTTCCTGTTTAGAAGGGTGTTTGCAAGTGCATTTAGCAAACTGGTTAAAGGTACAGAGCAAACCAGAAAACACTTGTTATTTCTGGATGATGTTACTGGAAAAATGGGTGGAGAGTTTTAAATTTTGAACTTCTGAGAGTTGTGCCTATAACCTTCAGATTATTTTATCAGATATAACAAATGACAATGGGTTTTCAAACATGATACAAGTGTTAGGCTTCTTAATTTTTTATGACCCTAAGCAGTCTTTACTGTATCAGCTAGTAGGTGGCCACTGGAAGACCAAAGGTTCTGTAGCCATCCATGAAAATGTGGTGGTCTGCTGATGGAAGCTTCACAGCAAAGCATAATTTTCAACTTGCTGGCTCGATTTACTGTAACTCCCTGACGCCATCTTTGGCCAGACAGTGAGCATAAAGAAAGAATTTTATAATGCTGGAAAAGCATTAAATTGCCTGTCTGTCTGTGTCTGCTGAACACCAGCCTTGCTAATGGATGTTACTTTTCAGCCAGTCTTGGGACTGCCAGTTAAAAATGTCACAAAAGAGAGCTGCTCCTGAACAACAGGCAAAACCTTGAACTGATGCTTCCAACAGCTCTACAAATGGCGTGTCAACCTCCTGTTTGGAGTGGAATGGAACCTAATCTTTGTAGTATGCTTTCTGTAAGAAAATGCAAAATATAACAAAGTTTTCTTTGTAATTTAAACAAAACTGTTTTGTTTTCTCAGTAGGTGGCAAGTGGGAAAAGCCCTCGGAAGTTTTGGAAATCAAAGGGCACACTTGGGAAGAACAGGTGAATAGCCTGCCAGAAGTGTTCAGTAAAGCTGGTTTTGCCATAGAGGCTTTCACCAGACTGCCGTACCTATGTGAAGGTGATATGTATAATGACTACTATGTACTAGACGATGCTGTCTTCGTCCTCAAGCCAGTGTAAGCGTGTATGAAGTAAATCTCCAGAATCTAACCCAAGAAGCAGCCTCTGCAAGAGAGGTTTGATTTATGGTTACTTAAAGGGAGGGAATTCGGGGACTGCCATGCTAAATAAATACCATGTAAGAAATTTAAAGGCCAAAATACTAATGTATTTCTTTGTAGTGTGATTAGGAAAAAAAAAAGGTTGTTTTTTAAACAGACTCTTCAGTTGAGAATTTCTTTTTTTACCAACTCTTAAACCAACAGTACATTCTGCAATCCAGCAGTAATGGGGGATATTTTTTTATACTTACCTGCAACAGGGATCAGATTCAAACAAAAGCAATAGTCCTAATAATGATGAAGCTGATAAAATGTGAACCGTTCTTAAAGAAATGAAGCAAAATCTGGCAACAAAGTTATCCACTCAGTTCAGGCCTTGTTGAATATAAACTGTTGAAATGGATATTCTTCCATGCTAAGTTACTTTCTCTCTTACTGTCATACTTCACATGTTTTTAATCATGCTAATAAACTTTTTTTGAGATGACTTTTTGCATTAATTTTTGTGTTCATTTTTGTAACCATAGCCATGCTTGCCTGCAGCAACTGCTCTTTGTGTTGGGAATCAAGCTCTCAGTAGCAGCACAACCTTGCGTTTGTTTGAACAGCATTTAACTATTGTTTAAAGGTATATCAGTCTGCAAAAAAATGTATCACTTCTGGTTGCGTTTCTATCATGTTCCTCTCAGAGCTCATAAATCCTTACTGCTTTTGCATAGGCCATTTTCCAGCGACAGGGTTTATGGTAAAACTTGCCAGAACTTTGCACTTTAAACTGATGGCTTTAGTAACAAACTTTATAAGCAAGTTATTCCCAAAAGTTATCAGCTTAAAAGATGTGCAGGCAGTTCCTTGCAAATTCTGTGAGTCAAACTGCCTCTGAGGGTCAGGCTACAGGGACCTGATTTTGAAGGTTTTGCTAGCTTGGAACATTTTCCTTTCTCCGGGAATACTAAGCAAATGCTACTTATTTTAACATGTTTTATTCTAAAAACTCTGTTTAAAATGGATAGTTCCTGCAGTTGGGGTGTAACCTTCCTTTAAAACAACACGCAGCATGTGCTGGCAGCAGTGTCGTACGTTGCTTGGGATGTAAGTGTTGTGAGAGAGCAGAGACCTCAGCTTGTATATCAGCTGGTAAGTAAAGTAAGAACTGACTTATCTTTTGCTTTTAAAGTCTAAAAAAGTTGTGCATTGTGGGTTTTGTTTGGTTTGTTTTTTTTTTTTTTTGCCAATTGGTGATCTTATGCCAGGTAGGATGTTTCAGTGTGTCTTTTTAGGTTTATCCTGATGGCTAGTGATTTCTCTTGCTAATTTAGTTGCCTTTTATTCTTCGTCATCTTGTGGAATGGTAAGTATTCCATAGTATGGGGCAAGGGCTTTGACTGGTGGGTTTTTTCAACAGTAACTCAGGTTCAGTATTATTCTTGTTTCAGCATGTGCTGTTGAATTTTGGCACAGAGTACAATCCAATTCATGTGTTGGAAACATTTAAGATACGGAGTGCAAGCTATGTAAGCTTGGGAGCAATTCTATTCATTTTGGTTTGTTACCTACATTTGTGCTTATCTAGAAGTGGGAAAATATGTTCCTTAATGTGTAATGAATTTAGCTTCCTGTAGCAGACATTGTATTAAGACAAACTTCTTCAAAGGCACTTAAATGTTTTAATCCCACGGGTTAAAAATCACGCAAGAGACTATGCATTTCACATCTCATATCTTTTAGTCCTGTCACTTAGGACTTTGGTTTGTAATAGCTTTGAGAAATTTTGGGACAGAAGGTACAACATAAATAGCAGTGGGGTTTTCTTCTTATGATTTCATGGTTTGTTCCCTCTATTTAAACAACTATTCTTACACTTGAGATGGGGAATTAGAACTTATTAAAACATGAGCAATAACAGAGAAAAGCTGTGAACTGAGTAAGCTTAAATCCAGCAGGGTCCAAAACCTGCTTAGTCCCGTTGAACATACTGAGTGGCACCAAGGGACTGAACCTACACCTGTTCTGGTACAATCGGAGTTTCTTGTGAAGGAAGGGCACAGTGTGGCCCGTTGTGTCGGGGGAAAGGGGCTGCTCTCTCTTGCCAGACAGTGAGGGTTTGTGTGTGGTAAATGTCTGTTCGCGCAGCCCCTGCAAAGAAACTCGAGTCCAGTCATTGATTACATGGCTTGAAGTACTGTCTTCCAAGGCGACAAGTGTTTATTGCAAGTCCCGTGTCCAAGTTCATTGTCCCAGGCTGGGGGGACCTGCCTCATCTCTCCACTGTGCCTGTCCGGCTGTGGGTGATGGTGCAAGTACTCACGCGTGTGCATGTTCTGCCCTGCAGAGTGACTGAGCTCTCTGTTCTGTCAAGGTGTGCAGGAGATGCTGCCTCGCAGGAAAAAAGTGCTGAGCAAGGGCATGATTTAGTCAGAAACTTTCAACACAAAGTTGTAACAACCTAGTCTCCAGGAAACCGCAGCCCCTTTGCCGGGTGGTCCCAGGTACAGTCCCTGTTCTGCTGGGGGTGTGGGGGGCATGGGGCGGCACCAGCCTGGCCCGGGGTGTTCTCTCTCCATCTTGGGAGAAGTGGCCTCTTTTGCCTTCTGTGGAGTCCCTCGCCCCCTAAGCCCCTGCTGAGGAGATGTCCCCCCCGCGGTGCTGCGGGCGGTGCTGGCCCCGCTCCCAGTCCCTGCCCTGCGTCCTCACCACAGACGCCCTGCTCATTGCACCGCAACCATGGGAAGGAGGCGCACGGCAGAGACAGGTAAAGTGCTGGGGGGTCCCGGCTCTCCCTGGGAACCCTCTGTCTCTTTCTTCTCTCCTGCTCTCCCCTGGCTTCCCTCTCTCCAGCCAGGACCCCGTGAGGTTCCTCGCTGCACATGGGGCTGTTCTGCAGAGGTGCCGGGAGCCCGGCTGCCAGTCATGCAAGGGTTTATCAGCAAGACTTCTGATTATGAGATTATCTTTTTGGTTATCAAGCTTCAGATAAGGCAACAGCTGCACTGGAGTGAGTGATAAAATGTCTAGGATTTCTTACATGGAAGAGCATCTGTTTAGGGAGCTAAAGAAGGCAATCTGCAAGCTCCTTGTGACCGGGGAGTCCTGCAAGGGCGACATCTCAGGGATGTGATCACAGCAGATGCTGTAGTACAAGGAGCGATTGCTGGGGAAATGCTGGATGGGTTGCAAGAGATCCCCACAGGGTGATCCGGGGATGTCTGAAAGCTGCAGTGAGCTTCTGCAAACAGACTGGTTTCACCTGCAAAAGGAACTATTTCATCCTGTAGATTGTTTTATCAAGCAGGGCTATTTCACAGCAGGCTTTTTCTGCACCTGCTAATTGTGCACTGGAGTTAGTCAGGATAAAAAAGCACTTTCTCTAGCATTTAATATCCTTATATATTAATTTAGTGTGCTTTAATTAAAATGCATTCCTGATCAAAGCGAATGAGTTGTAATAAATCGGGATTGACATTGGTAGCATGATTTAAAGTATGCAGAGGAATGAAGCCTTGCTGCAAAATTAATAGGGCAAAGGCAGAAGCAAACACAAGGAAGTTCATTGTCTAGGAAACAGGATACGTCTGAATGAGAGACGTGTACTGTGGTGTTCCCAAAAGAATAGCTGAGAGGGGTTTCAGTGTGTGCTAGAACAGGACAGAGGGGATATTTTCTTAAAGTCTGGTGTTTAAATTTTTCATCATCTGTCAGTTTGAGTCACTCCTGTTACAAGACTGGAGTTAAATATTTGTAACAGACTGAAGTATTGCTAGAGGCTGTTGAAAGATGCTTTCATAAAAGAGTACCTTGCTGATACGTGAGATTAAACAATCTGAAAAAGACATTTGTATTTATCAAATCTTCAGATCTGTAACTGAAGCCATGGTGAAAAAACTTCTGGGGAAAAAAAAAAAAAGAGAACGAATCCAGCAACAAAAAGAAATGCAGAAATTAAATGCAGCTGCAAATAAACCCTTGAAATGAAGGAAAGGGAGAGAAAACCTAACAAAGTCATCTCAGGGTCAGAGTGAAGTTGGCCAATGGGGATCTCCATGTCATTTGCTAAAATCAGGGACTAATCCCAGTGTAAGAAGGTGTGATCTGTAGAACGGGGCATCATCTAATGTCCTAGATTAATTAATTGCTTTACCTGGGGGCAAGATGACTCTGGTGGCTGGGCAGAGGGCCAGGCAGGGGGGGGCAGAGGCAGAAATCCTCTCGGCAGCCAGCATGGTGCAACGTGGGGTGAAGCAGCTCGTGGTCCTCGGTGCTGCAGAGGGCCTCCGTGAGAGTGGGAGCTGCTCCATTGCTGATTCCCTTCTGCCCCGTTGTGCTACTGCGGTGTCCATCCTTGTCATTCAGGAACTAGATGGAAAGCAACAAATTCATTTCATGTAGGACAATGGTGAGATTGTCAGTCTTGTCCGATGAGAATCGGTGACACCCTGATAAAAAGCTCCAGGCGTCCCATTACTGCCCTTACAGCTAATTTATCTTTTGGTGATCTTTATGGTGCATAGCACAGGGTAGCAGGGATAACAAGAGCTACTGAAACACATGTTTGCACAGAATCTGTGTCCTAGCTGGTGGGGAGAACCTGATGCGAGTTCTTTCTCACAAGTGCGGAGACTAGAGCTTTGATCCCACTGAGTGAAGTGGCAAATGTGTTTCCCAAATGTGTCGCTTTCCCTCTGCTGCAGAGGGGCAGAAGGATGTTCTCCCCCTTTTGCACTGGCAGTGGGGGGCGCGCTCCTTCACCCCCTGCCCCGAGCTGGCACCAGCACCAACCACCCCCTGCGTGTGGCGGCCTGCGGGTCCTGGGCCCACCAGCGATGACCCTGTAGGCAACCTCGCAAGCTAGACACAGTTTAGGGTTAAACTGGGCTTCTTTACTATCTCCTTTTTCACTCCCTCTATTTTTTTTCTGTTTTATCCGAGTTTAAAAGGATTTGGGTTTTTTTTGCTTTAACAAAACCGCATGTAATATTAGGTGGAATGTGGCTTAGTAAATAAACAGTGCTCCTAGGAAGAAAATCAAAATAGCTGTTTGGTAAAAGGGAAATAAATCTGGCTGCACAGGCACACTTGGCAGACTTGTATTTGCATAAAAAATATGTTTATCCTGGAAAAAGATCTAAATGTGAAAATTGGGAGCAAGCACTTTTAGATCATTCTCATCTCAATCTGCAATCTGTACTGTCTCTGATTTATAGCTATGAAAGTTTTGGGTGAATATTGCCTTTTGACTCTGTTCTTTTTATTTTCCTTTTCAATCCAAATATGTTCTGATTCTAATAAACAGCAGAAGAAATATCCAGATTTTTGAAGATATGTTTCTTATTGATATCAGTGAGTCATGCTGAGATTACACACAGTCAGGACTCTGAAGGTAAGACCAGAATTGTATGAGGGATGTGTTTTGTGTGGATGGAAGAAGCTATGTGTAGTAAAATAGATGCAGTGATGTTGAGTAACTAGGACCGTATTTTCTGCTGTCTTGACTTCATGGAGCTATGCCAGCAAAGATTTTAACCAAGGTTGCTTATTATTTAATAGCCTTTTATTGTCACTGTTTTTCTGTAAATACATTCAAACAGAACTGCATTAAATGCTTAGAAATAGATTATATGTGTATATATAATTTCACTGTATGCTACACATGTATTTTTGTATAACACGGTTAAATGGTAAAACATTAAATCCACTTTTAGTAACAGGATAATCTTTTACAGATTTGCCGCCATTATTACACAAAGCTGCGGTTAGTATTTTTATTTGATCTCTCTACTAACATTTTATAATATAATCTAAAAATAATAATTTATTACATATATTTATAATTTTTTCCTTAGGAGGAAGTAATAACTGGGAAATATCTGAATGGTAATGTACAAAATTGTTCCTACTTCTGCTTCTAAAAGGAATTAAAACTCAATATCTCACCATAACTTTTTATGTTTCATTTTTCATATGTAGCCCTCCTTGATATACTTCATTTTCAGAGGTAATGTATTACTCTCAACATCTTGATATTCGGTATTATCTTGCACTTCAGCTATGATCTGTTTCATTTCCACAGAAACTGGGAGATTGTGGATAGAATGAAATAGGCACATAGGATTACTTTGATTTAGATCCCCTGTAAGGAGTATTTCCTCTTAACAAGGAAAACGTCGTTTTTCATGGTGAAGCAAAAAAAAAATGCATAGAATGAGGCTGAGAATAAGTATCTGCTACAGTTTTCAGAAATTTTGGTAATTAACTTGTTCATATGTTTCAGAATGGCTTCTTAAGGAAATTAGGTGCAGTTCCAGCTTTCTGTCCGTCTTCTTTCAGTGCTGTTCCATCCGCCATCCATCCCGCTTCCTCCAGCTCCTGGCAACTTTTGAATTATTTGCTAATTTTGTCTAAATTTGAAAGAGCAATATAAGCCTCAAAGGCAAATCCACTCCTACATGTTTTGAGAAAATCAATGGCTGCATAAAGAAGACAGGCTGAAATGAAAGCTTCTACTGGGGGAAAGGCAGCAGACTGAACTTTCTTCCTACAAGCAGAGCAGAACAGGCATAGCAGGGTGCCAGCACACACGGCTATAGCTCCGGACCAGCTGCGACACAGCTTTTCTCATGCCTGAAGATGGTACTAACAGCAGCGTGATGGAAAATTGAGATTATTGTGGGTGGCTGTGGAATTAGATTTTAAAAAATATAAGTAATTCATTGCATTCCTTGTTGAACTACACATTTTCATTGCATTTCTTGTTAGGCCAAAAAGCTGAATATCGTGTCATTATAGTGTGAGTAACGGTGTTTGCTTTTCTTATTCTTGTTTTCTCTTGTAGTCTGCCATTTTACATGTTATATTATTTTACTGGCATTTTTGGTCCTGTTTTCTGTTACAGTTCTAATGTCTGGACAGCAGATACATTTACAAAAGTCATGGCGTATTTTCATGCCCAGGAAGCTATGTTTACTCTTAGCAGCCTACAGGTTTGTGCCATTTAAAATGCATGAAAATTCTTATTTAAAAAGGAATTAAAAAAGCAACCTATGTCTGTAACCAAAGCTAGGTTGTCAATAGTAGAGATAACTAACAGATCTACAGTGTAGCAGGTAAGTAGAAAATGGGAATAGGTTTTTGGTTGTTTTTTCCCCTAAAATTGCAGGAGTATGCACGGCAGAAATAATAAGAAAGAAGATCTCTTTGCTTTTCCTCTGATGGAACGCGGAATTTTCAGGCTTAGCCATTGTTTCGGAATTGAGTGTATCCACATGCTGTTTCTCCACAAAATGGCAGGTTTCTCCCAGATTGTGACCATGGTCATAGTTTTCACTGTTTCTGGTGGAATGAGAGGCTGTGAGAGGTAACCAGCTGGTTTAAGTGGAGCTGTGGCCTCATCACAGCTCGCCCCCTCCCTGCACGCTTGGGGGAAGGAAAGTGCCCAATGTGCAATCTCTGAGCCTCAGGTGATCCCAAAGCCCCCGGCTGTGCAGCTCCACAGTGCAGACCTTCTCCCAAGCTCCGTTTCACTGCCACAGCCCACCCAAAGCTACACGAGACTGACGCTGCCGCTTCCCATTTGATTAGGTTTATTAACAGCTTAGGGCTGTAATCAGGCCTGGACCCCCTGGGCAACAAGGACCCAACTATATTCATATTTCTTGGTGGCAATGCAAGCTGAGCAAAGACAACAAAGAACAGTTTCAACTCAAATTCCAAACCAATTCTGAAATAATTCTGTCAGGAATTAGAAGGGATTTGACTCCAGCCTGGTGCTAATGAGCCTTACAGCACTTCCTGTTCCAATGTTATAATTCCCCTTAGATTTTCAAAACAGGCATGAGATGGTTAGCTGGTAATGCAGTTTGATGTGAGAGACAATATTTTTGCCTTATGACCTGGTACAGACTTTTCCTCCCATCTGATTGCACATTTCCTTCCTTTTTTTAAGTAATAATAATATGCACACAGTACCTGATTTTTTTTTTTTTTTGAGCTCTTTAAACAAAGTGTTCATTTTCACAGCTCTGCTGCATGAAGCAGAAAGGCATTAGTACTCTTGTTTCATGAAGTGAGAAACTGAGGCATTGTTGTTAAATGGCTCACTGGAGATGACTTGCTCATGAAGCCAAGAACAAGATTCAAAATTTACTGTCATTCAGCATTACATTCAGATTATTCTTGTTTACAGTTTGTGTTGAATATAGTTATTGTCGTCATTGACAACACAGGCAATACAGGAGCTAAGCATTTCCCTCTCCTTAAATGGAGATTTTCAGGGAGTAAAAGGTGCCCATAGTACAGTAGTACAAGTTTTATCTATATTATGCATATTTTTCTATACTTCAGATGTCCATAAAAAGTTACCTGAGGAGCCTTTTGTACCAGCCTAGGCAACTACTGTCCGAATTTCAACAGCTTGATCAGCAGCAGTTCCAAACTGCGATGAAGTATCTCTTCAACTTCAGAAAGGACCACCTTGTAAGTCGCTTTGCACTTGTGAAAAATAGAAGCTGCTGTCAATGGTCTGGGTAAATGGGAAAGGGCCGGGCGGGGGGTCTCGCAGTCCACACCACCCAGTTACTTAGCTGGCTTGGATTACATTCCAGGAGCCCCGCTCCTTAGGTTGGGCTTATTTCATTTAATTCTTGTTGTTTAAAAGTTTGATGCCAAGTCCAGGTCGGTCATCTGGATTTTCTCTGTAATCAGTGGGGAAAAAAACACATCTCCAGAGCATGATTTACCTCCCTGTGCAAGTGTCTGAGGTAGATAGGACCAGTTGTTCTCAGGGAGCATCTGCTTCTCTTCAGTCTCTAGAATGAGAACCAAGAGGACTAAAGAAGGTGAAATTATCTTGCTAATTAGTTGTGGAGCTTGCAAGTGTTAGGCAAGTTAGGCAATTTGGAGGGGAGGCAGCACAGCACATTTGCTTGCCTCTGGTGCGTTCCCTGTGTGACCCATCTTAAAAGCCTCACTCTAAGTCAGCGAGGGGCACCAGGGAGGTCCCTGCTGCAGGGGTGGTATCACAGCCTGGTGTCTGAGAGCACTTGAATCTGGCAGAAAGGGAGAGCATTTCCCCCGACGTATGAGGTGACGGCCCAGAGCAAGGGCAGTATCATCCAGTGCTCCGACGATGGAGGTGCAGCCCCTGCTCACGGGACGGGTGCGCGGCACGCACCCCAGCCAGCGCGGCACAGCGTAACTCAGTAGCTGTAGATTTCCTCCTCTCAAACGCCATGCCCAGTCCTTCCAGGACTGATAGTGTCACACGAGCAGATGGCCAGGCTGCGACTGTGGGCTCTGGACACGCCACTTGTCAGAGGAGCAACCTCATAATCCTTCCCCAGCCAGGGAGACTTGTTCCCTGGGGTTGGCTCTTTGGCCTTGTGCCATCTTCTGGAAGGGGTGTTTGTAGTAACGGCTGCAAGAAACACTGCGGGGGGGAAAGGTCTCTTCTAGAGGTGTCTGCAATACTAAATTATATGTGAAATGATACCCATTCCATCCCGATATCCTTTCATTTTCCAAGGAACTAATTCTTTCATGCGAGCACACACTATAACTTCAACCATTTGGATTATTTTTCTGGTTTGCATTTTGGTTTTATGAAAACATTCAGGCTGGTCTCTGGCCAATGCCAGAAAGGAATTATATGAAATAATGCAACCAGACAGAATTTCACACCATATTTTTTGTAGAATGTTTTTTGTCAGGCCTCAAAATGAACAATATATTGAATGTGTATATATATATATATATAGAAAGAGACATTCAATATATAAGTATACTGAAAGAGACATTCATTTGACACTTTGTTGCTTACAGGAAATGGGAAATATTATTCTTGATTGGGACAAAACTAAAGAGAGAATTTTTCAAAGCCCAGGAGTAAACAGGACCTTGTTCCTTATAACACTGGATAAATGCTTTCTGGCTCTGAGTGCTTTGGACTGCGTGGATATCCTAAGCCAGGTTTTGCAAGTGTCAGGGGTGAACTATCTCCAACCTGATGTCGTTGGGAGCCTCCCAAACGTTCTGCAGGAGGATGCCTTCAGAAACTTGTAAGCCATTTATTTTCCAGACACAATTAATACTATGTAGTATTTGCTGACTATATGTGCTTTTAAAAATAGTTTACCATATTGTCTCAGTCTATTTTCCAGGTACAGCTTTCTGCTTATTTGTTACTGTTTCTAAAAGTATTTGTCCAAGTGTGTCATTTTAAAAAAAATAATTAACTCATTAGTGAACTTACATGTCCTTGTATGACTTAGATCAGCAGTATTCAAGGACCTCTATGACAAAACCTCAGCAAATACACAGAGAGCACTGTATGGCTGGATGAAGCAGATGCTACAAAAATCCTATAACACGAGTGGTACGTTATGTACAAAGTATTTTCTTCTTGCTTATCATAAGAGAAAAACAGTCAGCAAAAGACCTTTCTGTTACACTGAATTGTTTCCCAAATTTAACACAAGTCTGTTTAAGAGTGGCTGTCTTGAATACCTTTGCTCCAGAATACAGTAAACGTAATATATTTATTATTCACGGCAAATAGTTCTCCCAAGATGCTTGCTCTTCATCTCTTCTGCATAGAGCTATACACAAAGTTCTTGTACTTGAGTCCTTTTTCTAAGACTTAAATAGGATCCAATTGTCAGGTACTCTGCACAGGGGTGTTGTTCACTTCTGGCCTCCTATTCAGATTAGAGAAATAGATCTGTCTCAGAATACATTAGACAATGCACTGTTTAAAAATACAAAAGAAATGCAGGATGTTGTGAAAGTTCTACTGCACATGGCACCGGCTCGTTCAAATGGCACAAGATAAAAACAAAGTTCATCAATTCTGATTTTATGCATGTTACCACATCTGTTTGCCTTGTTAATGTGTCTTAAACAGGTGTGCCACAGCTGGGACAGTGCAGGACAGGCTCCATGAGGGGCTGTAAAGTGGCAGCAGCACTGAGGCATTGGAGCCAGTGCTTGGGTTTCACTGAACATCCTGGCAGTGCTGTGGGACCATTTTAGACTTTTACATGTGTATGTTCTTCCTCTTTCCCTGGAAATCAAATGCAAAATGCCCACTTGCTTCACTTTGGCTCCTGGGACTTCTGCTGTTTCAAAATACCAGAGTAACCCATTAATTGGTAGAGAGAAGTGGATAATGCTGCTGAGGTGGTGTTACTGCCAGTGCATTACTGGGGAAGAAGGATGCAGGACATGCCTGATGATACTCAGCAGTCCTGGGAAAAGCCCTCAGCATCAGACAGCTTTTGGGGATCATGGCTTCCCCGCTTGGTAACTGCAGTCTGTTCTGCAGTTGGAAGGGACCATAGAGATCATCTAGTCCAACTCCCCTGCTGAAGCAGGATTGCCTAGAGCTAGAGCATGTTAC
>JAOXNO010000070.1:226617-251370 GCA_028565335.1 Limnodromus scolopaceus
GAGCCTGGCCCAGGTTGCCCAGAGAAGCTGTGGCTGCCCCATCCCTGGAGGGGTTCAAGGGCAGGTTGGAGGGGGCTCAGAGCAGCCTGGTGTGGTGGGAGGTGTCCCTGCCCAGGGCAGGGGGTGGCACTGGATACGCTTTAAGGTCCCTTCCAACTCTAACCATTCCATGATTCTTTGAAAAGAACAAAATAAACTGTTCTTACTCATAAATATGCAGTGAGCAAGAGCTACCTGTGAGAAAGTGCTGTACTCCACTTTTACGTATTACTGTCGTATAAATGGATGTATTCAGTCCCAAGACACCACTGTCTGAAGTTATTTGTAGTCTCCTTGGGGGATACCTTGGTGTTTTAAACTAATGGAGAATATGCTTTATGGCTTCAGAGCTCCGGTCATTACTGCAATGTAACTCACTGACTTTCACGAAGTATTGCTGATTGTCGGAGATGTAAGCGAGAGAAGAATTATGCCCACACTCTAAATTTCAATGTCAAGAATCTTAAAAATTATTTTACCGCTCATGAGAGGTGCCACGTTCTCACATATGAGAGAAATGTCATGCTCCGTAATCCTTAATATATTCCATTTTTACAACACACTGATTTTATATTACTCATTTTAACCATACTGATGATTTAAATGCACTTTTAAGAAGTAGTAGTATTCGTTGCTGCTAATCCCAAAGGAGATGAAGAGCTCTTGGTGGCTATGCAATAATGCATCAGAAGGTAATTATTTGTTATAAAGATGCAGTTAATAGATGTTTCTTTGATTTGTATGTTAGTTTGATGATGTTCCGTGAATCCAGATGGGCTGCTGAAGCAGTGTTTTGTTATATCATCAAGCAGATTGTTGTAAGAGGCACTAGAAGAACTAACAGCAAAGCCTTTCTGTGCTGCAGAATTTGTGCTAGTGCTGCAGCGTTGCTGTTGATTTCGTTCACACCTGGATGTTATTGCCTGGACTCTGCCTATGCGTGCATCACTGTATTGCTAAAAACGGAGCCGGTAGCAGGAAAGCTGGGCTTTGTACGTTCTTGTCCTGTGTAAATTATGACAGCAAAGGCTTGTTGTTTACAGCGATGGGGGATTTATTCAGGCTTTCCACAAAGGAACTCATCATCATCACCACGCAGTTTAAAGCCCAGAGGAGCGATTCAGAATTCAGACCTGCTTTGCAGAGCTGCGAGTGGTGGCAGAAACAAGCACAAGGCCGAGGTTGGAAGGTGCTTGTCCTTGGTGGTGTGACTGCTCTCCACCAACCGTGGCTGTGGTTGCGCTTCACAGAGGTTAATGGAAATGATGACTTTAATGTTAGATCCCGGTGCTGTGGTGGAAAATGATCTGGTTCACAGCCTTGCAAACTGCTGCGCAGGCACAACCGAGACAGCCTCAGCGCATTTTCTGCTGGCCGGTGTTGAGTTGGACAGGTCTCCATCCATCGGCCAGTCATATGTTTGATGTGAAATACAGCAGGGTTTGCCTAAACCCGAAATGATAAAGAGGCTATGTGACGCTCTAGCTGCTGCTCTGGCACAGGAGTGAGCTACGCTGCATGTGAAATCCAAAGGGATTTAGAGTTCAAAACATCCAGTCGATCCAGATAAGAACTCAGCAAGTGACTTCCAGAGACTTATTTAGCTCTCTGTCCTTTTTCCAAGCAGAGATTATACTGCACGTTCTGCCAAGGGGAGTGGAGTCATTAGCTGGGAAAATCCAGCCACAGACAAATGGAACCAGGAAAGCTGAGTTTTTGACAGCACAAGCAATCTGGGTAGAGTTCAGATGAACATGGAGAGCGGTGCATATGTCTCATACCCAAATTTCAGGCCATGTGGAATTTTAAAGATTGCAGCTTAAAGCATTAGCGATGGACAGAAATAACTCAAATTTTGAGCATAAATAGGGTATACCCTACTAAATTCCAGTTTCCTGAGAGTGACACTTTTCATGTCAGAAGTTAGCTAATGTATTTTCTTCTATATAGGCTAGGTTTACTGGTTTGCTTTTATGATGACATGGAACAGATGGATTCTGCTGTGGCCCGGGCTTTACTTCATCAAATGATTAAATGCAGTCAGTTGAGAGGTTTCCAGGCTGAGGTTCAAAAGGTGGGTACGATGCTCGTTCTTCTTGCCTAACCTAATCCTGAATACAGAAGAGGAGAGACTTTATTCTTGAATTTGGGAAGAAAAGAGTGAAAAATGACTGAGATCTAGGAAATAAGTGGAAATAGTTCTCAATCGTATAATGCAAAGAGTAAAAGCCCGGTTTTGATTTTTTTATACAGTGCTCATTCTTTTCTCATTCTGTTTCCTCCTCTTCTATATTCCTTTGACAACTGCGGTTCTGTTTTTGAATTTTTATGAAGTGTGTGGTCACTAAGTGGTTGCCAATGCCTGTTCCAGAAACTCCAGTTAAAGATTCGGATGATAATGAAAATTGGTTCTCATCAGATTTTTGTTTCCCGTATGCTTTTTTTTGTTTACTTTAGCTCAAATCTCAACTCCTGAACATTGCCATGCAAAACCAGACACTTAATGATGTCCTTGGATCTCTGTCAGATGCTGTGGTTGGGCTAACTTCAAGTCAGCTGGAATCTTTGTCACCTGAAGCAGTGCATAATGCGATTGCAACATTAAACCAAGTCTCTGGGTGGGCAAAAAGCCAAGTTATGATTTTATCCAGTAAATACCTCTCTTATGAAAAGGTACCTCTGATAACAGCTTTCCTACCTTCGATTTTTAAAAGTGAAATTACTTTTTTCTAACAATAATTGCAGATTTTTGAAAACTTAGTACAAGACTTCTTTTTAGCATTGTTAATGGTCTGAAAATTTTCTTTAAATCAAATAAGAACATCCAAGATTGTACCTCCCAGAGTAATTCTCTAGTAACAGAGAGAATTACTATTTGCATTTGTCAGTTGTATATATTATTTTGTCTGTGTCACTGCCTTAGGCAGAATTTGCATTATCAGAGATCAGAGGTATACGAACTATATATTCAAATATAATGTCTTGGAAGGAATCGGGTCCTCTCTGAAGTTTCAAAAAAGAAGCCTCTGAGAAAACTGTCACGTGTTCCCTGGACAGTCTTGTCTGAATTGAAATAGAGGAAAGTGCATCCTCAGGCAAGAAATGTATTAAATATCCAACAATAATAGTTTTGATTTATTTATTAACTTTTGCTTTTACATGTATCTGCTGTTTACAAGCTGGAGCACTTTCTCTTTGTTTGTGATTATCTCTGCAGGTTTTACCGTTTTATAATGTTAGTCAAATGGGCGCATTGGTAACTGGTATAAGCACCCAGTCATTCTACAGCATGAACCCAAAGGAGCTTTCTCAGATTATTCGAGGCACGACCTCCCAATACTTATCTGACTTATCACCCACACAACACCAAGGGATCCTCAGGAAGGTGATTATAAACTCACGCGTGTAGCAGGTTCTCTCTGTACAAGAGTGCAATAACCAGATATGCAGAGCATGATTTAAATTGTTGTCACCCACACGTGTTTTAGATCAGTGGTTAATATTTATATTTTTTTCTGAAGACCAACTGTATTTTGAAGGTTCTCCCTTGCTTAGTTCCGTGGTGTTTTTAATACTGATGTGTTTTCCTTTATCCTCTTAAGAGAAATATTACACAGAACAGAAAGAAGGGCAAATCCTGTGAATCTAAGCATCAGTTCTGAAATGCCGTGTTTATCTGATCCTCTTTTTAGATAGCTGCATTTGGAGATTTTGCTTCATCAGTCAAAGATATACAAGGAGCCTTCTTTAAAGAAATATCTCTTTCCGATTTATGGAAACAGACTGAATATAATTCTTCAATGATGAAAGAAAAAGAATTAAGAAGAAGCCAGGTAAAAATTGTTCTGGAACTCCCATTGCACTGTAATTCAGTATGATGGAAAACAGGAAAAGTGTAATACACATGTGTTCAAGGAATATTGGTAAAAGGAAGGTACTGCCCCAAATATATCTTGATCTAAACAAGTAGAGGTCACTTAGAGCCTAGGCAGCATCCTGAGACAATGCTACAGAAAGGGAAGCATTAATATGCTGAGCTTAAAAGTCCTCAGTATTCTGCCACACAAATGTTCTCTTTCCAGTGCTGTATCCTACACACTTGCATGTACAGCCACTCCTTTGGCTCTGTCCACAGAGGTGAAAGGTTGAACCAGATTATCTCCAGAGGTCCCTTCAAACCTAAATTATTCTGTGGTTGTGTGCCATGAGAGTGTTTAACATCATCCCATAGTACCAGTCAGTGATGTTTTGTCTTGCAAAGAAAAAAATCTGCACTGGGTGCCATGCCTTTAGATTGGGCAAACCTGGCCATAAAGTGCCTTTATAGAGTTAAGCATACAAAAACCTGGCAGTAGTTATTGTACCTTACAAATGAATTACCTGAGTTTAACTTTAAATATGGTGTGTTTTATGTCAGGCTTTGTATCTGTATGAGTTACTGTCTAAGAAAAACTCTCCTGCTGACCTTCTAAGGTATGGATGATAGTCTCTCTTGAAATGGGGTTTAAGTCTAATTTTGTGATGAGAGTGACTTTGAGGTAAACTAGATGTGGTTATTTTGTACTATCTTATGTGTATTCATTCCTTGATATCACAAAATCATTCACCTTCCTCATTAAAACAGTCTCCAAACCCAAAATCAGGATCAAAGTGTTGCAGAGGTTTTGGTATTTTAAGACTCAGCCAATATTTTTCAATTTGATTACATTTTTACTTTCAATAGCCTTTATATTACAAGAAAGGGGAAAGAAAGATGGTCAAGAAACTGTATCTTAGGATGTGGTTGTGGGAAGCAAGGACCTGATCCGGCTTCAATATTCAAAAGATTGAACTTTGCTTTTCCTATCAGCACAGGACAGCTTGTGAAAGGAGTAACTTGTCAACTCATTGAAAGTATGGGCACAGATTTTTTTTTAAACAATTTTAAATTCTTTGAAAAGAATCTTCCTCTGCTTTCTCCATATCAGGTAAAACCAAAAAAAGACTTTTTGTACATAAACATACTACCCAATATCCAAACTGTAGATGAATTAGAATTTGGTTAATTCTTTTTTTAATTTCTTTCAAAACCCTGTATGTGAACTTTTCTGTTAAAAGATTTACATAACTGAAATTCACACATAATATAATTTATCATACTTCATTTTGGCAATTTCATTTGTCACTTACAAATTGCTAGAAATTTCTATGGTCCTTCTAACTTTCTAATTCATAAGTAATCTATTTAGAAATATATATCAGTTTTGGAAATGTACAAATGCCTTCATGCACTCAGATACAGGATGCTTCCTCTCTGATGTCTACAAAAACAAAACTCTAAACTACTTCTAAAAAAATGCTTTCTGAAGATAATATACAATTTTATATATACTAATTTATAAACTGTAATAAACAAACCACATTATTTTAATTCTTCCTCAAAATTTCCTAATTTTTAAGATCATAATTTTTCGTTGCTTTTAGGTTAATTGTTTGGCTTGGAAGTTTTGGAAAGTTTCCAACACATCTATTCCTCCCTTTCTCTTATTGGTGCTTCCGTAAGTTACATCTTATGACATCTTAAGCTCCTGCATTCATGGCAGTACATTCAGAGTAGCCTTCAGAGCACTTTTAAAATAATTTCTTCAGTCTTAAGAAAACTAATGATTCAAACAAATGGTAGTTTGAATCGGAAAGAAATGGTAGTCCTGAATTGTACAACTTTTTCATTCCCCTTTTTCTTTTTTGTTTTCTTCACACGTGCTTTAAGTGATAAAAAGGAATGAGTGCTATTCTTTTCCTGGAATATTTTTAGTTGAAAAAAACTGAAAAAAGAAAAGGATTCTGTTTGAAAAAGCATTACTCTATTTGAAAAACAATAAAATAATATCAGAAATACTTTAATACAAGGCTTTCTACAGACTGCAGCACCAAGTTACTTGGCCAACAATTGCATGTTGCTTGTTCAGGACCATCAGAAGTTGCTGCTGCTCCTGGCTACAAACCCTGATAAGGCTGGGCTTGCACGGCTTTGGGATATTGCTTTGTTTGCAAAGGCTGCCTGCCACTCTGGTGGAGAAGAGGAGGTTTTGTTTAATATGGCAGGCTTTCCTTGACTTTGATAATAAGGAAGCCTACTCTAAAACTACTTGTTGTCCTTAACTGACCCACCACATCTTTATTCATCAGAGAATTATTCCTAATAAAAAGGAGAAAGGGGAAAAGTTTCTGAACTGCAGTCTTGTTTCATATGGTGTTAAAGCATCTCAGAGAATTTTCATTCACTTGCAGCTATTTATAACCCTTAGCCATTTTTTGGAGTGAGGTTCATGTGCAGGTCGACTGGAAGATCCTGTAAGTTAAAGTAAGGTGTGGATTAATTGCAACTTTTCTGGCCTGGACAGTTTATAGTATTTCAAGTCCAGACTTGTCTATAAATTTCTCTACCATCACAGATTTCACATGTGTGGGTACGGGTGTATGGAAGTCAGGTTTACATTCTGAGACCATTCAAATTCTCTCTGCAGGACTGAGTACCTGGAGTATGTCTCAGGCCCTTTGTGTGTCCCTTTCATTGAAGGTCTGGGGAAGACTGAGATGGACCTTTTGAATCCAAGCCTTCACAAAAAGAGTGCTGTCCTGCGAAAAGTGCAGGAGTGCTTGGTGGGTACAGTGAGGAGGGGTCGGCAGCGGAGGGGGAGCTGCAGAAAAAGTGATCTGTAATTAGACACTGACAATTCCAAACTAAGTGAGAGTGGTTGATTAGTTTTCTCTCCCTTTATTGTCATGTGGTGCATCACAAAGTTATCCCGCCTACTTGTACTCTCTGGTCCACATGCACATGCTCATGGTCTCTTCTGTAGACAGCAGCCTGGGACACAGGCTCTCCTGCTCTATGTGCGGTGAAACCGTGAAACCATAGCTGAGGGACTCTGAGAGCCCAAAAGGAAATAACACAGCCTGCTAATTTCTTCATCATCACAAGAAAGAGCAGCTTGGGCTATTGCCTAGCTTGGAGAAGCTCTTGGTGCCAAGGGCCCAAGCAACCTGCTGTAGCTGACCTGATGTGAGCAGGGGACCTCCCAAGGTCCCTTCCAAACTCAACCACTCTGTGGTTCTGTTTGCACGTATTACTGCACTGCAGCTCCATGCAGTAATGTCAGTCACCATCTACATAAGCTCTTGACTTACCCATCTGTATTCTTATGGTTTTTTCATGTACTATTTTGATTTTATTGTTCCCTGCCAAAGGAAACCTTTTTTATAGCTTCCTTAACAATTTTCCTTGACAACCTGATGCATGTTATGGGATGTTCTCACCAAATGTCACTGCTGGCTGGGACAGCCTGGAGCTGGCCCATTGGCACCCGGGGCTGTCCCCCCCTGCTGCAAGCCAATGGAGGGCAGCAAGCCCCACAGGACAAGTGGAGGTACCAGGAGGTTCTTGTTGCTCCTGCTGTCTGGAAGCTGCAGCAGTCACCAGTTCCTTGGGAAGAATAGTTCTTTGATGTAGTTGTGAATATTCATGTCCTTATACATACCATCCAGTCCTATAATCCCCAGTGTTTTGGCAACTGCTTGAGGAACAGAGAGAAGCCTTCTGACAGCAAGAGCTTGTGGCCTTTTGCCATGTGAGGACTCTGCTGCCAGGCAGAATGGCAGCCTCTGCGGGTTTTGGGTGGTCACCTGGATGCAGAGATTGTGGCAGGAGATTAAGTTTTAATTATTTTTTTATGTGTGCTTCAATATGGAATAAAGAATACACTGAAAGCTCTGACAAGTGCTTATTAAATATCACCAGTTGCATTGGTAAAAGCAAAAAGTATAAAACAGTCTTAGCAGAAATTGTATATTAAGTTGCCGGTGCAAACTATTGTGTCTTTGTTCCTTAAAGAGTCACAGAGTTTAAATGCGTTGTGATGCAGTTGAGTGATACAGGCAAGAGCCAAGATCAGCTCTGCCAACAAGGTAAATGCTCTTGTTTCAGAATGGCTCTGTTGCTGATGAATTTGATGTTGACCTACTTGGAAATCTAATCTGCCACTTGCCTCCAGCCTTTCTGCATGGCAGAATGTCCCCAAAGGCAATGGCAGCAGCCCTCCCTCAATTCAAACTCTGCCGACAGCTCAGCCACCAGCAGAAGACTGAAATTAAATACAAGCTCTTGGAGTTGTATGGGTAAGCTATTAGATGTACCACCGTGGGTGTGCTGAGGGTTACGCTGTGCAAATACCAACCATTCACTTTGCCAGGTAGAACTGCAGCAAAAACAACCCAAAGCAGCTCCTGTCACTGTCCGAGCGTGGGGTCTCTGTGCTCTAGAGCGAGGTTTCTCCTCTCGTGTGTGACATGGTGACTGTGGGACCAAATACGAGCCCGGGGACACGCTGTGTGACTGCGGTCCCCGAGGCAAGGGAAAAGAAGAGCAGTGTCTGAGGAGGGGCCAGCAAGCAGCCTCTCTGGCACGGCAAGGGAAAGGGTGTTAGAGGCAAAGGATGGTGCAGGAATGCAAAGAATGGGAAAATGGCAGAGGGATGCTCGGTGTCATGGTGTGAGGAGGGAAATAAAGCAGCCTGCAAACACCCTGGCAATGGGAGAGCTGGAGATGCAGCAGAGGGAAATAAAGTTCAGCCAAGTGAAGCAACAAAGCGGGCAGCGTTGGGTGTCAGTATCGACTCAGATTAGGAGGCTGATGGAACCACGCTGCTGTATCAGTCATGCGAAAAACAAAGCCATCCTCTATCTGGCAAGAATATACTGTTTCTCTCTTGCATTGTCTCTTAGGAGTACCTTGCATTTGAAAAGTGAGACTGAATGCGTAGTTCCTAACCCATCCCTTCAGCCCCAAAGCCCGTCACTTGGTCCACCTTGGTGGAACCATCATTTTGATTGCTCATTCAGCTTCCTTCTGGTCATGGAATAGCTATATTTTCCACTAGATCCCATCCTTGCATTAATGTTGATCCAGATCCATTTTATTGAATCGTGACACACTGTGCAACGTAATATTTTATTTTATCTTATTTTATTTAATCTTAATTTATTTTGTTTTATTTTGACAATATTTGTCTAATCAAACTTCCTCATAGTGGAACAACAAACCAGATAAGTTTTCTGTGAGAACATGCACTAGTAAGAGGTTTGTTACTATCATCTTCTTCAGGCTCTTTCAGGCTAAAAAATTATTTACCCGAGTGCTTTCTTAAGTCAACCACCAACAGGGCTGGCTAACATTTTTCAGCTTTGTATCAAACAAACAGCCCAAACCTGCATATTTCTAAGCTATGTACATTTTGAAAAACCCAGCACCACTCAGAACTGAACCTGAACTTAATTTTTAAGACCTGAAATTCCTAGAAATAATTTAGCATGTTATTTCAGGAGATACCGTGCCTATCATAGGATCGATCTCTCATTCAGAAGTGGCACAGGTGTCATTAGATGTGGCTCTCCAAGGTGTTAGATCTGCCTTGTGTAACTCTTGACATTGCAGAGGAATGAAAGAGCAGACAGTAAAAATATGGCATTAATAAGGTGTGGATTTAAATCTTCTGTTCCATCCCTGTGTTTTGTGTTTCTGTCCCTTAGTTTCCTCCTGGTGCCACTACAAGTTACTCTCTGGGGTTGTTTAGTGAACTCCATCTGTTCAGAGTGAGGGGGAAACTGTCCATTTCTCCTTCCCAGAAACTCGAGCACCCACAGCTCCCACTGGATCCGGGAAAGTTACAGCTGCCCAACACCAATGAAAACCAGACCCTGTACGCCTGCAAATAGTTCAGTGTTGGAATAGAGGAGGGTTCTTTTTTGTTTATAAGCAAGTACTGGCAAGTATTGCTTGCTTGAAATATTGGCCACATTGGTCCTTAGGATTAGATTCTTGGAAAAAGCATGGTTTCAGATTTGGTTATGAGGTTTCTACTTCTCTTTTGATACCATTTTGCAGACTACTACTGCAGTATGAACCTGGTAGAAATGGTCAGTTTTCTCTTAAAAAAGAAGGATTATTTCCCCTCACTTGAAAAGTGTAGTGCTAAGAATACTATGACTGTTGCAGGAGAGACAGCTCCGTTGCCAGAATATTTGAAGGCTTTCTCTGAATACACTGAGAATTCTAGCAGTGCCCAGTGTAGTATCTAATGTAGTATCACAGAGAGATGAGAAAATGCAATCTGATTTAATAAGCATGAACCATCACACTGACATAAAGTGTCTGTGTTTCCTCTATGATACAGTATAAAAAAACCTCTGAAGCTTTAGTATAATTTTGATCGCAAACTTTCTTCATTAATATAATTTTCCAAAATATTTCTCCAGCTCCCCAAACAACTGGACAGCTGAAACAACATTAGATGTTGGACCATTCATAGCTCTGCTGTCAAAATGGGAATTAAACATCCTTACTGAAAAGGTATGTTTTTATTATAATTTTTAAATTTGTAAAAGATAATGTTGGAATTTGTATTTGTGAATGTCATAATGCAATCTAAATTACGTAACCTGAATGCTAAACTAGGTAAATAATTCTCTTGGCAAAGAACCACGTGTTAATGTTTCACATATTCTTGACTCCATCAAAATTTCTGAGATTTCTTCTTTAAAGTAATGGTAGTATAAAAAGTTATTTGTACGTGTACAATGATAATTGTACATTGCCATGTAAGAAAAAAAAATGGTGTATTTATAGTGATGCAGACTCAAACATTTTTAGTACTTTACACCTTGCGGTGTTTTTTCCTCCATCCATCTGCCTTCCAACCATAAAAGTTACGTTTCTTATCCTGTTAATAATGGGATCGTACTGATCAAATTAGCATTTACTCACGTGGCCCTTTGCCCCAGGGCCAGCGTAGCACACAGAACTGATAGCCTCAGCATTGCACTTTGGAGTTTCTTTGCGCTCTTTAGTTCTTATAATCTTTTAATTTTTATGTGTAGGAGTAAACTGTACTGGAACAGGGAATTCATTCTTCAGCAGAAATATGTTAGCACAGTCAGCAGCTTTTCCTCAGGTGATAAAGGTTATAATTGGCCAAATAAAATGGGACTCTTCAACGGAAGGGAAGGTGTCTAGCAGGGTGGAGGAGAGAGGTCAAAAAAGCCTAAAAAAAGTGAACAGGTTAAAGTTATTTCTCATAATTTAATTGGGTCCCTATCCTCAACTCTTAGCTGGCAAATTTAAGACAAAATGGTACCTTCTGTACTGCACATACTGAAACAGTGGAACTCACTGCTACAGGAGGGTCTGGACACAGAGTCCAGTCAGGCAGTGCTCAGGTGTTGCCCGAAGCTGAGAGGGCAAACCAGAGACAGAATAACTCAGAATTTGCTTTGTTTCTAATTCCCCCCCACCCCAATTTACACTATTGACCTTTCAGTAGCAGCCAATTTACTCTCATCTTCTGAAACACGTGCACAAATAGGAGGTGAAGCTGTTACAAACCCCTACTTTGCTGAAGTCTGCACAAGGCTGAGTCTGCAAACTGATTTGTTTGGAAATGGAGAAAGAAGTCTTATTTATTCTTTCTTTCCCTTTGAAGTTCCCTGATACCATTTTACAAATAGCAAAGACAATTGGACCAATCTCTTCAGCTGAAGAGCTTCTCTCAACTGTATTTGAATCTGTCTTCAATGGCACATCCAGCATTGACTCCTCTCTCGCCAGACCTGGTCAGTATTTCCTGCTCACTGTGCCAAGTGCCACATTTACAACGGTGCTGTTTTGGGCTCTGAGGGTGCAGTTCAAATGGAATTTTTGTTTCATCTTGTCATCAAATGCATTCCAAGAAGCAGGGCAATAAAAGTAAAACACTGAGTAACTTAAAGAGGTTCAGCCTTTTAGCAAAAACAGTGAGAGTCTTCGTTCTGTTGCCTGTAGTTGTCTCATGCATCGGCCAATTGTTGAAACACCCGATTCCATTACAGGACGGTATGGTTCAGCATCTCCTGGAATGCTCCCAAGTCCACAAAGGAAAAAGATTAATGATTTGAAATAGAGGGTTTTGTTTATTTTTACTTTCCTTTGTAATCTAAGTTAAAATCCTTGAATTAAAAAGCTGTGAAGGTGACAAGTTACTGTTATGCCAAAAGATTGCACATAGTTAATGCTTTGCCAGACGTGAGCATATGTGGACTCAGCTGTTCTTGAACCGGACGTTGGTGGCACTGTGTTCTGTCTGTCCAAATGGAAAAGCTTGTTATAATGTAAACGGTATTTTAATTGGCAACCAAACTAATCTGTTAGAATCTCTGGTGACAAATGGATCATTTTCTTTGTATAAGGTACGTACTTTGACTATATTCTATTATTAAGTAACTGTGTCCTTTCTATTAATTGAAATTTATCCAGGCACAATTTTAGGCCATGCCATCCTGTGCTGTAGAAAACAATCCCGCTGAGGGGGAGGCTTTTCAAAGCACTAATGGGAATCTAGACCCCAGCAATTCCAAGGAGTTTGGTACCGTCTGCCTTTATGTTTTTGAAAATCTCCCCATCAGTTCTCAGCCTAACAGAATGCAGGTCCAAGCTCTCGGCCAGCCCTGAGCCACCATGGAATGTACAGCAGCAACTCTGCACCATGACTGTGTGTCTCTGGGAATGAATTTGCTCCTGATAGTGCTGTATTCATATACACAGAGAGACTAGAGGGTGTTCTACTGAGTTGTATTTTTTGCATATCCTGAAAAAAAACCCATGACCTCTGTTGATCAGAGGAGTCATTACACAATTATCAGGCTCTGAAAAAGCAAAATCAATCTGATGGAGTAGCAGAGTATCTGCTAGCAGTCCATCTGCATGCATGAAATGCACTCTTCCTTGAACAAGTAAACTATCAGATCATAAATCATATTTCTTTAGACATGGACCACAGGACTAAAGGCTCAGCAGCAGGTATTTCAGTACATTTGTGTCCTTATGTGTGCTTTTTTAGGCCTCTGTTTCACAACAACGTGAGCCCCAAAGGCTTCTCTAGTCAGACTAACTCATGTCCAGGGCAATTGCAGAGGTGTCTCACCCGTGTTGCAAGGCCGATACCAACCTGCCAGTGAAGCCAATGATCTTTGTCAAAGGATAACTTGGCTCCAAGGCTATGGAGGCTTTTCGTTCCTCACTTGAGGTGCACGAGCTCAGCTGGGGGGGGAGTCTGGGAGATGAAAAATTGAAGGATTGTTTGTGCTAGTCTAAGAAATACTTCTGCAGTTCAAGTATGGTATTGAATTTCTGTTACCAAACATAATCTTACCAACTCCACACAACTCACATTGTGGTTTCAATAAGGAATGAAGTTTTATGGCTGATTTATAAATCACTAGACAACTGGGTATTGTGAAAATTACTCTAGAATAACACTGATACTCTTCGTGCTACCAACCTGCTATTTCACATTTCCCACTTGTGAGCTAATATTAATAACAGTAATGATTACCAGTGACAGAGTTCTTACATCTGTGCCTGCATCAAGATAAAAGCAAAGGTGGTGCTTAAGGCAAGGTGGACCATATGAGGCAAAACGCAGCTCTCATGTGTCCAAAACACAACCAGAAAGCCATGGCAGTGCTGGAAAAAGAATTCAAGTTGCTTACCTCAAGCACTGAGATGATGTAATATATATATATAAAATAAGTTCTTCATCAAACTAAATGGGATTATATAGCAAAAGGAAGAATGAAGTAGCATCAGGTACAGGAAGCAAAGCCAGGAGTCTAATTAGTATTTCCCTCTAATCACACCAATGTATTTGGTGTGTTACAAATAATAAAATTAATGTTTTTTCTAAGAACACAAAACATGAGGTTTTCTTGAGTTGGCAAAGGGAGCTGCATTGTGCTGGAGGGGTTGTATTTACACGATAAAAGCTGAGCTTTTGCATCATGGGGCCGGGGGGGGGGGGGGATAGGGGGTGACACAGAGCAGCCCCGGAGGAGGGCGGTGGAGGGAGAGCAGAGCATCATCTGGTGCAGTGGAAGCTGAACAACATTTTCGTTTGGTCAACAGATTCAATCTTTTCAGTGTTCTACCCACTACTGCAGCTTCCTTTGATGCAAATAAATCCCTCCTCTGCCGCCTTTCAAAGTACAAATCTACTTTGTACATCCTCACTTTAATTTATTTGTCTGGGATAGCTTAGCTCAGCCACAGCATCTGTGAAATTCTTGCTTTTTACTGGTAATGACCGTATCTGAAGACATGTAGGGATTATTTGGTTTAGGTAATTATTTAATAAGGTTTTCCTAAATTAGTGACAGGAGAGAGAGCAGTAAGCAACCACATTAGGACTCTAATTTCTGCTTTCCATCAATATTGGAGCTAGATTATGCCAACAAAGACCACGATTTGTTAAAACACACAATGGAAACTGTCTCGTTTGATCATGCACAGGGCTAGAACCTGACCGTAAATGAGATTTTTTTAAATGGAGTTTGTCTGTCCAGACAGTTCTGTTGTAAGTGAAAAGCTCTCTCAGATCCTGACATTTTAACGACATTCTTGACACGAAGAGCAAGCACCGTACTCCACTGACGCATCCAGCTTCTGTCTTCACCTTGTTTAAATGTCAGGCAAGTCTTACGAGAAGACGTATATCTTTGTCAGGGTATGTCAGAGTAAAAGGACCTCTCGCGTCTGTCTGTTGCTTTCTTGTTGAGCTGGATTCACCTATGTATTGTTTGAACGTGGAGATGTTTATTCAGCTGCAACAGTTTTTTGTGAACAATGATACAGCTCTATGGAGCCGTCCCAAGGATCTGCATTTCATTCTTACTCAGGCAAGGCTCCCAGAGAACGGTGCTTTTACCTCAGAATAAGCCCTTGCCTGGGTTCTGATTCCTTTAGGGAATTAGACTTTAAAGAAACTTGCAAGATAGGCTCACTCTTACTTCTCACATCCAGATTTTAGTTTTATTGTGGCATCTTATATTGTAAATGCTCTGAAATATATGTCTGCTTCTGTTTTCTTTTCCAGCATGCACTGCCTTTGGAGGACAAAGTATATAACAAATCTCTTGCAAGTTAGGCAAATTCTAGGTTTTATATCCAGGATGTAACAATGTAAATATCTTGCAATGAAATATTTTCTTTAAATAATTATCAATATCACCTCAGCTGCAGTTAATTCATAGTCTGACACCCTCTTAAATCTTTATATTGCTTTGATTTCTTTTTTTCAGTCTCATTGAAGTAAACTCTTGTATTTGAATTTTTTTCCAGATTGCCTGGGAACCAGAGCTCCTTCTTCAGATGAAATTATTAAATTAGCAGAAGCAAATGTCTTTTGGTCGGTTCAGGAATTGAAATGCATGGATGCAGGGACCTTTGACAAAAATGTGGAACTTCTTGGGACTGTCTCGGGTTTTAACAGCTCCCAGCTTATTGCCTTGAAGGAAAAAGCCAAGCAGGTAACTATCCTGTCTGTGAAGGAAAATTAAATCCATAATTTGATTTGCTGTTATTGTGCTATGCAGTTCTAAAATAACTGTGCTATGGTAATGTCACTACTGTTGCAAGAATATCTATTGTTTATTGGAAAAATAATGTGAGATGGTGATAGGAGACTATTGCCCTTGCTTTAGGCAAATCGTTCTGAGCTATTGGCAGCTGAAAAACTTAAGTGCTTTTACTTTTGAATTGCTTTTCAGTTGCTTGCTTCTCACTTTTCTCTCATAAAGGAAAAATGAGCCAGCAGCACTATAGGCTCTTGATTGACCTGCTGAGAATTAAGCTCAGAGTGTTAAACTGTCTACATCAATGTTAAATATAATTTACAGTGGTGTAAAACCAGGCTGACTGAGAGAGACTGTTATTAGCTGAATAAAGCTCCTTCTCCCACCTTCTTGTCAGAGGTGGGGACAAATCCATCAGTGGAAAATTTTAGGGAGGGGGAAAAAAAAGTCACATCTGTCTTTACTGGGATTTTACTGGTGAGTGCAAGTTACGGAGTGGTCAGAGAGAAGACCTCCATCTCTGCCAGGCTGTAGCTTCATGGAGAGGGACAGGGCTGCAATCCCAGCTCTCATCGCCTCTTCCACGGCACTGCTGGCTCCTCTTTCTTTCAGTGCAGCAATGCAACTCCTCCTGAGCTCCTCAGAGAGGTCTCTGCCCCAGGCTCAGCCCGTAGGTGATGTCCATGCTGCAGCAGCAGTGCAGGAGCCCGCGACTCCCTCCTGGCACTGCAGTGCCCAACCTGTACCAGCGCCGTGCCAGGGGCAGAGCCATCAGCAAGGCATCTGGGCTCCCACCAGCACTGCCTTGGCCACCCAAAGAGTCAGACCTTGCTCTGTCCCTGTTCCTGGCTCTGCACTCCTTCCTCGGGGTGACCTCCTCTTGCTGCTTTGTGGGTGCCTGCACTGCAGGGGGACAAGTACTGTCCCAAACATTCCTTCGTTTCATCAAGGAAAAGCCTTAGGCTACAGTCAGACAAGTTGTTTTGGTTGCAGAAAATCCAGGGGTGCGGAGGTTACCATCCCCAGACTATCTTCAGCTTCCTGTCAGCAGCATCTGCTGGAGGTTATCAGTTCTCTGCTTCCGTCTCTGCTTGGCTAACTACTCTGTAATCCCATTCTGTCAAATGATCCAGCTTTTTAAAAGACGCTTTTAGGCTCCATCAGACCATTTTGACAGAATGAGGTGAGGAAGCATCTAGAAGTGCAGTTAGCATGAGTGCGGATGCTTGGAGATTCTTGAGGGCTGTGACCTCTGGAGGAAAGCAGGAGGAGCAGGGGACAAGGTGGACCTGGGCAGCATCTCCTCAAACCAGCAGCTGCAGCCAGAGTAGTGGAGCTGAACATGCCTTCTGGGCAGACAGAATCATAGAATAGTTTGGGTTGGAAGGGACCATTAAAGGACATCTAGTCCAACCTCCATGCAATCTTCATGGACATCTTCAACCAGACTGGGTTGCTCAGAGCCCCATCCAGCCTGACCTTGCATGTTTCCAGGGATGGGGTATCCACCACCTCTCTGGGCAACCTGGGCCAGGGTCTCGCCACCCTCACTGTAAACAATTTCCTCCTTGTATCTAGTCGATATATATTTCCCTCTTTTGATTTAAAACCATTGCCCCTTGTCTTGTCGCAATAGGCCCTGCTAAAAAGCTGGCGGCTGTGTCACCTCAGAGGAGCACCCCTTGATTCCTTTGGGGTATTTCACTGGTGTCTACCTCTTGGCTCCCGTGACCTCAGGAGCCCTGGGCTCATCTCCCTAAGACCCCAAGTGTGCTGCAGCGTAGCCAGCATGAGCTGTGGGCCCTCGTTGGCACCCCATCCCTCTGACCTTGGCATGTCGTCCCACAGCTTGTCACAGGCAAGAGGCAAGGCCAGCAGTGTAGTTTTTAGCAGTGAAGCTCAGCTGTGAGCACCTGCAGTTCGGGAGCTTCAGAAGAGAAGTGGCACTACCCAGATTTCTGACAGCAGATGATGACTCTCTGTGGACAACAGCCCACAGCATCAAATGCGTGCTTCCCAAGACAGCTTCCCACTGTCAGCACAGAGACATTTGGGTAGGAAAAGGGAAAAAAATATAATCCTAGAAGAAAATAAAAACAGTGCTCATCTGAGATAGAGGGAACTAAAATATTTTACAGCAGTGCAACATAGTAGTATACTTAGAGAGTGATACCTGTTGTAGAGAAATTGCCAGCAAGGTTAATGCACGCATTCAGTTATATTCAGTTCAGAGACACACGGATCTGTAGGGCACTGAATGAAAGTGTATTCTGTCGGTGTGAGCGTTTGTAAGACAGATTGCGGCTGCACAAAGACAGGCTTCCTATGTATTAATCTGCAAAATGCAACATGGTGTTACACTGAATGCGAAGCACGAGAAATCAGATCGTACAGACAAAGCTCTGAAATCATGCGCGTAAGATGCTGTTATGTTATTAACTAAAGGGCATCTTTCATTAAAGGTCTGATTAAGCTGGCTTTAATTTCTCCTAAACAGATTGATTTCCCCTAAAAGAAGCTGTGTGCTACTCACGGTCCCAAAATAATTCAAAAAGCCTAGTTATCAGACTGTGTCCTAATGAAAGTAAGAAGCTTAGCTCGCTCATAAGCAGAAGGTCTCCAAGCTCTGTGACAGTCGCGGCGTCAGGGATCTGCAGTGAAGCAGGACAAGGGCGTGTTTCAGTTTCATTGTCGTGTTATTTGTACCATTATGTGTGAGATTTCATCCAGCACTGTCGGATAATGCTATTTATGAAGAACTTCAAATTCTGTAGTTTGTGACCTAGATCAGGAAATAGACACACATTTTTAACTGCATGTGTTTCATGTATCTCTTAAGCTACAGAATTAAGAGCTTTAAAATTGGGCTAATGCTTTTTACTATCTATTGTCTTTGGAAAAGACTGAGAGGCTCAGACCCTTTTCCTGTTTCTTTATGATATCATAAAAACAACATAAAAGATCTGGTGGAAACTCAGTCAGGAGATACAGGTCCAGCAAAGCCCCGAGGGTCCCAGTTGGGAACAGGGTCTCGCAGTCCTGAGGCTGCTCTGCTGGTGCCAACAGCCACTTATTCCAGAGATCTGGCCCTTTTTATTGTGCAGGTTGTACAGCTTCATGTGTATCCGAAGGTGCAAACACTACCGAGTAGGCTACTGCAGAGATATTGCTTCAACAAGTCCTTACTAGCTTTGGCCTTTCTAATGTTTTGAACAAAAGCAAAGCTGCAGCTACCCTGAAGGTGCAATAAATGTTTCCGTGAATCAGGCAGCACGAACAATCAGCTTAGCCAAGTACTGGGATTTTAGTTTTATTTTTCTATGTGGAGTTTGCAGCACAGTCATGTACCAGAAAACTGTTGTGTATTGACTGACCTAAAGCAAAGTTGCTGAAGAACACGAGACCTTTCAAGAACATGAGCTTTTTTTCTTTAATGTATGTCTGTCTGGTTCAAGTCACTTCCTCCAGCCAAAACCCGAGTCTTTTTCTGTGAAGACAATTGGCCACATCCTGAGAGATACTGACCACTGACTACTGTCTTCTGTCATTTCCAACTAAATGTAATTGACAGTTCTGGCCTCTGCAAATTCAGCTTTTGATGGACTTTCATTATTCCTTATCCAGGCAGGCATTTTCCTGAAATCAAAATTTTCTTAGGGTCCATCTGTGGCAGCTTTTGAGTACTGTAATTATATCACAGATAACGTTAAAAGCAGTGGACTTGTCATTTTAAATACTCTGGTACTGGTTTAGAATTGCCCCTGCTGATTTGTTTGTTTTTACAGAGTTTTATAGATTTAACTGTATTTGTACAAACATATGTAAATGACTGGTTTTTATATACTGTATGCACACAAGCTAGAAATCAAAATGTTAGGAACTGGCTATTCGTCTTTATTACCTAACTCTCTACTTTGATTTCTGAGTCCCTTGCCAATGACTGAGGCAGAAGGACCGGTGGCCGAAACGCTGGGAGCTGCTGGCCCGGTGTGGCTGCGGGGGGGGGGAGCCCGGCCAGTCCCGGTTTTGTGATGGCAGAATAACGGGGTGGATCCTGGCACAGACCCGCGTTTTTGTTGTGTTCAGTGGTACTTGCTCCTACAGCAACACTTGCAGCAGTCCCTGCTCTGACCTGTCAGCAAGTTCAAGCTGTACAAATTGTAGGAGTTTTAGATAAACTGACCATTATTAGTGTAGAACCTTGAAAACCTTCACAATACCTAAGCCGTGCCGTTTGTGTGGGGGGGCATACTTTGGGCATTGGGACTTTGGAAACCAGGGGGTCTGAGAATGGAGTATGTAGAGGAAGATGCGTTATGACCTAACAGAGATTAACAAATCTCTTCTAAAGGTCTGGGGGTGGCTGCCAGGCTGGAAGAGTTACCATGTTGTTTCCCTGGGCCGCGTTGCTCTGGCGCTCACCGAAGATGAAATCGAAGAGCTGGATTTGCGTTCTGTGGACACCGTTTCCGCACTCAGTCAGCAAAGAGAATGGACTCTTACCCAGGTGAGTTTGTTACTGAGTGTACTCTTGGTGAAAGGCTCTGGAATCATGCCCTTCGAGACTGAAGTCCTGGAATGGCCCAGGAAACAGAAACAGCCATCCCCAGGGCTGCCGTTCCGAGCTGCGAGCCCTGGGAACGCAGCAGGTCACTCAGTGCTGAGGGCTGCCCAGCTGCCTGGTGAGATGGCCAATGGGACATCAGTCTCCATTAACTGTGGTGGTGACTAGTGTATTCTTTAGCACTTGCCCACTAAGTAGCAGAAAGAGCTCAGCAGCTCTGCTCAGACTGGCCCCAGAACAGACCATACTGCTAGGGAGGTATTCACCCTTCCTCACAAAGGGCAGTCACTGAAGAGGTGGCGTGCCCCCAGCCCAGCATCCATTGCCCTGGAAGCCTAAGTTATTAGCAAATATGCTCCTCTCCTCTTCTTTTCCTTGATTAACTTCTCGTTATGTCACTGGACTTTGATAATAAGAGCTATGAGTTTTTATTTGTATATGCAGTTGGCAGCTCTTGCTGGCTCTGTGACCCACCGTCAGGGCTCCTCGGTGGCACAGATGCCGGTGTGGTGGCGGCCAGCCCCGGCAAAGTGTCACCAACCTGCTTAATAGATTCTTGTCCTGAAGAGCATCATCAGAAGGTAGCACGTGGGAGGGTTTTATACCTTACTGGCTTTGGAGGATGCCTTGGTGGCAGGCTTAAGCTGGACACATGGTTTTTAAATGGTTAGTTTAGGATGAGAACCAGCCTAAATGACTTCGGCATTTTGGTACCAATATCCCATTCATATCTGAAAACTAACCCTAAGCACAGGTGACCAGCTATGTATGACACTTAGAAAAACTAAAAATTTCGTGTTGACCCTTTGAGTAATTTATGTTTTATTCTAGCAGTTTAATTGAATTGGGCAGTCTTGATAGGTGATTCAATGCCAGTTTCTTCTGGTGAAGTGCTTCCTGGTGACCCGGCAGAAGAGGTACAAAGTTTCAGATCACTTGTGCTTGGGAAGTGTTTGTGTAACAGTGCCCTGTTCCAGTGTCACGTGTAGGTGGTGGCAGGGCTCCTCCCGACGGCCGTGGCAAAACTCCAACTCATTACATTGGAGAGACTCGGGATTATATATGTTCTGTAGCTTCTGCCAAGGTTTTGAGTTTCTGTAACAAAACTTTCAATTGTATTTACTCTGTTCATGCATAAGATCTTATTCCTTTTGTAGGCAAGATCTATTCTGCAAGGTTTTCTGGAAGACTCTGGCCAGACAATCGGCACGCTGAAAAGCTTTGACTTGGTTGGATTAGGAGCTATTCTCTGTGCTTTGAACTCCACAGAAATCATGTCCATAAAGACTGCTGAATTCAGGTACTTCACTGAATACTTAATGAAATATTTATTAGTATCTCTGTTGATAAAATTTATTGTGCAATTTGTCCTCCTTCAAGATTTCCAGAGCTTAAAGGACACTATTTTATGTTTTAGAAAGGCAATAACTGTTATGAAAGGTGTACACTAGTTGTTTAAAATATCTTCTACTTTAGGTTTTCTTTGCCATTTATATCCCACAATTTAAGTATTGCATTGAGAAACACATGTTTTTGCTCAAAGCATTAAACATTTGTATGCAATTTGTGTGCAAATATTTTAAACTGAAAATGGGTTTACAGTCTTCTGACAGCAGACAAAGTATATTCCAGGCATATTTAGTATTGCATGTAATTGCAGCACGTAACGTTGCCCTCGTTGCCTTTTGCAGTGCTGCTGTTGCAAGAATTGGGCTGTTGTTCTGTAGCACCCCTGTTCTAAGGCTGTTTAAGAAGATGACAGAGTCTGTGTTTGGTGCTGCAGCTGGCTGGAACGGCTCTGTTTTACAGGAAATTGGTGCTATAGCAGGTAACAAAACTCAGACTCTCGATGGTGAGGTTCTGACGCTTTGTTATTAAGCACTAAAGACAGGTTCACGTAGCAGTGTGTTTGTCTAGACTGGCAAAAGACATCTCTTCCAGAGAGGAGTCACCTGCGGGGTGTCACCCTGCAGCAATGTCACTAGCACTAAGGAAAAGTGGAGGTATTCTCCATAAGGTTCTGTGAATCTGCTCACACCGACCTTGGGGAGCACAGCCTGAAGTCATATGGGTCCTGTGAGTTGGAAATGGTAAATCAGGACAAAACCCGGATTTCAGACCCATGCTGCTGAACAGGGGCTGTGCTGGGCTGAGCAGCACTGTGGCTGAGCCAGCATCCTGCTGCCAGCAGCAGGGGGAATGGGGTGCCCAGGGAGAGCGAGAGCCAGTCAGCCTGGAGTGGAACTTCTCCAGGATGCTCCCACAGCCATGGAGACTTCCTCAGCCAGAGCTCACGCAGTTTTGTTCAGGGATTTTTCCCTGGGATTGATTAACTGCTCCTTGAGTGCTGATAAATGTTAGCATCCCTGATGCCTGGGGTGATGACCCCGCGCTGGAAGTACCCAGCGGGTGAAGAAGCAGATCCCGATCCATGGTTATGCTCCCTCATCTCGCCTCAGAAGAGGCTGTGAACAAGCATTCCCTAATAACACTGCTTATGGTTTTATTGATTTTTATCATTGTCTCTTTCCCAAAATAAAGTGACTTGGGTAAAGCATATTCCGTACCAGTGGTTAAAGTCTGGCAGTTTGTGATGTTGGAATCCAATGAAAGAAACAGACCAAAAAAAGAACCATCGTCTCTCTCCACAACACACCGGAGAAAACCATTTATTAGATATTTTGTGTAAATGCTTAAAATTTTACTAGCCTAAAAATAAATCTAATAAAAAGAATATTAACTAAGTTTTGTTCCTATTGTTTTTTTTTTACTTTTTTTTAGGTGGTTTGAATGAGGATGAATTAAAAGCTTTTGATAAAAACTTGATGCCATATTTCCAGCCAATAGCAATAAGACATATACCTCCTGAAATCTTCCAAGTAAGAGCTCAATTACTGAAGAAGCAGCCAAACTTCTATCATTTTTACTCGAATATAAATAAAAAGTAGCACTGATTTATAGTTTGAGTTCGGGTTTCAGCAAGAATTTTTCTATGGTGTGTTAAGTGAGAGGCAGTCAAGGATCCAAAACGTTAACTTTCAGCTGCATCACCTGTATTTGGATGCCCATTAATACGCTACACAAGCTTTATTTATTCTTCAGAATGCATCCTGAGGAAAAGGCAAAGATCTAGGGTCAGAAATCAGGGAATAGACTCCCTCTTTCTTCCAATGCTGTATTCAGATCTGAGGGGTCTTTTTCTCTGTTTATTAACATTGGCAGGGATGCTGTCATAGCTACAAATTTCTCTGCTGACCATGTAAGAGCTTTTTTATTATCCTAAACTCTGGCAACATTCTCCTGAGTTAGCTCTAAAAAACAGATTGTGCAGGCAGATACAGCTCACAAAGGAATTATATCTAATTACAGCCATTCTGAACGTGGACTGGAAATTAGAACATGGATCTTGAGATCGTTGCCCCAGACTTTATTTGACGAAGCAACAAGATGAATGTTCTGCCCCTGCTGGTCTCTGTCAGATGCTGGGGCAAGCAAGGGGCTCGTGGACAGAGGAGCTAACCAGATAGTTAACTGTGTCAGCTTCTGCGAAAAACTCCTTGGACGCTAACTGTTCTGCCCAGCACCACTGACAGTTTAGATGTGCTTGAAATGTCCTTAGTGAATCTATTTCTTTGAAAAACAGGGAAAATTGAAGATCTATGGCATCTTGTAGAATTTCTTTCAAATCACATACATTTTTGTTAGTAAGAATAGTAATGACACAACAAAATGTGCTTAACAAATATCAGGGACCTTCTTGAGAGTTTTCTGTATTTGAAAGATTCAAAACAGGTTTTGGTTTTACACTGCATTTTACAGCTGTATACAGTATTCAGATTTTTATTTATGAAAAATTACATTGTATGATGGGCTTTAATTGAATTAAGAAGAGACTCAATTAAAAATTTCTGGACCTGTAGGCATTTACATGAGTTTACTCAGTTTAAAAGAGAACACCGTTTGGTTGACAATGAGAAATCAGGAAGGGTTTGCTCCGTTGACCTACAGGGTGTTTAATCTTTCTAAAGCAGAATCTGGGTGGAGAATAGCTGCAGCAAAGAAGGCTTGTTGCGTAGGAGGGCTCAAATTCTTGTGATTGCAGAACGTTAACTGGAATCAAAGCACTCCAGAGTGGGAGACAGATGAGCGGTCAGTGAAGTAAATGAGAGCAGAGGATTTCTTTTAAGCACTATTGAGCTCTTTTATAGCAGCACGGTGTTGAAGGCGACTTCCCCTCATTCCAAACACAAGACAGTGCTGACTTCTGATTCCTTATCTGCCTTATTTAATTGACAGCCAAAACCAATTTTTCTGGCTTTTATTCCTCCCAGGCATTGTCCCCAGAGCAAATAGCAAACCTGGGCCCTGAGAACGCCGCCGCTGTCACCAGGTCGCAGCGCGAGCCCCTGGACACCTGGCAGCTCCGGAGCCTGCAGCGGGCACGGGACGGAGCCCAGGGGAGCAGCCCAGGGACGGAGCAGGGTGCGGGCACCACCGGGGAGCTCCTGCCGACCCCAGCCCCGGGTGGTGAGTCCAGCCTCTCCCTCCACATGCTGGCAGGGAGGGCAGCCCCCAGCACCCACTGGGAACAGACCCCTGTTCTGAAGGAGGGGGTACAATGAAATTTTTAATCAGCTTTTTAACTCCTGCCTCAAATGAGGGTGGTGAGAGCCTGGCCCAGGTTGCCCAGAGAAGCTGTGGCTGCCCCATCCCTGGAGGGGTTCAAGGGCAGG
>JAOXNO010000070.1:251527-270733 GCA_028565335.1 Limnodromus scolopaceus
CCATCCCTGGAGGGGTTCAAGGGCAGGTTGGAGGGGGCTTGGAGCAACCTGGTGTGGTGGGAGGTGTCCCTGCCCAGAGCAGGGGGGTTGGAACTCAATTATCTTTAAGGTCCCTTCCAACCCAACCCATTCTATGATTCTATGAAATCACATGCCAGGCCATGACAAACAGTGGGGATGTTGTTGAATTTACCCACAGCAAGAGGTAATGGAGGAGGATTGTCAGATGGTGTTAGCAGCTGTGTGCTGCTGGGAGCATTGCGCTACGCTAGGCACTAGCTTGTGTAAAATGGGGTCTGAAACTGGGAGCTTTTCCCTCTTATTCTCTCCCATATTCTTCACCTAAATTTAAGGCAGGGCTCTCCATCTCTGGACCTTCAGATCACCACCTTTACCTGCAGCAGAACCCTCTTTGCAGAGCTGCAAGTGGGAGAGGAGGTAGCACTGGGGTGGAGCAGCATCTTTACCCAGACCATGGAAACCCCTTGAAGGGTTTTTCCTGCAGTTCCCATCCTATTTGGAATTAAAGCCTATTAGTACCTCTGCTTCAGTGGTTTAACATCTTACTTCTCCAAATTGCAGTTCATACTGGGCAAGTTATGCTGGCAAGTACATTACTGGGCATGAGATTTTGCAGGTAATCAACCCAACATTGAGAACTTACCCCTATCAGACAGCAAATATTGTTGCTTCCAGTGACACCAGCGAGACATAAGCTACTGGAGAAGAGAGAGGGATGCTGAGGTGCTAAAATAGGAGAAAGAGGGAGTAAATTGCTATGATGCCCTTGCTGGAATCAGAGCGGTGCTCTGGGCCCAGCTCCCCTTGTGGCTGATCTGTTCCCTCTGCAGATACGCCAAAGTGTGGGGGGTTCTGGTTAAAGATCAGCTGAGTTCTGGAGCTTCCCGTTGGTTATTCCTCTCCCTAATGAGCACCAACCTACAAAACGCTTCTCTTCACTGCTGTGTGTGTAACCAGGAGGTGACTGTTCTGAGCAGTGTCCCCTTTTGAAGCTGAATGTAACTGGGATTCCAGTGTTGGAACTGCCTGCACCTCTCTGGGGTGGTGTAGGTAAGACTGTACCAGACCTGAACTGTATCCTGACACTAAGACTTAACACTTTCTGCTTTTCAGGTGCTCCTGGTTTGCGTGGCTTCAGCATTGTTTTCTGTGCTGTGTTTGCACTGCACCTCCCTTTCTGAATCCACAACTTAACCTTGAGGTAAGCTGTATTTTCAGAAAGAGGTAGCTGTATAACAGAAACATGGTTCACCTGTAACAGTGAACACTGCAGGGTGAAGGACTGCGGGACCCCCTTCCTGCTTTGAATACAGAGATAACAATTTCTGAATAATTTTTCTCTATTACCAAGGTGTCTTGTACTTCCATTAGACTATCTTAGAATCTGATCAAGGGGAAAGCACTTTATCTTATCTTTACTGTAAAGCCAACCTGAACAAAAGTAGATTTAAAATTCCATGTAACACAAATCCATTACTGCTTTGTTATTTGCAACATGTTGTTGGTATTAATCTGTATTTTACCTGTTCCAGTCTATTGATTAGATTTTATTCCATGACTGCTTTGATAATCTCCTGTTAAAAGAATGCTGCCATTAACTTTAATTGGATTTTACCATTTTGACAGGCTAAAATTTAGCGAGAGCACTGGTGGGCTTAAGGTATGAATTCCAATTAAGCAAACTAAATGCTCAAATATTCTACTTAGTCTTTAAGACAGCAAATCAAGGTACATCAAAAGATTTAATATTTTTCCTTGCATTTTGACTTTCAGTGTCCCATACCTTACAAAGGAGATGCTAGAGATAAAGAATAGTAGAATCAAGAGGCTCTGAGATGCCTGAGTGCAAAATGGTTAATTGCTTAAAAGCAACACCTTCATCTGCCATCATGATGTGAAGTATCCCTTTTCCCTACCTTTATCATTAACAAGTAACACAGGATCCCTCCAAATACTTCAGACTAATTTCAAAACTGGAAATGGCTTCTCTGTCTCATGAGAAAAGCACTGAAAGATGCAGAGGTTCCAGGGGAGGAGCCTGGATGGTCCAGGGGACACGGAGTGGTCACTTGGAGCCTGATGTGTTGTACCCAGCGCTCCTTGCGCTGGTAATTTGGTCACACTGTTGTAGCCATCCATTGGGTTTTCTTCTTACACTGAGTGTACGTTCCTCGGACAGAGGCTCTCCTTCTCTCTGAGGTAGTAGAAACCATACTACAAGTTACTGCTCTTGCAATAAAATAGCTTCATCTCTGGCTGCTGGTTTAAATCCTGCTCAGATAAGAAGCGATGACGTGTTCTTATGCTGCGAGCACCTGGACAGAATGTAGTTCCCCGTGGCTGTATGTATTCAACACAGGACTGTTGACACAGAAGGGATTGGCCATACCATTGGTATTTCATGCAACAAAATGCACCATGGAAACCTGCGTGTGTTCATCATGAGATCGTCCCTTCCGTCAGGCAGGGCCGAGGCATACACCTGCCAGTGGTAAGGGGCTACGTACCACTGGGACTGGCAACCCAGTACTTTCCACAAGCACTATAATAACTAATTTCTCATAATTGTAAACCACAAATATTTTCATGTGTTTTATCAACATATGGCTTATGTGTGTAATGCTTTTCATGCCACGCCTCAGTATTTAAAAAAATGGAAAAAAGCAGATATATTAAAAATCCTCTGCATATGAATTTACATTTTGATGTCATTCAACATGATTTTACGCCAAGAAGACATGCTACAGTTTTCCATTTGCCATTGCGAAAGTCTTTATCTTTTCTAGACTAAAAAAAAACAATGCATAGACTTAAAAGCTTAGCTTTTTCATTGAGGGCTGTACTGTAGTAAATGCCTTTCAAACTTTTACTTGTATTTCTTCCTGGCAAACATTCCACCTAGCTTCACAGCGCCAAGCACAGAACTGAGTGTTGCTACAGGTGGGGAAGCAACAGGAGTGGGGCTGAGGAGGAAGCCGGGGGGCAGAGGCTTTTGCTGGGGAAGGGTGAATGTCAGCTGTGGGAATAACAGCCCCCACCACAGTCCTGTGTGTGCTGTAATTCCTGCTGCAGCGGGAGCAGCCTAGTGTTCAGGGCTTTGCTCCCGGCCAGGCAGGCAGAGGAGTGTGGCCGCTCCTCACCCTCCAGCCACTCTGCCCAGAGGGACCCATCAGCGGGACATCGCCATACGGGGGAACCACCGCATCTCCCTTCGCCTTTTGTCAGCAAAGAGCCGCTCTTGCTGCAAACTGCCTTGAGCCACCTTCTCTAACACTAAGATTCCAGCTTTTCCCACTGTGCTTCCTTTTCTGCCTGTAAACAGTAGATTGTGACACTAATTTAAATAGAATAGAATTTATCAATCCCAGCAAATACATGCAAATGCCCACTAAAACAGAAAAAAAAAATGCTTCAGTGGATCAAATACTTTGTAAAGATTTATCTGGTTTTTTCACACTAAAAAGTTCTGCCTCATTTAGATGTGAAAGTACTGAACGGTTGTTTGATTTCTAGAAATTGCCTGACTTGAATTCTGTGTGCACTTCAGTGACACTGCGGGAGAGTATTTTCACAGTCCAGAAGACAGTCAGCATTTCCAGTTCAGCTGTGTAAGTCAGATACGGGACTTAGCTGCACCCAGCACTTCAGAAATCTACACGAGCTGAAAATGATCTTCTGTCAATGTACCTGGGAGTGATGCTGTCTGCAATTATGTGAGTCAGGGTTTAGCTTTTAATTGGAGCAGGAGTGAGCTCCTTGGTTTGTGCCATCTGTGCTGTAATTTCTTTCAAGCACAAGTGCTTTTAAATAGCTGAACTCCTTGATTATTTATTTTTTAAATTAAATTAATAATTATGTTAATAACTTTGGCATTGCATTTACATTTGGTCAAAGACATATCTGTTTCTTACACGAGCAGTGTAGGACGGCTAAATGTGGAGCACCCACTTAACGTTGTACTTATTTCACGGTGAGATTACAAATCCTGTTTGGTTCTACGATGGCGTGAGCACCTTGGATGGTGAGTACTGTAGAAAAGCAATTTTACTTCTGCCAATGTACCTCTTGTAAAGGTCACTGACGGAAACGATGGAAAAACCCATTCTACAAAAACTGTGGTTCATGAGATACTTCCTTCAAAACTGTTGAAACTGAATTTCTGTGGAAAGGACAGAAAGAGCTGGAGAGTGCTAGCAGGCAGGGTACGGGATCTGCTGGCCACTCTGCCACACTGCCATGGCTAGAGGACAGTGAAACACGTACACTTTCCTTTTCACTCCTGTGAAACAAACCACAGAACGCCTTGATGCCAGCAGCATGCCACAGGATACTGCCAGTGCCACAGATCTGTCCCCTGTCAGATGCACATCGCATACAAAATGCACATTGCCACTTTCCCCGAAATCCATTCTTGGGAAAAACATCCCACAGCCCCTCTCTTTTCACACCATCAGGATTTTAGGGAAGAATATTCTACAGAGAAATGTTGTTTAAAGACTTTGATCCTTTAAGAAATGTTGCTGTTTGTTGTATATGTTTTTTCTATATCTTTTTAGTCTAACATTTATATTTGAGAATGAAAAAAACCAGATTAATGCATAAACCTGCTGTTGAATACATACCACGACAATCATTTTTTTATCTCCATGCTGTGAGAATTGCAGCTCTCCTCTCCGCTTGTGACTACACTGGTGGTTGCCAGGCACTGCTGTACATACTGCAGGATGTACACCCAGCTGTGCACAGTCTGACATAACTCTGGTGCAGGCCTGGCTCTTCTGACTGTTGTGACCCGTGTGACATGTGGTCCTGTCCAGCCGTGTGTACCAGCAGGTATTTCATTTCATTCTTTTGATTGCATATAGGATTCTTAGAGGGTTAGCAGATGGGAAAGAATACTTTATTGACCTATTATTTCAATGCTAGACACCTTTATATTCAGAATAGTGTTTAGAAAAGAAAAAGGGGTTACTAGTTCTGGATCACTGATGGAGAAAATATCCCTACAACCAGTCCTGAGGCAATGCCACATTTCTAATATCTTTAAATCCTTAAAGATAAGAAAACAACAACCCATCCACAGTGTCTGAAAACTGTCCCTGTAGAGCTGGCATTATGGTTGTTGTCAGGTATTGTACAGTACATGGAATGTTTGACTCCCAGTGATCTCAATCTGTCACATCAGAGCTACCCAGCTCCTTTCAGTGTGAAGCTCGAAATATAGCACTTTAAAAAAATGGCATCCTTTTTTTTTAATTTTAAAGTTAAGAAGCCCTTTATGCCTCTGTGTAATCTGCTCAAATATTCCAGAAGCAATTATGTACCGCATTATGGAAGATTTAGCTTATCACTTGACTGCTGTGCCTATCTTAGGATCATCGCCACCTGGTTTATTTTCCCATAACACGGATTGCAGTCCCATCACATTAGACTGAGACCTTCTTAGAGCCCCACTGCCTGCCCCACTGGAGAGGAGGTGAGCCATGCCAGCCGGACGGCTGGGGTCATGGGAGAGGTCCGGCTAACTCAGCTGGCACCCACAAACACGCAGGGAATCTGATACTCACCTGGAATGTGTCCCTTGCACAGGTAACCCCACAGCCATACTGCGCTTGCTGGTGTTTTACTGTGTTGTGGTTATAGAAATCACATGCTGCTTCCGAGTGTGCGATTATGGCCTATCAGTCGAGGAACGGTAACTTGTTAAACTGTGGTACCCCATTCCCTTGTGATAGGCCGTCTTGCTTAGAAATAGAAATCAAATTTCAAATAATCTCTTCCTCTATTTGTTTTTTTTTTTTTCCTCAGAAAAGGCTGATATTCTAGGCTGGTTCACAACTTTTAAGCGTTGTGGTCTCTCTCAGTGAAAGTGGTTTTGGTAAGCGTAGGGGTTTTGTTCTTTGGGTTTGTTTTTTTTTTGTTAAAGCAAGGTCTGCAGATACATGGGCCTTAGGAGGACTAAGAACCTTATTTCACCCCCTTATGGTCCCAATCAGCAAAATATTCCTTCCTGTGCCATATGCCATAGGACAGATTCCTCCACTGCTGTTGAGGTCAGGATCTGACTTCCCTTTCCAGTGAGGCAGGAAGGAAACTGGATAGAAAAGACAGGTCTGCGAAGAATAAACGCAAACGCCAATGTAAGTTAAATTTCTCTTATCAGTATTCCAGAACATCTGAAATTGTTCCTCAGAAATGTTTTTTGTGCATTGTTACACAGCACTCTTTTAAAACTGCAGATAAATGACAAAATTTTCAAGAACAAAATAATTCTGTGTGCCATCCAGGTATCCAGAACTCCTATTTTAGTAAAGTGTCTCGTCCGCTATCAGACCGTCTTTCCATCTCTATCTATCATCCCTAAGCACAGAAACGATGAGAGTGGCTCATAACACCCCTCCTGACCTTGGCCTTGCTACAGGATCTGTACCAGTTTTACACCATAGGATATTTTTGTAAAATTCACATCTGGTTCTTTCATTGGACACAGAAATAGACAGTCTAGAAATGTATTACATTTTTTCTGCTAAGAGTAGCAAGCAGCTGATGTCGATCTGTCTCTTCCTGCCCCTTCCCCTTCAGCATCAGCCTGCTTTTCTGATCCAGATTAATGAGAGGATTTTCTTGCCCTCATGATGCAGGAACACAAGGTGTGTTCAGAGTTTACAGTCCAAGGGACTATACATTGGGGCACTGCATGGAGGAACTGTGATTGCTGGACTTCTTGCTTTGCCAGCAACAGTGTAACATTTACCTTCTAATGTATTAGCTGGTATTAATTACAAATATTTAACAGCAGCTCACTTAATATCTGCAATCTTCGCTTTGGGGGACAAGGAGAAAAGAGGAGAGCCTAGGGGCAAGTTCCTAGAGGAGAAACATGAAAATTGTGGAAAATGCTAATCTATCACAAATACAGCAGGATAATATTTTCTGGTACACTTTTCCTTAATAATTTATTACTGTTGTATAGAAAAGAACTCTATTGATTTTTTCAAATAATAGCTGTTGCTATAGTTAAAATCACGTGCTGGTTTGATGCACAAGCAAAAGCTGCCCTAGGTCATCTTTAACTGGGGCCTGACGTGTTTCAATATTTAATCAGATGTCAGAAAACAACTCGGATCACAAACAAGTCTCGAATATATCCTGTGTGAACTGAGTAAGGGGTGGAGAGAAAAGGGATGTCAGCTCTCTGCCTTTAATGTATCTATTAAAATAGATTCCAGTTATGAACCTGTCAGTGTTTTTATTAGCTACTCTTATTTCCCTATTCATCCTTTTAGAAGTGTTTACATCTAACACATCAAATGCACGTATTTCAATCAAACGGTTAATCTGTCTAGTTCAGCCAGTGCTTTAAGACATGAACTGTATTTCAGACCTTATTATTTCACTTATATGTAGTGACGGAAGTGCCACAGCACTGCAACCACAGGGGTTGTACTTGCACAGTTGTAGATTTGCCCCCACCGTGGCCACCTGTGCCACGGACCTGGGGAGTTCTGTGAAACGCCATCATCTTCAGTACTAATTCTCCAGCTACTGGATTTGGGCTCCTAACACATGTCCTCAAGTAGGCAACTTACTGGTAATTACATTAAATATTATTTGATGCTGGAAGTTATTCAATGTCTGTTTAGAATAATTAGCCTGCTGGAGTTCAAATCTATGAAACTTTTCAAACGTAACATATAACCTCTTCTCTTAGGGCATTGTAAGAGTAAGATGAGAGATACTATGGGGTTTGTCAAGGAGTTGTATTGCTGTACTTGTAAACAGTGATTTAAGAGGACAGGCTTTGATTCCTAGTCTCTGAAAATGACTAAATCTGTCACACTGTAGGTACTTATTAAAAAAAGATAAACTCAATAGGAGGTACTAATCAGTTCTCTTTTCTTTAAGGGACTAAGTAAGCCTTCTAAAGATATCCATGTTTATGCTACATTTTAAACAAGAAAATGAAAGGGTGCAGTTAGGACCTTCTTCATAAATTTTCAAACAGTATGTAAGTGCTGTGGGAAACTTCCTGTACACGGTTCTGCACATCCTTCTGTAGCTGTAAAGTCCTTACGGTATTTCCTCAAACATGAGGTGTAATAATGTAAACCAAAAAAAATTAAATAACTAACTTACTCTTTCTGTGATGCTATAACAAAGCAAAGTACCACTGTTCAACTGGGATTACCTGTTGTCTATTTTCCAGAGTCATTGGGATCCCATTCCTGGCTGTCGTTGTTGCTGGTTTGGTGGTTGCTATTTTACAGAGAGCCCTGCAGTTACTGGAGCGCTGCTGAAGAGGCGGCTCATCGAGCGGCTCCCTGCCGGGGGGCGATGCCTCCTCCGGGCCGGGCACCCGCTGCCAGGCGGCGGCGGGCAGCCCCTCACCCGGAGCCTCAGCGGGGCCGGGAATGACCACTGGGTTTTCTCCCTGGGAGCCGAGCAGATTCTCTTGGGCTGCTGAACACCAGCCAAGTCAACTGCTCGTTTTCACCAAACGCGGCCATAGCTCTTTGGTGACACCTGCTCCACCGGCTCCGAAGGCCGGGCCGTTCCTCTCCCCGCGCTCCCGGCTGCGCTCCGCTACCACAGACCCTCCAATTTATTCATCTAAAACGGCGGAGTTTAAAGCGAAAAAGGAACCATGCCCTGCTCCGCCCTGGGCGCCCCGCGCAGCACCCGAAGCGAGGCCTTCCCTCCTCGGCGCCCGGCGGGGAGACAGGCCCGGCCTGGGCCGCCCCCTGACAGCGCTGGGCTCGGCCGGTCCCGGCGGCGGCCCGGTCCCGCCTCAGGACGCCGGGCCCGGCGGCAGGGGGCGGTGCGGGGGCGGGGCCGCGCCCGCCCGTTTCCCAGGGTGCAGCGGGCGCGGTGGCTGTCTGGCCACGTCCCCGGGCCACGTCGCTCGGTGCCCGCTGAGCTTACGCCATCTTCGCTCTCCGGCTCCGGGCTGCGCCGCCGCCTCTGCCGCCATGAACATCTTCCGCCTCACCGGGGACTTGTCCCACCTGGCGGCCATCATCATCCTGCTGCTCAAGATCTGGAAGAGCCGCTCCTGCGCGGGTGCGTGTGGGAGGGGGGGCGGCGGGGCTGGCTGGGCAGTGCGGGCCGCGGTGCCTGAGGGGAGCCGCGCTGGGGGCTGGGCCTGATGGCCGCCTTCGCGCCGCGGCGGGAGGGGGGGGCTGCCATCGCCTCTGCCGCCCTTCGGGGGCCGCTCCCTGAGGAGAGCTCGGCCGAGCCGGGGGCGATCTCGCCTGCCCGGCGGGCGGCGGTGGTGAGGTGGGGCACGGGGATTGTCCCCCCCCCCGGGGCGACAGGGCAGGACTCGCCCCCGGCAGGGGGAAAGGGACGATGGGTCCCTGCGGTGCAGGGGAGAGGGGGCTCGGGCCTCGTCCTGACCGACCCCCTCCGAACCACGGTGTGGGGAGCGGGAGGGAAGGGAGGGGGAGCGGGAGCCGCATCCCGCCCACCGAGATGGGGGGCACTCGTGGGCGCTGCCATTCTGTTAAAGCTTTAGCGGTTGCCATTATTTGTACTTTAATCCCCGAACGGCGCTTGGCCGTCCCCGGGAGGGTCGCTCCTGCCTTATGCAACCGCCCGGCGGCGGGCGAATGAATGGAGCGGGGCGGGAGGGGTGTCCCCGGCGGGGCGGGCGGTCTCCCTGACACCCCCCTCGGCCCCGCCGCTGCCGGGAGCGGAGCCGGCGCTGGTTCTCTCGCCCTCCCGGGCAGCGCAGCCCGCCCCGCCGCCCGCCTGCTCGCTCGGCGGCCCCGGTGCTGCTCCGGGGCGGGCGCGCCGGCTTTGGCGCAGCGGCGGCCGGCGGACTCCCTCCCCCCCCACCTCCGCCCCCGGGTGCCGCGCTCCGGTCGCTGCCGTGAGGATCGAACTGGTTGGTGCCGTTTGCGAGGCTGCAGGGTGGTCCGTGTTCTGCGCGGCCAGCGGCAGTGGGGACTGTCGGGGAGCGGGGCCGGCCGAGCCGAGAGGCGTTCTGTCGCGATAGGGCCCGCTCTGACGTGGCAGCGGGGGGGGGGCTGGGCTCCCCCGGCGGAGCAGCGCCCGCGCTTCCCCCCGTGTTCTGTTGGTGCCTGCTCGCCTTCCCTGTGATGTGGTGTGCTGCTTCGCTTCCAGCCTGCGGTGTGGTGGCTGGGGGGAATTGCAAGCAGTTCTTATAACTGCCGCACAGCTGATTTGTCTCCGAATTTAGGAGTTGTTGTAATTCAAAATGGACATTCCGGTGTCCTGTGTATGACACGGATCAGGCCACCGACCCTGGAAATAGTGCTTTTGCTGTGGACTGGGGTCTGACTGTGAGCTTGACGTTGCCTTCTCTTCATTGTGCTTCTCCTTCGTTAAAGAGGAGTGGTTATTCTTGAAATCGGTTTGCCATGTGTTGACATAAAATACCGTTCAAATATTGAGTTAACACTCTTGAACAGATGTATCTGTAAAGTCTTTGGTTAAGAGCGTGAAGAATTAGTTTAATCTGCAACCTGGAAGGACTGAAAATGAGGAAATGGAAGAGATTTGTGCTACAGGTAAGAGGAAGTACAGGTTCTGCATGTCTTCACATCGTCACTTTTCACTAGTCACTTCATAGGGCAAAAGAAAGAAAAAGGTAAATTAATGGCTTTTGTTTTAAACACAAAGTAAAAACTGTTCTTAACTTTACGAAAGAGCACAAGCAAATGACTCCACAGTTCAAATGAAGCGGTAGTGCAGAACTATTGTCTCTGAAGTCATTGGAGCTCGAGCTCCTTCCTAATGAACTTTCCTGGCTCAAGCTCTAGTGGATCAGGAAGCCTGTCAGGATCTGGTGGGGGAGGGCCTGACCTTCTCCAACTCTACAGAAGAGTTGTCCTCCGCCTAACTTGAGAAATGCACTCAAGATTACAAGCAAAAACAGAGTTAATGATCAAAAAACTATCTCTTCTTGTCTGAAGATGGAAAATGAGAAATTCTAGTGTAAGGCTAAAACTCAAATAGGTTGTAGCCAAGAGATTCTTAAGTGACCTTTGGACTTGAGGTTATTTACACAGTAAAGTGCAGTGTAACCTCGTCCCATCTTTCTGCTTGAAAAGTGATCTGTGTTGTTTTACTAAAGTCAGTTGCGATCGAGGATCTCTGTCACTAGGGATTTATTCAGAAGAAAGTAGACTCGTAGCAGTAATTATCTTTAGTACTGCTTTCTCCAACGCAGAAAAGTGCATGTACCTGTATTGCATCGGGCCCTCAACTTTTCCCTTCATCAAATTAGCCGGCATCCCCACACACAAATGTACATGCATGGGCTATTTCCATAGAAAACATCTGCTTTATTCATTTTCCTGAGCAAAAAAAGAAACAGGGATGTGTTTGTTTGAGGCAGAACTGGAAGACACCAAAAAAACAGAGTTCTTAGGAGTAAATCCAGATCCATGTTACTCCTTTGAGGTCAGTGTCTGAGGCCTAACAAGCTTGTCTAGAATGAGAAGAGCACCTCAAGGGAGCATGGGATTTTATTTTTGGGGCTCTATCCTGTTCCTTGCAGTGCTTTGCTGTTGACAGTTGTGGTTTCTACTCGTGAAAACTTAATAACTATATATTCACATGAAATATATTTGTAAAGTCATACACAACAATAACCCCTAAATAGTGACCGGTAAATGTTGAGCAGTTGCTAAATGCCTCTTATTAGCGGGCTGTCTGTGTTCCTTTACATTGCATATTAGAGCAGTTTATAAATTAAATAAACATAGTATGCCTCATGGGTATTAGTGACTAAGGAAATGCGAGCAGAAGAGCTGCTGCTTTAACTGTGCACTTTTGAAGCAGCAGAAGCTCAGACAGTAAGTGAAGGCTCCTGGCTGGTTGCTGAACGGTAGGCTGTGATCCATGAAGAGCTGGCAAACCGCATGGTGCCGACTCTGCTCCTCTGCTTGCATCTGTGTCTGTCTGAGGCCTTTGTTCCGGAGGAGCGCTGAGCCCTGGAAAAGCAGCTGGAAGCAGGGAGACAGCCATGTACCTCTGCTGCAACATGCTGTTTTCTGAGACACATTGCTCCGCGTTTTCTTTCCTAAGATTTCTTCTAATTGAGGAAAATAGGTGAGGCTAGGATAATGTGCCTTATGAAGCAATCTGTGTTTTCAGTGTTTGATAAACTTCCCCCTCCTCCCCCAATTTAGTCAGTATGTTAAAAAGAGAACAAGGGGAAAGCAAATCAAGTCATGATTTCAGACCTGGCAGAGAAACAATTTTTTGCATGACTGGTTATTTGAGATTCCAAATTTAGAATTTGGAAAAATGTTTGCCACTCCAAATAACAGCTCAAAAATAATTACTAGGAGCCATGGAGAATGTAGGAGGTAACTCCATTATTGACTTCATGTCATAATTAGGAAATTCATGAGACTTGAAGAATCCTGTGCTTTCAAACATTGTCATGTTCAGACTGTATTTTCTAATCCATTACAAGTCAAATTAGATTGTTTGCACTGGGAATTACTGCCTGAAACTTGATTTGCCTTTCTCAGTGTCATTTGTCGAGTGTTAAAGGTGACCTGCAGTTGCAAGGCTGTCAAATTATATGCTGAATGCTCTAAAAAAAGTCGTGTAGACAGTAAATGTGTAATACTTTTGCTAGGTAATGTAGCTGTTTCATAATTTTGTTTATGCGTCTACGATGGACCAGATTGTATGCTATGTTGAAGACTTTAGTACTTTGCCATAGGCTGCTGTGAATTTATCTGTATTTTCGCAAATAGTGCTGCTTTAGGTAGGTTTGGAATTTCTCTCTTTGAAGGAAAATTTTGCCTTTCTCAGCTGACAAATTTGTGTTTAGACTTAGGTTGGTTTATTTTTTTAATTGAAACAGGATTCTATTAGTAGAACCAAAGAAGTTGTGGTTCTGTGGCTGATGTGGACTTCGTACCGAACAAAACTCTTTATTAAATGCTTCAAAAACTCTGAAAAGTTCCCACGACTAAGTATGGACTGGCTTTCCTTAGAAAAGCTTCCGTTTGTAGATTTTATGGCTGTGATCCGCAGTTCACAGTAAGTATTGTGTGCACTCCGCAGCCAGGCTGACCAAACCCCTCTGCTGCTGCCTGTTGCTCTTCACCCGACTCGCAATAGCAAAATGAAGTTGATGAGAAAGTACTACAGTTTCTGCTCTCTGTCCTCCCGGGCTGGGGAAATGCTACTGCTAGAGTGCGTAAGTGGAAGGAGTTTTCCCATGGGTGAGGAGGAAACAAAAATGAGAGGTTTGACTCTTCAAAATTTGAGCCCAGAGCTTGGGAAGAAGAAATAAAAATGTGTTTGTTTAGCTCAAGGAATGTTTGTGGGAGAAAAAGGAAAGGGAGAAGGATGAGAATAATGCAGTGTAGTCTCAGTATATTGCAGTTACCAACCACGAGCCGAGGTCAGTGCTGTAGCAGGTATATTGATGTATTCCTGAAAGTGTTGATCAAATTCACAGTGTTTCCTGTTTCCTCCCCATTTTTTTTTTCTGGTAGTGTAGATCCTGCTTTCTCCCAGTTTGCTGGTCTCTCCATAGGTATTTGGTTTAAACTTTGCACTTTGCCTAGTCTAGCCTACTTAACTTGAAAATTAATTTAAACTTGGCATTAGGATGTATTTCAGGAGCATTTGACAATTCTGAACATTCAAAATTCAGTATAAATACTGAAAGCCTTAATAAAAATTACAGCTTTGGGATTAGGGGCGGAGGTGAGGCTGGCAATGGCTTAGAGGGATTTGTTAAGTATATTACTTGTATTTATGTGACAATACATCCAGTTACAAATTTATTGCCATTATCAATTATTAATGTATCTTACATGCTTTTTTTGCTGTTTGCAGTTATTTAACCAAAAGAAAATACCATGCTGAATAGTTGACCATAGCTATACGCTGCAGCATGATGCTGTGCTGCAATCTGTCTGGGAGGATTTCTCTCTCTGTAGGTGTTGACCTGAGGCCATCGTTCTTGCTGGGGGGTTTGATCAGAGGGAGAGCAGGGCTCCCTTGGGAGTTGTAGTGTCAGCGTGCCTCGGATGCAACAGAGCTGCTTCGGCTGTCTTGGCAACGTAGTTCTAGTTCAAGAAATGTCAAATGTGTTTCTTTTCTAAACTTTGGGAAGCGGTTTGTTGGGGGTGAGGGGGTTGCTTGTTTGGGGGGGTTTCTGTTTTGTTTTTTATACTTACAGCTTTTGTTGTATGGTTTTACCATCTGTGTAGCTGTAGGTTCTGAGGCATTTGCTGTTTCCTGTGCTACAGTTGCTTATGGGCAGTTGGGTTGTTCTGCAGGCTCACCTGGGAGACATTTCACATATGCAAGTTGCAAACAAAACCCCTTTTTGTTACTGTTTCAGCCATTCCTGTACTTGATGTATAAAGTCCCTTCATCTGGGACGCTTATTCGGTGTTCCTTACAGCAGAGTGAAAAAGGAGTTCAGTAATCATAGCAGATAGCCTTTCTTCTAATTGCTTTATGGCACTGTTAATAAAAGCCTTTCTCGGAAATACCTCTGTATAAAGGGTTGAGGATTTTCAGCCATGTATCATAACCCTCTCCTAGACAACATGTTTCCCTCTTGTTTTTTTGAACAATATTTGCATGCTTAGCTGAACAGATTCAAGTATTTTCACCCTGGGTGCCAGTAAACAAGAATAATTGGAGGAACAAGATAGAGGCACAGGCTAGGTTGTTTTGTTCCCCTGCTGTGATACACCACCACGTCAGTATTATGGGGTGATGCTTCACCTCACTTTTTGGAAGCTTTTAGGGACTGATTGTGCAAAGCTTTTATGCTTCTGACTCTGCTCTAGTGGCTGAAGTCAAGTACAAACAAATGTTTTAATGTTGGGGCTTTGGCCTAGAATCTAAAGTTACTTCGAAGGTGTGATGTAGATGTCTGTCATCTTAGCTCACTTCTCTCTTTTTTTATTTTGTTGTAGTACATAGGAACATCTGGTTTTGATTGATTGATATTTTTTTTCCCACCATGTTGTCAAGTTTCTGAATTGGACTGCCTTATGTTGTAAAAATGATTTATTCCTTTAAAATCACATTATTGGTGCTAGCATACTTTCTGATTATCACTGGATCTGTAGTATCTATTGCCCTTGTACCTTTCCAGCAATCCAGCATCTAAAGAATGTACTGAGGCATGTGACAGCACTCTGAGAATTGAGAGCTAATGCAGCCTTGCTGTATAGTGTCCAGTGATAATGCAGGACAGTGCAATCTACAAAAATACCACCTGCAAGCTTTCTGCTGTGAGTAGCTTCTGCATCTTGCGTATTGCAAACACCTTTTCCAGTACAACGGTGTACAGGTAACTTACACCCACGCCACTGACATAAATGAACTTACAGTTCTGTTTGTACAGTTCAGTTCTGGAAGCCTGAATTTTATCCTAATTTTGTAATCAACTTGCTCAGAAATAAAGGATATATCCTTTCTCATCCTTGGCATCAGGTGTTTTAAAGCACATCATCACTTTTGAATAATTAATTATTTCCTTTATCGCTTCAGGTATTTCTGGGAAAAGCCAGCTTCTGTTTGCACTGGTCTTCACTACCCGTTATCTGGACCTCTTCACTTCATTCATTTCATTGTATAACACATCTATGAAGGTAGAGTATACTGCAGAGTTAGAAAAGCTAGTAATGTTGCATGCAGAGTGCATAACTTCATCAATAAAAGCCTTTTTAAGTGGCCCACTGTACAGTTATTACAGAGTAAGTTCTAGAGGGCTTTGGATAAAGAATGTGAAAAATAAACTCAAAACCCTACTTTTTTCTGTACTCCACATGCAATTTTTAAAAACTGTTTGTATGGGGACGGTGACATTTAGAACAAATGCCATTTTGGTTATTGAAAATAAAAGCTTTTGGAAAGATGGTTCAAATGAATTGTATTTCTCAACTGAGACATTAGAGCTTAAGTAAATGTCTCTTTATCCACTACGAGGTAAATGAGTATTCAAAATGCATTGCCGGAACTGTAGCTAGTGTCTGGTCAGAGGCGGATCAAAAACTGCCAGGAGTATGCTTTTAGGAATGTATCTTCCATCAGATTGTACCTTGTTCACTTATCCACTGAAGGTTAGTGAGCCCAAATTTGGTTTTGTTAATTCTTTATTTATTCCTGCAATTTCTGGTGCTGAGTACAAGAGAATAAAGCAGTAGACTGGGAGAGCGCATCAGAGGAGACACCTTTTTAAGCCACTTCCTTTATTCTTGGATTTTCTTGATGCTGTCCAACTTTAGTTCAGAAGAACTTTGCCAAGAGGAAAGACTAGATAGGCAATAATGCAAAACATACTGAAAATTTAGGGGACTAATACTGTAAAATAAAATTTTAGATCTTAAACCCACTCATGCTGTCGTCTTCTAAGAAGTCAAACATGTAAGCTTAAATTTTAATATTAACAGTTCAGATGAAGAGCTGTGGATTAAGTAAATGTCAAACACAAGCTTTTTTCCTATGTAATTTCTGAGTGCACTAAAGGTGCAGCTAGATTTTTTGCAATTTATTTATTGGCTGTGATTCAAGATCATGACCATGTCTTTGTTCTGCAGCTACCCAGAAAAGGAATGAATATAAGAAATGACACTTGTGATACTCAATTTCATACAAACCAAGTCTTTCCAGTAATGAAAGAGTAATCCTCTGTTCAAATCCAATATTAACCTGCAAAATGGAAGACTCTGTTACAGTTTCAAAGGTTACTGCTTAGAGAGACTGCTAGATGTAATTGGCGTTGCAGCCTGTTTTAAGGCCAAGACAAAGCTGCTCGGGTGTCCCGTCACAGCTTCTAATTTCTGTAGAGCCAGGATTTTCTTCAGTATTTTTAGAGGAATATTAATTAAACTACAGGTGCTGTATTTGTCTGGCAGTGGTCATCGCATATTTAGGAAAAATAGTTTCTTCCGTGTTCTAGGAATATATACAAAATACACAAATTGGCACTATCTGCATTTCTTACTGACCTGCAGATGAATTTTTGTGATTTGCAGCATTCTGTATCTTACAGTTTCTTTTTCGTGGTACTTGTATCTGAGGATTGGAGGCATCTCTGCTCGTGCACTCTGCAGTCATTTTTCTGCCTTTTATATTTTATATATAAAGTAATTCTTTTGTTTTGGTATCTTTAAAAATGAAAACTTTTTGAGTGTCCCAAAACAATAATTCTCCCGAAGAAATCTTTAATAAGGAGTTGGGGTTCGTTCACACTTTCTTAGTGTCTTCTATGATCATACCAATTACAATTAATTTACACCTGTAGTAGGGATTCCCTGTATCTGATATCCTGTCCTGTGGTCCTTCATCTCCACTCAACTGGGGTGCTACTGCAGTAAAGTCTTCGAATTCTGAGCTCCGTAATATAGGACTTGTAGCATTTTTTATCAGTGAGCAGTGCTTTTAGTGATAAGTAGCATCTGCAAATAATGGGTTTTTACATCTTTTACTTTTCAGTTGTAAACAACCTATATTTAACGTGATAAATGGTTTGGAATATTTAATCTTTGTGATGAAACTGAGGCAGAAGCTAAACTATACGTCTAGTCCACTGTTCTATGTTGTCTCCAGGACAATGTGAGCTCTGTCCTGATGATGGCAGACTGACCTTTAGAAAGTCATGTATTTTCTCCCATTCTGTTTTCTCATCTGTAAAATAAAGCTATTTGCCTATTCCACAGGGAATAGCTATGAAGTCTACTGTACCATAACAATTAAAAACGGTAACATTAGACATCAACTGAAATTGAAACTGAGTTCTGGTTCAGTGCTCCTAGCAGTCTGTTAGTTTTATGGCCGTTGGCTAGTGGAGAACACTGGCCAATTGCCACTCTTCAGATTTTAGAGATGTTTACAGGTCTAAATCAAATTAGCTGATTTGTGATATGTTAAATTGCTGAGTTTGAATGGGGCTTATTGAGTAAGTTCTTAATTGCCACTTGAGCAACACCACTCTCAGGCTTTTTGAATGTAAAAAGACCTTTTCCATCATATCTGCACGTGCACATTTTCAGTGTAAATGTTTTGGGCCAGTGGTTCCCCTGCAGCAGCAGAAGGGGTGTTCCTTCGTGCTGCCTGCTCAGGACAGGGTCTGTGAGGAGAATTTAGGCAGTCACTGCAACCAGAGGCAAGGTGATGATTTTAAAGCGACAAAACCAGTAGAGCCCCAAGTCACTTGTTTTGAATTATTACTCTGCGGAGAAAAGTTAAATTCCACCACATAGCCTGGAACTGCAACAGCAGGGAAACAAACGATGCAAACAACCAAAATAATAGACAGCACTTGTTCTTCTTTAGTGCCTGGGAATATCCTTGTTCAGTGAGTTTGATCTAATCCTGCAACCTCTGTGGGTTCTGGTTTTTTTGTTGTTTCTTTCTTGCTCTTTAGCTTATCTACATCGCTTGCTCGTATGCCACCGTGTATCTGATCTACATGAAATTTAAGGCCACCTATGATGGAAACCATGATACATTCAGAGTGGAGTTTCTGATAGTTCCTGTTGGTGGACTCTCGTTTCTTGTCAACCATGACTTCTCTCCTCTGGAGGTGAGTTGAGGGTGGGCTGGAGCTTATACTTTTTTCTCTAAAATTGTTTAGAACATCAAGATGAGCGTTTTTAGGCTGATGGAGGAATGCTTGAAAGATGCTTATGTCTGGTAGGTTCAGGCTAATCCTGTTTCCTTATTGCATCTTTACATTGTAGATTTCTATGAAAACTTAAGGCACTTCAGGAGACTAGCATTATCAACACTGATTATTTTATTAAGCAGAACATTTATCTTTTTTTCCCCGGTATAGTCTGATGGTTATATTAGTTCAAAAATATCCTTCCTCTTGTTATGTTTGTTAAAGAAATGCCCCAGAATGCAGTTTGTGAATAGTTGGTGCCACCTGATGAAAACAAAAGGAATTCTAATACTTCTTACATTTTGTAGAACTGCAAATGGTCTAGAGTATTAGGAGGAAGTGCATTGTATTTTAGATGCAGCTATGTGTTTTCCTACCAGAAAAAATATATTAAAAATTTAATTACAGGGAGTTCAGGTAACTTTTCCCATGAAATAGCAAATAACTTTAGATGCTTAAGTTGATTAAGGAAGGCCAACAGAATCCTGGGCTGCATAGGGAAGAGTGTGGCCAGTAGGTCGAGGGAAGTCATCCTCCCCCTCTACTCTGCACTGGTG
>JAOXNO010000070.1:275072-305328 GCA_028565335.1 Limnodromus scolopaceus
GGTGCGGCCTGCGGCAGCGGGACGGCGGCGGCCGCGGGCGAGGGGTCGGGCCTGGCGCCCCTGAGGGAGCGGCGGCGGCGCTGCCCGCAGGATGCCGGGGCTGGTGGTGTTCGGCAGGCGCTGGGCCATCGGCAGCGACGACTTCGTCCTCCCGGGGGCCTTCGAGCTCCTGGTCCGGCTGGTGTGGTGAGGCGGCGCGCCGGGCCGTTACTCCGCGCCCGCGGGGACGGGGTTCAGCGTGGGGCGGGCCCGGCCGCTGGGTCCGCTTCGGTGCAGGTGGCGGGTGTTGCCGCGGCGGGAGCGGGGCGGTGGGCCGGTGCCGGGCCCGGGGCTGCCGCGGTGTGTCCGGTCGGGGGGTAGTGCTGCTGAGGCTCCGTTACTGCGGCGCGAACGCGGGGACCTCTCTGCGGGACGAGCGGGGATACGGCGGTCACCGCCGAGCGCTGGCGTGGGCATTTCCCTGTGACATCCCCCTGCAGCACCCCCCGTCTGTCAGCCCGTGTGCGGTGCTCCCCGCGCGGCGAGGACCCTTCGTCGGGAGATGCGCTCTTCCCTCCCGGCTACAGCCTCTGTCCTCTCCCTCTCCCGCAGGTGGATGGGGATCCTGGCGCTTTACACGGTCCACAAGGGGCAGTTCAACTGTCCCGGGGGAGGATTACTGCACAGCTATCTGCTGGTGCTCCTCGTTCTCCTGGCTTTGATAATATGTGCGTTATCTGCTCTTGTGTATGTCAGTATGCAAGGTAAATAGTCGGTATTTTGTATTTAATGTGAAGTTGATTTAATTAATATTATTAATTGTAATATATACGGTCTTTAACCTGGAGTTGGCATTAAAAATAACCAAACAAACCAACAATGCAAAAAAAAAATAATCCAGTGCTTTAATGGTAGTCAAACTTGAGAAAGTGTCTGTCAGCATTAATGTATTTTCTTTATTACCTTTGTCTTACCTTGCTGTATTACCTTTTAGCCAGGAATCTAAAATAATAAATGGACACAGTAGCTTAGTGCAGCTAACGGCGATACGTTCATTGCCATCAAAACATCTCCACAGCTTCCTCTCCATTCACCATTAATACCTCACCTCGAATGGAACACTGCTCAACCTTTCTGACAGGAGTTTTGGGGAGTTTATCCAAAATCAGTTTCTCATCTGAAGTATCGCCTTAGCTTTGCCTTGTATAGGCAAATTCAGTCATATCTTGCAAAAGTTTATTAGCTGCAGTGGGTTGCTTGGGAAAAAACCAAACACGTAGGAACTTGATCCATAAAAATGTCATAGTTAAACTGATGCATTAAGTATTGTTAAATAGAACAGGACTTACAGCTTGAAGGGAATGGCTAAACAGAAGTAAGGACCCCAATGCAACTTCTAGTAATTTGTAGAAATGCTTCATTTGGGGTTAAAAAATGCTAGGAAAGCTTTTTTCCTGGTGGGACACCTCATTATCAAAGTAGTGCTAGAAAGATTAATTGGAAATACATGTGTGGTCTCCGAGTAATAGATGAGATCCTACAATTTGTAATATATTGATTCTCTTGACACTGTGTAAATAGAAGAGTAATTAAATGACTTAAATGGAAAGAAGCATAAAGAGTGCATGAAGAGAAAGTATCGATGTGGATGATAATCCTGGCCTTGAATCCAACCACTGTTTTTTCTACAGTTTCCAGAGGAGGCAAAGGAAGATTAGCCAAATTATGCTGTTTATATCAAAGTTGAGGAGGTGAGCGATATAACTGTAAATAGCAGAGAGAATAGAGCCTTGCTGGGTATAAAAGTGCAGCTACAAGGCCATTATAACTGAGAAATGGAAGGATTCTGAGGCTGAATTTCCAAGGAAATGAATGGTGAGAGGTCTTGGACTGCGGTTATAAAGTGTGAGTTTGGAGCAGTGGTTCCTGCGCTGCGCTGATGAGTGTTAGTGAAGCCAGTGGCAAACCCGCCTGGAGAGCTCAGGCACGGGGTTGTGGTGCTGGGAAAGGGAAGCAGTACTTTTCATGAACCGCAGTTCCATCTGGTTGTGTCTGTGCAAGCTGCTGCGCATGCTGCAACCCGGCAGTGGGAATAAGCGACCTCTGGATCAAGGGCTTTTTAAACAGCTTTATCACTGGATGTGAACCACAGCTTTACAATTGCAAAATTGTTTCCAAAGTTGTTTTTGTTCCGCGGTGTTTTAAGCCTTTACAAATTATCCGGCCTACCACCTCATTACCCTGTGATCAACAAACTGGTTTAAGGACCTGAGCTGGCCAAATATTGCTCCCCTATTTTATTGCCCCAGAGTGCTAAAAGTAAGAGGTTATTAATAAGCTAATGATACAGAAAATAGTCTGAAAAGTATTTGCCCTGATAAGGGTCCTACCTTTGCTCTAAAAATGTGAATGAATTTGTTATTTAGTGACTCAGTATACAGAACTTCAGTGTAGCCCAGCAAAGTAGCTTCTAAAAGGGAATATTCAGCCAACTAAAAGCTACATAGAATAACAACAAGCGCGGGCACCACAAGTCAGGAGGAGCTGTAGGGGAGCCAGGGCTCCAGCGTGGTGCTTTGGCTTATGCTGGGTGAGCTCTGCTCCCCGAGTGCACTGCAAGCTGGCTCTGACTGGAGAGGGGCGCTGGGTATTAGTAGAGTAGATTCTGAGAATCACAGCTTGAAACCCATTGGGGTTTTTCTTTTCTCAGCTTCAGTGACAGCTTTCCACTAGCATGAAAACACTTTACAGTTTCAGTTAAGTTTCTTACTTTCTGTAGAGCTCAGAAAGTTCATGTATCTGGATCGGATACATGTGCTTAAGATGCATTCATAACCAGTTCTTGTTTTAAATCTGCCCTGTAATTTCAGGAACGATTTCTAATCCAGGCCCAAGAAAATCACTTCCCAAGCTACTTTATACTCGGCTGCTTCTCTATTTGCCTGAATTCATCTGGGCTGTGGTAGGAGCTGTATGGGTGTCAGACAGCAGCGTGCGCTGTGAGAAGACTGTGATAAATGTCATCATCGGGACAGTTATTGCAAGGTAACGGTGCCTCCCCCCACATCTAAGCTTGATAGCGTACTGGGAAATGGGAAATACTGTTTACATGGGTTTTGTATGTGTTTATTGAAGACTTTTCCAGCAGTTGGAGACTTTGATATTTCCTATAAATTATTCTGGTTTCTCACAGAAGGGTTTTCATTATGAACATAGAATTTTTAAATCTTGACAGCCAGAATGTGTTCGTATCTGCCCCTAAAAAAGCTTGAGCTCCTTGCCTTGAGAGAGCACGTGCTAGAGTGAAGGAAAGGATGTGAAGATCAGAAAGAAGGATAGATGGTAATGTAGAAAACTGGATAAATGTGGAGAGGGTAGTAACTAGATCACTTAACTGGTAGCGAAAAATGGAGCCTTCGCACCTCTGGGTTGATATTTCCGAAGCACAGGGAGTGCTGAGTCTGTGCCCACTGTGAAATGAGCTGACAGCCCTGTTCTTGTGCCCAGGGGACTGAAAGCACCTTAAGACAGTAACAGATGGTGTTCATACAGTATGTCATACCTTTGTTTTCGGTCTGTCAAGGTCTGTGGTTGTGTTTTCTTGCGTGCTTGTCAGAAGTATTTGGTTTCATGGTCCTTCTATCCCACTTCCTTCTGTTTTGCAGCTGGGTTATCATCATCTTTACCATCATTGGAGTTGTAATTGTCTTTGATCCACTTGGGGGCAAAAAGACGTTTTACCTTACCGATAGTGTCCATCGGAACCTGGAAAGCAGTCAGTCGGGGCAGTTGCTGTATAATGTGAAGAACACTGCCACCAGAGTCTGGGAAAAAAGAATCCGGTTGCTCTGCTGTTGTATTGTGCAAGATGACGACCATCGAGTGGCTTTCACAAGCATCGCAGAGCTTTTCCGCAACTACTTTTCAGTAAGATGGAAAGCTTTTTCTGTGTTCTGTTCTGACTAACTCTGAATTTGCAGATGTTGCAATACACATGTACCTTTGTTCAGCCAGAGCTCCCCGGTACCCTGTGCCTGGAAACCAGCTTTCTAATTTGCCAATTTCAGAGTTAAAGGTGATTCTCATACAAGGTCTACAACTCTGATTTTTCTCTCCCTTTATCAAAGGTTTCTCTCCTTTCAGAAGCGTGAAGGGTGTGAGAAAACAGTATTCTTTCTCCCTAAGTATCTAGTCAGGAGAACATGGGTGGGTTTCTTTTCCTCAATATGTGAGGATCCAGGCATTTTTCCTGCTGCTGATGAGTAAGGAGTTGTACCAAGAGCAAAGAGTCTGACCCCTTTCTGACTATAACAGCTGAGTCCCACAGTATGTTCAGCAGTTCTTCTGTCCTGAGCCACTTGTGAGCATGAACCAGGCCAGAGTGTGCACAGGTGGGGAAGCTGGTTTTTGGAAACAAAGAGCATCTGCCAAATTGGAGTCTGCATAGGGTTGATGTAGCTCAAATGTATGTCACCTGTTCCTTGGGCAGTCGTAGTTCAGTTCAGTGTTGACTCTGGAATCTGTTCATGATTTCAAAACTAGTAGTTGTTGATGAAGCAGCCTTTGGGCATGCTGATGTGTAGCTGCCGCCTGCGCGGTGGTTTGTAGGGCAAAGGGTGTCAGTCACGGGGAGAGATGACTGCCCCAGAGGGCTGAATAAACACCCTCCAGCCTTCTCCTCTGTAAAATCCTTCTTAGTTGTTTCCAGTGTAAAGGACTTATTGCATAGCGGTGTAGAGCGGTGGCCAATAACGTCTGAATCATTATTTGCCATGGCTGACGGTACTGTATGGCTGGTGCTCTGTTGGGTCTTCTGTCAAGTGATGAAATTCATGTGTAGAATTGTCATCGGTCTTCTTGAAGAAAACACTCTCTACGTACAGAAGGGGAGGGAGGTTAGATGCTGCTGTGACCTGTTTCTGCAATGTGCATTGTCTCCAAGTGAAATGTATTCATATAAACTGAAAAAATATAATTCCGTGTGCATTGTCATACGAGATAATTTTGCCACGTTGAGATGCGGGATGGTTTAAGTGCTCTTTCATTTCTTTGTACAGGACACTGATCTGGTGCCAAGTGACATAGCAGCTGGTTTGACTCTGCTCCATCAGGAGCAAGATAAAATGGAAAGCTGCCCGAAAGAGCCTGAAGAAGTCCTGTGTCATTCTCCGTCATCTCCTGTGGTAAGATGGGATTGTTGCAGCCTCTGGTGCAATCACTCTAGGAGGTGGTGCCAGATCAAATTGAAATGCAGTTCTTTGTGCAAGGCTGTTTTGGTTTTGTTTTTTTTTAACAAAATTAAATGCTATTATAAAAATTCACAACAGTTTAAATTATTAATAAATGCAGTGAAAACATCTTGATGAGTTTTCAGTCAAAACATTTGTCTGCTTTTGCATAAGTAGAACATACATGAATGAGGAATTAGGTGCAAAAAGGAACTATTTGGGACATTTGAACATTGTTGAAGAGCTGTGAAAGAAAGAAAACAGAGAGAAAATGAATATTTAGTACTGTTTGTATGGAACTGAAAAGCTAGTATTGTGGTCTGTTTAAATTATGTCTGCTGCAAATATCCAGATAAGGTAAGAAGCAAAAAACAGTGTCTTTTAATTGCTTGCAGATGTTGGGTTACAGTTTGCTAATTGATTTTTGCTAGTATTCTATGGTAAAATGCCTTTGTAAATTATTTTACCTTCTCTTGGTCTGTGTTTCATGAAATTATATAAATGCATTCAACCAATGCATTTCTATCAGCTTCCTTTTGGGCCCAACCAATATGATGGGGTCAGGCTTTAAAAGTCTTTACCAGAGAGATCTGCTACACACTCTGCAGCTGATCCTTTGGCTTCCTTAAGTAACGTATTTGGAGTGAATGTTGCTTTGGGTATGGAGCTAATCAGTGTAGAAGTATCTGGAATACGAGTGGCTATTTTTAGTTCCTCTTAGACCTTGAGGCTTTCCTTTTGAATAGCACGTATTTCATTGTGCTTTGATTTTTACTAGTCTGTGTTCAGGTTTTATTCTGGGGCTGCCTAACACACCTTTCTTCCTCTCTCTCCTTCCTTTTCTTTCCCTGTGTCCTTTCAGACAGATGATTTGGACGTTGAACTGGAGAATGCTGCTCACTACATGCTGTTTGCTGCAGCTGCTTATGGCTGGCCCTACTACATCTACACCAACCCATTTACCGCTCTCTGTAAGCTCAATGGTGACTGGTAGGTTTGATCAAGAGCTTAAAAACACGTAACTTCCTTTTGTTATTCCAGTGTCTTTTCACCCTCAGAAACAGATTAGCTTTTTTTCCTTAAGACATGTTTGTGATTGAGATAAATAAAATTAATTTAGCAAAATCACAAAGGAAGAATTGGAATGAAACCAAACGTTTTAAAATGAGGCTCTTTAGAGCTGCCCTTTGGGCACATATGTATGTATAGAAATAAAAATGTATCAATAGTTTTCCCTATCTTAAAGGAATTAGCGATAGTTACCTGTCCCTCCAGCCTCCATTTTATTCCCTTTGCCCCCTTTACTCAAAAAGATGTTTACAGTTAGTATGGAAGTGCAGAATTACTGTGTCCACTGTGTAGAATTACTGTATATTATGTGACCACTGATATTTGTGATTGTAACCGTGATTAATTTAATTAGTAACATGAAATATAAATATAACTTACTGTAATATAAATTACTTGGAAAAAAATGATTGCATAACACAACGGATGAAACATGAGGTAAGCCTGCTGTGCAGAATTTGGTTTCAATTTCCTTTTTGCTTGCTTGTATTTTCTGTCATTGGCCTTTAGTCTTAAGAATTCTTTTCTTACTGCATTGTTTGCTCTGCTGTTAGTCCTGTAGCACTGGTGTCCTGGCCAGTCCTTGAACTGGAAATGCCTAGCGTGCTGCCCAGGAAAAAACGGGTTTGTGGGCAGAGGCAACATCTTTCTCAGACTACTGGTACTATTGCAAAGAAAAGAAAGAGCTTTTGATTCCTGGCAGAAATCCTTCTGCAAATGTAACTGAGTTTGATTCCTTAAAAGGAAACCTAAAAAATTGGAACGTGAAAGTTTTTCTCTTCTGTGGTTGTTAGTTGCAGAAATAGACCAACGGATTCTGATATAACTGGCAGTGATCGTCACAACTTTCACTTTGGATCCATCCTGAAAATAACGGGGCTGCAGTACAGAGACTTCATTCACATCAGTTTTCATAACAAGGTAAACAATCTGGGCAAGTATTCAGCAAAAAAACTTAGTGATTAATTCAGTGAAAACAAGGGGTGAAGTTTCTAGTTTGCCTTCAGCATTTATAAAGTGCAAGATGCAAAGCCAAGTGAAAACAGGCCCTTAAACATTCGGTTCTGATTTTTTTTTTTCTAATCTAAAGGAACAGCCACAGAAAATGTAGACATAAATTTGTCTCAGTGTTGCAGAAAAGGCACTTGCACTAACTTGATAAGAAAATACTTCAGCTTCTTTCCATAGTACAATAGAGAGCTCAATAAGAGAGCTTTCAGAAGGTGAGAACAAATGCTTACTTTTATAAAAAGTTGGTGTCTTTACTGATTATGTTTTCCCCTCCAGATCTATGAGATTCCATTTTTCGTTGCTTTGGATCACAAAAAAGAAGCCATTGTTGTTGCAGTGAGAGGAACCTTGTCTTTTGAGGTATCATCCATCTGATATAAATAATGAGCTTTGTAGAAATGTGTGAACTCTAGTTTCTAGAGGAAATTGTGTTACGCTGGCACATATAAAAGTAACTCGCTGACAGGTATGAGTCTTTCAGGCTTGAGTTATAGCCCTTGGGTGGGTGATGCTCCCTGTGCCAGTGGAGAGGAGTGTGGAGGGTGGGCAGTGGTAATCCCTCCTCACTGTGGGGGGTGTGTGTGTGTGTGCGCAGCTTGGAAACAGTTGCTGAAATCAGAATTGTGATTGCTCTGTGTATTTGCCTGGGCGGTGGTTGATGGTGGGTTGTTGCTTACACACTGGGAAGGCAGGTCGTCGATGTCCTGTGATGATGTTGAGCAGCAGAGCACGAGCCATGAGGCCCCGCAGAGAGGTGTGACCAGAGCTGTCTTGTTTACAGGACATTCTCACGGACTTGTCAGCAGATTGTGAAGACCTGACACTGGAGGATGTTTTGGAGAATGGCTTTGTCCATAAGGTGTGTGCAATCTGTGGCTGTTATTAAACCATCTCAGCAGTGAGAAACGTGTAAACACCTGGGATCCCTTAGTTAAACAGAAGGGTATTCTCCTTGTGAGATGGATTGCACAAATCATTTCAGTGACTTGGTTGTTGCATCAAATGCTGCCTCAGGAACTGCAAGGCAGAATTTGTAATCCTCTTGTCAGACTTTATGTCCTTAGTAAATATTCCAAAAGCTTTTTAACCATTAGGTACAAGACCACTTGGTTATAATTAGACCTCTGTCAGGAGCATGTTAAAAGAGAAGACCAGCTTTGCAAAAAGGAAGTTGTTCTGTAATGGCAATTTCTTTAAAGTATACACGTATCACACTTCAGACTAGATATACCTGTCCCTTCTAACTGTAAATGCTGTCTTGTAGGGAATAACTCAAGCTGCAAATTACATCTATCGAAAGCTAATAAATGATGGAATTTTAAACCAGGCATTCACAATCGCTCCAGTAAGTTACCTTCCAAATAATTTGTTTGTCAGCAAAAATTGTGCAAAGCTTTTTCTGTGTGAAGGTATTTTGATTTTCTCTTTCTATCTATAGGAATATAAACTTGTGATAGTTGGTCACAGTTTGGGTGGTGGAACAGCGTCTATATTGGCAATCATGCTTAGGAACTCTTTCCCAACATTAAGATGTTATGCCTTTTCTCCTCCAGGAGGACTTCTAAGGTAAATATGAGACTTCTGTTATTTGGTTCTGTATCTATGATGTAAAAATGTTCAGCGTAGTTGACAAATACGTTGGGTGGTAACTCTGGACTTGACTGTTAAGAGTTTGCTTATGTATTCTTCACTAGAATTGGATTTGCTCCATCTCAAGTTACAGTCGAGTTCTGGGTGGAATATTACAGAATTAAATATATCTAGTGAATTCTGTCAGATAGTATAATCAGAGTTTTGGAATAAAATGCTCCGCTGACTAGTCTAGCTTGGCCTGTATGACACCTACGCCTACCATTACAATCAGCATTGAAATTACTCTGTCATCTGTAGCAGGTGGGTCTGAAATCCTTGTGAAGAACTGACTGCAAACGCTGCTGCTGCTGCCATATATTTGTATTTTGATTGAATGATAATGATTGCCGTAAAACTCAAGTGTGCCTGTCTCTTTCGTGTTATCTAAAGGGCGTCTTTTTCTTTTTTCTTAAGCAAATCCCTTGCAGATTACACCAAGCACTTTATTGTTTCAGTCATTGTTGGAAAGGACCTTGTTGCAAGGTGAGAGGGAAATATTTTTGAACTCCTCTCTCAGAGATGAGTTAGATGGCAGGGAATGGGAGGCTTTTATTTACTTTGTTCTATGTGTTCAAACAGGTTGAGTATGCCCAACATGGAGGATTTAAAGAGGAGAATAGTGAGAATTGTGGCAAACTGTAACAGACCCAAGGTAAGGGAATGCAGCTCCTGGTTAAAAGTCAGTGGAATTGTTAGCTGGGTTAGGGCCCAGCTTTAATGATTGGTGTGTGTATTTTGATCTTAATGATGAGAGTTACAACTGTGCTTTGGAACAAAAGTGTTTGTTTTCAGTTCAGCAGCACTTGTGTTGGTCTCTTATCCTATAAAGCTGTCTGATTGGAAATGGAGATTCAACAAGACCTGGAAGGTATCTGTGCTCAGCATCCAAGACCTGAAATGATTTGTTTGATAGTTTTGCTGCTAAAGGAAACTATAAAAAAATGAAAAGATAGGAAAAAAAAAAACCAAACCAAATCAGCTAATATGATGAAAAGTCAGTGAGATTACTTACTTTAATAACCATTTAGTATTGGTAAGTAAACAAGTTAGTGGTTTTATTTCAATTTTACCTTCAGAAGTCATTTGGAAAGCAAATATTTCTCTGATAAGACCTGGGTGAGGGGACAGAGTGTATCCTCAGCAAGTTTGCTGATGATACCAAATTGGGAGGGCTGGCTGACACTCCAGAGGGCTGCGCTGCCATCCAGCGCGACCTGAACAGGCTGGAGAGCTGGGCAGAGAAGAACCTCATGAGGTTCAACAAGGACAAATGTAGGGTCCTGCACCTAGGGAGGAAGAATCTCAGGCACCAATACAGGTTAGGGGATGGATCTTCTGGGAAGCACTACTGAGGAGAAGGATCTGGGAGTCCTGGTAGATAGCACATTTTCCATGCGCCAGCAATGTGCCCTTGTTGCCAAGAGGACCAATGGAATCCTGGGCTGCGTAGGGAAGAGTGTGGCCAGTAGGTCGAGGGAGGTCATTCTCCCTCTCTACACTGGTGAGGCCACAACTGGAATACTGTATCCAGTTCTGGGCTTCCCAGTTCAAGAGGGACAGGGAACTACTGGAGAGAGTCCAGCGTAGGGCAACAAAGATGATTAAGGGATTTGAGCATCTCCCTTATGAGGAAAGGCTCAAGGAGCTGGGACTCTTTAGCCTGGACAAGCGAAGGCTGAGGGGAGACCTTATTTATGTTTATAAGTATCTAAAGGGTGGGTTGAAGGATGTTGGAGCCGGACTCTTTTCAGTGGTTTCCAGCGATAGGACAAGGAGCAACAGGCTCAAGCTGGAACATGGGAAGTTCCATTCAAATATGAGGAAAAACTTCTTTACGGTGAGGGTGATGGAGCACTGGAACATGCTGCCCAGGGAGGTTGTGGAGTCCCCTTCTCTGGAGATCTTCAAGACCCGCCTGGATGCAGTCCGGAGTGATGTGCTCTGGGCATTCCCGCTTTAGCAGGGGAGTTGGACTAGATGATCTCTAGATTCCAACTCTGACAATTCCGTGATTCCGTAATTGCTCACCTTTTCTTTTTATTGTTGGAGAGAAACACAGTTTTCAAAGTGCTGGAACAGTGTGGTGTTGGGCAAAATGATACTGGGGGTACAGAGGAGTGGCCTAAAGATTCAAACCTGCCATTTCTGAACATCTAAAGCTAAATCTGCTGCACTCATCCTGGATGAGGAGTCATGTGGAGGGCCTGGGTGATGTAGTAAATGCAGAATAAGGTAAGGGACAGAAGTTACAGGTGCAAGAAAACTTAAATCTGCAGAATAGAAGCATAGAATCATTTAGGTTGGAAGAGACCTCTAAGATCATTGAGTCCAACCATTAACCCAGCACTGACAAACCCACCACTGACCCGTGTCCCTCAGCACCACGTCTGCCCGGCTTTTAAATCCCTCCACGGATGGTGACTCCACCACTGCCCTGGGCATCCCCTTTCAAGGCTTAACAACCCTTTGAGCGGAGACGTTGTTCCCAATATCCATCCTAAGCCTCCCCTGGCACAACTTGAGGCCGTTTGCTCTTGTCCCGTCCTCTGTTCCTTGGGAGAAGAGACGGACACCCCTTGGCTACACCCTCCTTTCAGGTTCCACACAGAGTAATTCAACTGGTACAGACTGTAATGTTTCCTGTAGTGTTATCAATGACTTGGGTTAGGTATCGGTGAAATAGGCATTACTGTGGGGAAAAGTTGGTAAGATTTTATCAGACAAAAAGTATGGGGAGCGTGTGCATACAGTCCTTTTTAATCGTTTAATTGTTTCAGTTTCAGATGATGTGTGTGCAAGCACACCACTAGAATAAGTTACTTGAAGAGATGCCAAACCTCAATTTGACTGTTTTTCATTCTGAATTCAGTACCAGATTTTGCTGCGTGGATGTTGGTACGAAGTATTTGGAGGAGATCCAGATAACTTCCCCACAGAGCTGGATGGTAGAAGCCAAGATGCTCTCACCCAGCCCCTCCTGGCTGAGGAGAGTTTAATGGTTCATCGCTCACCTTCATACAATGCCCTTGAGGATGAGTCGCACTTAAATTCACCACCTCAGTATCCTCATCTGTATCTTCCTGGAAAGATTATCCATATTGTAGAAGAATCCAGCTCTAGGAGGTAAGTAGGATCATGAATACCACTATTGTCCTTTCCTAAAATCTACTTAAAGCTGCTTCTCGCTTTCAAAGGACGTGTTTCCAGCTCTGCTTCTGAAACAGAAGTCAGAGCATCTGTAACTTGCACAAGACCATCTTACAGAAGGAAAGAAAATCTGTACGTTACAGAAGAGGGGAGAAAAGGGCTGGAGAAGAAGTCCACTTCTTTTCCTCTCAGTCAGTAGATTAGTACTTTATTTAAGTGTCACATCTTTAATGTTTAAAAACTTTAATACTGATTTTACAAGTTAGATACTTTAACACCTGTGACCTGGCAGATTTTCGCAATGGCTGCTCTTCTTCTTTACTTAGTTGAGTTCATTTCTCTTCCCTCATTTACTCCACAGCACAGCAGTTAATCACGTGGGGTTTTTTTTCTTAATTGGACTAGTGCACAGAGCCCTCATCACCTCCTACTCTGTCAAATACAATCCTGAATACATCACAGGTGCAGCACCACATCTAGTGTCAGTCTCCTGCTGCTGCCACTGACACAGTGCCTGAACGTGACACTAACGGTGTGACTGGGCCCTGCTGGACCCCTCAGCCCGTGGTCACTCTCGCTGAGCAGGATTAGTTGGTGGCTTCTCTCACTGTGATGGCGCAGGGTCATTTGCTGTAGTTCTGCCTTCGGGGACAGGGAAAGGCAGCGTTTCCAGCTGATCCTGAAGGTCAGCACTGTCGCTCTCTGGGAGCCGCCGTTCAGTGCTGAGAAGGTTCCACCTCCTCCCTGAGCGAGGGTAGAGAGCTCCGGGCCGTTCCAGCCTTGGCTTTGGGCACCAGTTCTGCTGCCTCAGCCCTTGTATTTGTGGTGTCTTTGTGTTTTTTAGGTTGTGCTCCTCAGATATTAAATATACAGCAAGATGGTCAAATGAAACTGTCTTCAGCAGCATTTTGATAAGTCCCAAGATGATTACAGACCACATGCCAGATGTTGTGCTCAAAGCGCTGAACAGTTTGTCTCAGGAACAGGGATCGTGTATTTCTTGTCAAACACGGGACTATCACACCAACATGGTCTAACTGCAGCTGGATGAGGAGGTGTGGCGGGTGATGGTTTTTTTTTTTAATTGCAGGTTTCAAGTATTCAGGACCCATTCCACTTTCATACCCAAGTGGATTTCAGTACTTTCCTCATACAGCATAAACTAAACAAGGGTCCTGACACCCTTGCCTTGGCAGCGACCTCATGATGGTGTGCTGGTTAAAGCACAGTCTGCCTTTATGCTGGAGGTTGAGCTTTTACAAAAATGTCAGCATTTGACAAGTTGTAGCTGATGCTGTGGGGCTGGCACAGGAGCTGTGGTGGCAGCCAAGTAAGTGACCAGTGGGAACGGGTGAGGCCAGCGTGGACCTGCCAGACCTCACACAGTAAAATCTGTGTCTGCTTCAGTCACTTCACCCCATCGTCTGGGTGCCCCGTGAGCGAGCTGCGCCGAGAGGGAGGTGGGTACGGGAGGAGGCCCCGGCAGCCTTTGATCAGGCAGTGCTGAGTGATTGATTGCACTATTTTTCTTACAGAGTGTGGTAGTTTCTGGGGAGGGAGGGTGTTGTGGTTAAATGCTGCTTGGATATACATGTGCAATATTCTTTAATCTACCTGTCTTTTGTATTTGTTGATCCACGTGACTACTTTTATTGATTTTAACCTAAACTAATACTATAACTACTTAATGAGAAAAGAAAAAAAAAATAATTGTTCATGCCCTAGCGTTATGCGAGGCCCCAGCTCCAACCACTGACAGCACTGATCAATTCTGCAAAAAAAGCATATAACCAGTTGTACTGATTTTAAAAAAAGTGGAGTCCATGGTTCTAGTGTGCAACTATTTTAACATTTTATTTTTTTTTAAGGCTCAGCAGCAGTTCTTATTAAAAAAAAAAAAATTGCTAGAAATAAGTAAAAGTAGTAACTGTGTGGATGTTCTTGCTGTGATACTTATTATGGAGACAAAATAAAGTGCAGTGTAAACAGCTGCCTCGCTCTGTTCAGGTCTGCTGGTGCCAGACAAAAGCTCTGGTTTTAGCTGTCTGGGTGCTCGATGCCAGGCAGAGGGTCAGTCAGCCCCAGTGGCCCCACAGGGGTTCCTCCTGGCACAGGCAGCCACAGTGGCTGCTCCTGGGGCTGCCCTTGGGGTCCCCGGGTCCCCAAGGCTCCCAGGGCACAGACTCATCTACCTTTCCCTGAAGCCAGGGACCCGCTGTAGCAGAAGGGGAAGACTTGCCCAGGAACTCAAACAGCACCACACAATGTGATTCCAGGATTTATTAAGTCATACATGCAAAACATACTGCTAATTGCATTAGCAAAAGATCAATGTAAAAACTTCACAATTTCGCAACTTTTATTTTTAAATTTTGCTTTAGTGGTTGAAAGGGTGTAGTTGAACATTGTGTTCCTGCCAGTAAAGGATGTACAGAACTTTAGCACTAATTCACAGACCTCACAGACCCCAGTGACCATGACTCCATCTATGCTGCACACGTACAGGCAGTGACACTGAGAACACACTCTGCATTAGTGACGTTACAGCATGGGGAGATCTGGCAGAGAGTGACAGTTGAGAAGATTCATAGAGGTTTAAAATATAAAAATGACTAAAATGTGTAAAGCTGCTCCACATGATTTTTACACCTAGTTAATAGACTAAAAGCCCCTCAGAAAGCATATAACTTACTGGGTCAGAAATAACAGGAGGAGGAGGAAGATGTGCTTGAACGTTCTACTCTACAAACAGAAAAGAAAAAAAGAGCAAATTTCTACCATCAGAAAGGATTTAAAATACAAGATATATTCTTCAGTAAAAAGAGATTCTACAAGAAAAGCATTTACTACACAGCAGTTGTGGGAATGACGGGTTGGGAATTGTACCTAAAGGAATGCCCTACTTGAGATTCCGAGGAATTCACCTGTGAACAGCAACCTCTTCCCCTCCACACCTCTGGAAAATGGTCCCTGGTTCTAACCTGCACTACAGTCAGTTCAGTCTCACAACTCCAGCAGCACAGTGTAGCTCATCCCTACAGTGTCCCAATACTGTCTGGCACTATCATCTGTCCATCACAACACAGTGCTGTCAGAAGGACTAGATACACTTCAGTAAGAATAGTTTTATTTATTTTTTAAATCACAGCAGCAAGAACTAGATTGCAACCAAGCCCTTACCAACGATAAAGCATTTTACACTGTGACTCGAGGGTGTCAGTCATTGTCAAAGGTTTAGGTTCCACACACAACACAGCGCAATGACTGTAGGTTGAGAAACATTTAATAATAAAACACATTAGAGTGCAGTGTTTTGCTAATTATACGGTACTGTTACTTACTGTGAAAAACTAGAAAGTGTTTTTGCATTTCCTACCAGAAATTAGAGTCATCTTCAAGAAGAATCTTTAAAAAACAGTTTAGTGCTTAGTGTTCGTAGCACAACAACGCAACTTAGTTCAGCAGATCGTTTGGCAACACTTAATTGAGCAAGAACAGGATTTTAAAAATAAGGCTTTACATAGGTTTGTCTTTTCAGGAGTTTGCTTTTAGAAGAATGCAAAGTAACTTTTATGCTTTAAACAAATGAAACCGTGAAATCATTGATCGGTTCAAGGATTTATGGAAGAGACCTAATTGAGAACAGAAAAACTTGGCATGGAGTGTGAACGCTCCATTGTTTTGACGAAGCCCGGGCTGGGGGAGGGAAGCGATTACAGCAGGAGACATTTTCTCTTCCTCTTCTTTACGGGAGGGGGACACAGAACTGCTCGAATCGCTTCGTCAAACACTGTCTTGAGGCCCCGCTGCGTAAGTGCTGAGCATTCCAGGTATTTCACTGCACCTGGGGAGAGAAAAAAAGCCAATCACAAAGCTGCTTTCCACAATTCCAGCAGCTTCTAGCCAACTCCACAACAAAAGCCAGGCATTTATTTCAATTAATGTACAACATCTTCCGCAAATCAAGTTTAGATGAAGCCCACAATAAGCCTGTTGCCATCATACCGATCTCCTTTGCCATGGCCAGGCCCTGGGGGTAGGTGATGGGAGTCAGCTTCTTCTCCTTCAGTTTTTCAATAGTGTCCTTATCATCCCGGAGATCCAGCTTGGTCCCCACTAGAATGATGGGGGTGTTGGGGCAGTGGTGCCGCACCTCGGGGTACCACTGAAAGAGAGAGCACAGGTTGGGGGGGCGGATTTCCACAACAGAAACAAATGTTACAGCTAAAAGGCTCCAGAGTCACTCCAAGCATGAAGGGGAACGTGTAAGACCCCACTGAGGCAGTAATAGAAAATAACATAAAATTGCAAAACGTTTAATTAAGCCAACAGGTGTTTATTTCCATACAGTTTAAACATTCGCCCTCTTAAGGGCTGTATTTTCTCCACACATCAGAACAGCCCAGATCTGCTCTCCCAGCTCTCCCCAGCACAGTCTGCCCAGGCCACCCAGCCGAGCTGGGCAAGGATGTGCTACAACAGTGGCTGATGCAAGAAACCAGTGGTATTGACCCAATTTTTATATGCCTTTGGTTTTTTTAATATTTTTCTTTAAATTGCATTAAAAGAGAAGTTCCTGTTTGTGGTCTCAGCTGAACACTCTTAAACTATTGTTATCCTACCAATGCATCAAGGAACAATTTATATTTACGGTGTTTCACATGCCCTTAACTTCCATGACTTCTAAGGTAGGCAAACGGATTTCTGCCTTTTCAAACTACATTTCACACTGCCTGCCAAAAAGAAACTTAATATTTTCCAACCACTGCTGTAAAGTGAACACTATATCGAACACTTAAAATGATCCTGGCTTGTACTTACCTTAGCACGGACATTTTCAAAGGAGGCGGGGCTCACAAGGGAAAAGCAGATTAAGAAGACATCCTACAAAGCAAGGTGACAAAGTTAGCTCTGCAGAGCACCCGCTGAAATCTCACCAGAAGGCCAGTATCGCCAGCCCGTGTGTCACACTCTGTGCGAGCGGCCAGGCCAGCGGCAGCCAGAGGTGACAGAGAGATGTCCCCGTGGGAAACATTCCCAGGCAGACACAGACAGACAGACAGCGGGGGGACCAACCACAGGGACTGCAGTCCCGTCTGCAATCAGCTGTCGCAGCAGCCAGCAACTAAGACACCAAGACCATTGCATTCAAGCTGGTTTTCCCTAAACGTTATTTCTTCTCCCTCACTGACAGTCAGGTAAAAAACCCAACCCCAAACACTTCAGATCTGACAAACCCAAGGAGGACTCAGACTGGCTTCTGAACCGGGGCTCAGCCCCCCAGGTGATTTATGCCTTGAAGGCTGCAACTCAGCAGCACAGGATGTTGCAAAGCATTAACCCTTGGCACCGATTTTTAAAATATGAACATACCACTTTAAAGCAGTCTTAAATTGCAAAGGCAAAGTGTACAGTATGGAATGAAAGAATTAGACAATTTCTACAATTACTACTTCCATGCCCAAATCAGCAGAATCTTGTAGAACTGTCACTTCTACTGAGTGCCAGTATTAAAGATTTCAGAATTTCTTTATAACCAAATTAGGACTGAGAAGGGCATTAGACCCTCAAAGCTCCCTCCTTCCCTTTCTAAATAATGAGAAAGCAGAGAAAAAAGGTGGGTGTTTTTAGGGATCTTGCACATCTTGCTTTTCAACCGAAAGCAAAAGACGACTGTAAGAGCAGGCAAAACCATTTCGGAGCTCATGTTTACACCAACTGCTCTGCAGGGTACACCTCAAAAAACAACAGGCTCCACACATGGCGCTGAAGCTACAAGCACTCAGGATAACCACATCTTCTCTAAGACTGAGACTGTGATCCTGTAAAGCCGAAACTCAATCAGCATCTCTCAAACAAGCCCAACTTTTCCCAACCTACCTCTGCATCCAAACTTATCCACTACCAAATGTGCTAAAGAATCAGGCATTTCAGAGTGTTAGTTGATTGTGCTGCATTTCAAGGCATTTTGTTAGGTCAGCAGCCGACTCTGCACTAAGCGCTCGCAGCCCAGTCCTTCATGCATCACCCCAACAAGTTTCCGTAGCAGCGTCCCAGAAGAAAAAAGAAACAACATCAAATAACGTGATACTATGGCCACTACTTCTGATGTCCAATTCCGCAGGTTTGTGGTGACTGAAGCTCTGCACATTGAGCAGACTCTCTCCTTTACTAGCTCCAGAGATCAAAAAATTCGGTGTAACCATGAGGAATTATTTGAAGATCTCAGGTGTCTTGCACACTACCAATCTTAGTAAGTAGGAGGAAAAGCTATATATTTGCAAAAAAAAAATATTTAGTCTTAGCAACTCATATACAGAGGCTTAGTAACAGTTCTCAGATCTAACAATTTGATAGTTCCAAGAAAAGTAGTTGTTTAAAAAAATAGGGGCCAATTTATCACTCTCATAAGCAAGACAAGATGACAGAACTTGGAACTGAAGTTTATTTAAAGTTTTACATACGGCAATAGGTTGATCTGTCAGACTGGAAGATATATTCTTACCATTGGTTCCTCCAACCTAATAACAGCAGGAGATAAAGTTACACCTCAAATGGATTTCAGGGAGAATGTTCTCAGTCAGCGACCTGTGCTCACAATATTCACAAGGCAGCTTTTCTTCCTAGAGAGACCCTGCCCTGGAATTCAGCACAACCAACCACCTGCACCCAGAACAGGCCACCAGACTTCCCCAAACTCCTGTAAGCGCCCCTCTGCACTGGCACTGAAACACAAGAGCTAAACCTCTTATGAAAAGCATCCTTCTAAATTAACTGTCTTCTTGCTTTGGTCTCCTGAGGAGACACAGTTAACTACCTTTTCTGTCCCAAGTTCTTCCTTCCCTGAATATTTTGAAATACTGGTAGATTTCAAATACATTCAGCAGAAGGTATTGAATTCCTGCATATTTTAAGGAAAAAAGTAAAAAGATTAATAAAGGGAAAGGTACAAATTAATCCTCCACTATGTCAAAGTCCTTGCTGTGAAGTTACGAGCTGGAGAACTGCTGGGTAGCTCACGGAGACACAGCCACTGGCCAGCGATCAGCCAGCCTTACCCTTGCCTGGCCCTCCAGGAGGGAGTTTTAAACAGCTTGGGGGGGACAGGAGAGGCGGAATGCAGAGCCTAAAAGAAGTCAGGCTTCATCAGCTCCGCTGTTCTCTTCCTCTGTGCCTTTAGTGTCATGGGGGCTTCTGTCCCTTAAGTGACAATGAATCTCATGTATTGCACAAGTCTGAAATCTGGGACTGCTTCATAAGAATTTCAAGACTCAGCACTGATTTACTTTCTGCTGTAAAAAATCCCAATAACTGAAAATACTTGAAACCTTTACTTCACAGTTAGAGGTGCTTGTAGGGGGGAATTTTTCCCCACAAATACACTTAGATTATCATGGAACTCTTTTGCAGCCTGCTGAAATAACTGTGGCTTTCTGACAGGCTGAGGACATGCCCAGCGTTGTTCCTCCCTTGTGATGGAGGGACACAACAGTCTGCCTTACAACTCTGCTTTCTCACACTATTGAGTGCTCTTTCAAAATGCCTTTTTGAAAATATTTTTACAGTGTTAAGCAAAGCTCAAGTTCTAAATATACTATAAATATCTAAGTATTAAAGAAAAACAGCTTTCTATTGTCTCTCTTCCTAGGAAAAGCAGGTATCTGACGTTTCTGACAGAGTTGCCTACAACCAGCAAGTTCCTATTCATCGTGGGCATTGTAACTGATGGGAAAGCACAATCATATGAGTTAGTGAGCAGTGAATTAAGGAAAACTGTGAATTAAGATGGTTTACTAAAAAAAGCACCAGAGTTCATTAAATAAGCTTCACATTACTCAGAAGAGCAGTTATGCTATAGAACTGGAACAATTTTGCATTTTACGTTATTAGCGTTGACTCTGTATTTGACAGTTAACAACAGTAATCAATGCAATAAAAACCCCCGCAAAGTACCACCTTTCTTTACTTACCGGCACTGCTCCGCCAGATAACAGTAACTGCTCTAAAGAGACTAGAGAACCTGTCTCTACAAGGATTAGCTGTCCCTGAAGCCACACTGGAAAAAGCAGAGTAGACTCTATCTGTACGGAAAGTGCTGGAGTAAAGACGCAGTGTGCGGGCAGGACTCGGCCCGTGACAGCATGAGAGACAGAGCACATCTGTGTTGATGTTACAGCACGAACCACAGTAAGTAATAAAACAGCCACAGGCTTAAGTACATTCGAAAGCTCCGAGGCAGCCTCTGTCAACACCAGGAACATCTTCATTCAGCGCTGCCTCTCTCACATTAGAGCATCTTCACAGAGACTGAACAGCACCAAGAGCTCAGCAGCGACAGGGCCAGGCTGCAGCCAAACGCCCCCCCTAAAACCAACTCTCTGCTCTTGGCAGCTGTGCTAACCCCGACGTGGATGGACTGGCTCACCCAGGGGAGTGGCTTTCTGTGGGGATTTGTTTGTTTGTTTTTCTTGTTATAAATCAAGCACTCCAGCTGATTCTGACACTGCAACTCCACAAAAGCCAACAAGTATCAAAGCGTGCAAATACACAGGCACGCACAGTTTAACATTTGTACGACTGTACACACATCACAGGATGTGGAAGGATGAAGGCAGCCTTGCAACAAGTCACTGTCACTAAGAAATACAAGTCCAGATATGACAATGTTGGCCTTGTGTTCAGTAAGAAAAAACCTTTACGTTAGACAAAGCTGTACGGATTCTTTCTAGTTTCCCACTGTAGTTCTTACTGTTTGTGGATAGGAGAGCGGACGTAGTCTGTCGTAGTCCTCTTGACCAGCTGTATCCCACAAACCCAGATTGACTGGTTTTCCATCAACCATTACATTAGCAGAGTAGTTGTCAAAACTGGAAAACAAAGACAGTTAGCTGCATTAGCTTGCAGTGAGACAGGGCACCCAAGAACTTTTTCCTACAGAGTTCTAATTGGGAACACTACAAAAGGAAACATTTTTATTACATCCTCCTCAGAAACAATAGAGTAGACCTTTAAATACTGAGCCTGGTTTTGGGTAATGTAAGGAAAAAATACACACAATACACTCGGTCCAGTCTGAACAAAAAGTTGTCTTTTTCATTGCTCTTCCAAAGGAAGCATTTATGGCAGTAAGAACAGGAAAGGAGGCAATGCACTTGGCAAGTACCTTCCAGCCTTAGTGGGACATCCAGCAAGTAACTTTGCAAGATTTAGAATAGAAGATACATAAGCAACAACCAAGGAATCCTTAATGATGACAGTAGGTAAGAAAAAAAAAATTATTAATCCTGCTCATCAAAAACCCCTTCAATGAAACATCAAAGCAGGGGCCAGTAAAGGCATAACTTTTATCTCATCACTACTGTAGGTGCAAAGGTTCCAACTACTTGTTAAGGCTAAACTAAGTCCACTGGGAACACAAGCATACTGTAATGCAAAAATCTGAATTTAAGACCAAAACCATGGAAATGAGAGTAATTAAGACAACAAGGCCTTGGAAGGGTTAACTAAATTCATCTGTAAATCTCATTAGAATGTGTTTTGTTGTCTGAAAAACTTGTCAATACTTAGAGAGCAAAACAGCCAGATAAACATAGACTTCTGAGAAGAGCAAAGCAGCTGCTCACGTATAAAACGCCTCCCTGCAACCGGCCCTCAAAAAGAGAACTACACTAATACCGATACCGACAAATCCTGACATGGAAGGAAATGGGCAGCACCAAAATAAACGAGTCCCCACAATCTCGCCCGAGGAGCTCAAGAGCTGTTCCTGGCTTCGCACAGGATTGGCAGGAGCACAAAAAGTAGAAGGAACAAATGAAAAAAAAAATAATCTCTAGCCACATAAACCAACCATTTCTGACTATGATATGATGTTTTCCAAGCTGTTCAGCCTTGGCACTGCTTGTTATGAATGACGTTAAAGATAGAAACACCACATTATTTTAGAAGAGAACAGCACCTGATGGAGTGCCAGTAAATATTAGTCCCCAAGGAGAGGGCAGCGAGGGGCAAAGTGCTGCCCGACTGTGTGGAGCAGGGAAAGCCCAAAGGGCTTCTCCCTACACACACCCTGACACTCCAGCGGGTCCAACAGAGCCCATGGTGCCTGCAGCCAATTCCAACAACTCGGGTAAGGAGCTGGAACGGCAGTGAGCACGGACAGGTCAACAGAAATGAGTTCTTTGGGTTCCATAAGTACTTACACGGTGGGTATATATTCTCCAGGAAACGCATTGGTAGTGTAACTGATGAGTAGGCATGTTTTACCTACAGCACTGCAAAAAGAGAAAGTTCACATGTAAAACACATTCATCTTGAATAATGAGAAATAATATTGCTTTTAGGGAAGAAGACTGATTACACCTAGTTATCCAAGGAACAACTGGGTGCCAGTAGTCACTGAAGTACACAAACATCTAACAGCCTGGAGCCTTAAGATTGCTAGTAATGAAGACACACTTTTTAATATAAACATCCATTTTGTGAAGTGGTAAATTACCAGATTTTGTTACTCTTGTGACAAAACAAACCCACAAGTATTAATAAGAGTACTAACATCTGCTAGTCACCTGACTGAATACTCATCAAGACCGCCTTGCTCCAACTCCCTGAAATTAAAAAAAATCTGAGAAGTATTTCCAGATGCCCTTTGCACAATTCCAAAACTGTTCTTTTCCAGAGAATGGGATACTGTTGCATAAAGTTTGAAAAAGCTTGCGAAGGTATAATTTCTCATCACATCACTACTTTCAGTATTTGAGGAACAAATGCAGATGATAATCCTCACAATATTTACTGGTATTGCAAAAAATAACTCCCTGCATGCATTCGCCAACTATTCAAACAGTCGATAAACCGATTTATAGATAAATTACTTTCCAATAGTGAACCGAACCTTTCCCCACTGATCTAATTCTGCGCAGCCCAGACCGGGCAGGATGAGGTTCTGTCCCAGGCTGCTTCCACAGCTCCGGCAGCCGGCTGCTTCCCCGGCCACCCCCTCCCCACCTCTGATCCATGGCCAAACCTTACACTAATGACACCATTCAATTCTTGTTGCAGTTTCAATTAAAGGGTCGGAAAACTTGAAATCAGACCACGTTTATTTTTCCAAACAGTCTCTGTAAAGCTTATTTCTGACACTGCAGACTGGTTCCCATGCTTGCTCCTCACTTGCGGTGCAGAATCATCTACCCGAGAGAGATTCTGGAGGCCAGTGTGCAACCAGCTCCGCACAGGCAGCAGTGCCCAGGCGCCCGCACAGCCTTCCCCATCACCCTTCTCACAGGCGGGGAACACTGCACTGCCTGGCACATGTTTTATCACCGCAACGATTTGCTCAGAGCAAGTCAGCAGTAACTGTGAAACCTTACTGTACACTTAAAATCTTGTCATTAGTTTAACTAGGTGAACTGATGAACCTCCTGAACTCAATCTTCCACATGCTGAAGGAACTCACTGAAGTTTTAGTCTAGAATTACAGTTAATATTAAAAAAAACAAAACCCCAAACAAACCAAACCCAACCCAAGAACCAAACGCTACTGCTAAAAATATCCTATTATTCTTCAGCTTCTGCTGAAGAAATAACTCACAGAAATAAGCTTTAGTCAAGAGCTCACTAGCTTTCTAGCTGGAAATGTTTTGAGGGATTCCTATCTGAATTTTACTATGTATCTTCCACTTAAATCATTGCATTTCTTCTCTTGGTTTGGAAGACTGTCCCTTCCCTTACCAAAGACCATCTTCAAACTGTTATTTAAAATGATTCAACATGAACGAACCAGCCAGCCTCACCTAGTGACTCCCAATTTAAGGCAGGTTAAGTAAATTTGGCACAACGGTAAGTTAACGTGTACATTTTGGCCCAATCTGTAACAAGTCTCTACATTAAACATTAAGCAGTTCCACAGTGCATCAGCCCAAGAAGTTATTTGTATGCAGCATCTGACAATGTTACCTTAAATGCCTGAGCTATGGAAGAGTTGCTTCCATGTGCAAAGGGACTGGATTTTATCCTATGTGCCCATTTCTCAAGTGTAATTGTTATGTTTCTGAGCTGACACCTAGCACTGCATCCCCTCTGCTGCAACTCTCTGATCAGACCATGCATTTTTCCACACTACTTTTCCCACCTGCTTCTAAGGAAACAAGATGCCAGCTCTTTGCACAGCCTGAGATTTACCCACACGCCCCTTTCAGCACAGACTCTTTACCAGACAACAACAACAGGGACATTTCATTCCACTCTTGATAAGTACAATCTCTGAATATTCTCCTGTAGCAACAGGCTTGAGATATATTTGTGCTCAGGAGCAGGAGAGGGATTTACCGCTCCAAACCTTCTGTGGGAAGGAACCGGGGAGTGGTATGACACACAGCTTCGCTAATTGAGCAGCTGTCAGGGGAGATCCCACCTCACCCCTTGCACTCACCGGCTGTAACACGCGGAACAGGGAGTTCAGGAAAGCTGCTCACCCGCCTCCCCATCAGCACAACCTGCTATTTCAGCTCCCTGAGCTATCGGTTCAATCAGTGTGAATCTATTACTGAGCTGCACTCACAACACTACAGAGCAGGCTACGCCTGTCCAGCTTATAAAGGACAAACGTGAAAGCCTTCGAAATACCGAGAGGGGCAAAACCCAGCTTTGGGAAACTTCTTGAGGTGCAGAGGCTATGTGTTCTCACGCTTCCACAGCCTGACGCTTCATTTTCCAGTAAATTTATTGCAGGCAATTTAAGCTTCTAACAAATTGATGTTGAACTCCACATTTTCAGCACTGGATGGGTGCAGAGGAAAGCTCTTCAGGCTCCTTCGCTCATCTTGCACTAGAACTGGTGAGCCTGCTCTGGCTAATCAAAGCTGCACAGGAAGGAGGTGGTGAGATTTCATTCCAAGCTCAGAAGTGCCTGTCGTGTGTTTCTGCAGCGCAAATCAGTCTGAGTCATTTCAACAAGAAAAAACATGTTCAACAGCCCTGTTTCAGACTTGCTCCATCTAGGTTTCCTCATTTCCTTGCCTTTTGGCTCGCTGCCCTGCGAATCAGATCATTATGGTCACCAGTCTTAAAAATAAACACTAATGCCTACCTTTATAAATAAAGTACATCCTCTAAGTTCTTGATCAACTTTTTTAGACTGCTAACTTCCATATTAAAGCAACTCCCCTAGAGAGAATTCCAACTGTTTGACAAAATTTAAATCCCTGTACATAAAGGCTGAGACTAAGAAACTAAAATAACACCAAACCAAGATTAGTCATAACAGGATTTCTAGCAACTACTTAATCATAGCTCTGTTCACACACTATTACATAAATGAAACTAGTAACATTTGACTGTAATTAAAAATATGGCCTACAGAAATCTAGCATTTTAACCACTAAACAATAAGTGAAAGACTTACAAAAGACAGCATCGAATGCCTTATTGCTTCCGGGTACCATCCAGGAATCAATGTATTTATATAACCACATATGTATTAAATGTTGAAAACAAAACATGTCATCTCTTTCCTGGCCTTATTTACACTAACAAGTTTTACAAAGTTTCCCCGCTATGTTAAGAGCTGCTCGGAGCCATCTTATGCGACACCCACTGAAAATGCCACTGGAGGACCTGCCCCAGCACTTTTTCCCCACTAAAGGCACCCACTGGAGCTGCACAGATGGTTGAGAGTCTCCTGCTTCCCCACAACTGAACTGTGAGAATTTAGTTCCCATCTGCAGCCACAGTAACAGGACCAGCTGAAGCACTTGCTGGTTTAATTCCAGAAACACCAATACCTGCAAACAGGCAGCAGCCTTCACACACAGCTTTGGTTACATGAGCCACCTGAACCACCTCCCCAGCAGAGGTGATGCACAACAGCCAGGTCTTCACCTGGGCTGTGAACAGCAGCCCAGACTTCTCTGGTACCATCCTCAGAGCAAAAGTTCAGCATTTTCTCTGCAGCAGGTTTAGTTACGTAGGGCTCTGCCAGATAAGCTGTTTTACTCACTGTGACACACCCTCTCCCGACTATGCTGCTCAGTACCTACAATACTACTACCTTTTTTTTTAAACTTTACAAGTTCAGACTAAGCTTCAAGTCACTGCTCTCTCTACAGATTGCGCTGGAGAGACCTGAGGTGTTCAGCACCTTCCACAAACACTGCACTACCCCCACCCCCGGGAAGCAATCAAACCAAATCCGGCACTGTTTCCGCAGATACGGTCTCAAATCAAGCAGGATTCCAAACAGGGACTCTGAATTCACTGCTTTTGTTCTTACAGTATTTCTACAATTAAAAAAATGCCTAGGGAAGAGCATGAAGTTTGACCATCTCTGTGGCACCTAGTAATCATTTCTGCAGAATGCAGAACTCCCCCTAACACTACAGGGCATCACTGGAGATTTCATACCACTTAACAGCTGCCTCTTTAGAGTGAAAACAAAAGCTGCTAAAAATAACCCACACCAATGCCTTTTCTCAAGTGTCAATCAGCAGCAGCTCCTGCAGTTCCTCGAGTGGAGGGCTCTTCATCTGTCTTGCACATTCCTGCTCTCTAGAGCATCAAGAAGTCAAAGCAACAGTTGCCATCTACTTTTCCCCAAACAATCCTCACAGTAAAAAAAAAACAGCAAAAAAAACCCCACAAACCAAGGGCAAAATACACTAGCACAACTAGCCTACGTGCCATGGTTTTCTAGTCAAATTCATTATCTGAACAGCTACTAGTCAAAACTCTAAGAACAAACAAGCATGAGTTAGGTACGAGAAACAGCCTATGCACTTACAAATTAAAAAAAAACAACACACAAACAAAAAAACCTCACAGCTACTTCTACAGCTGTGTTTATTTTGTTCCTAGCAGATCTTTGTGGCAGGTACATATAACAATGCCTAAGTTTTATATTACACAAGCAAATCTTTAACTTGCATTGTTTTACAGAACCACTAAAGCTTTAGCCTTATCTAAGCCAAACATTACACGTTTCCTAGAATACCTGTAACACTGGGACTTTTGAAACAGCAGCAGCACAGAGAAACACAAGCAGGTATTTTTTAAAAACACTGAAGGGAGAATGATACAAAACTACCAAAAATGAGCAACAGTAGCTGAATGGACCCTTAAGAGAGATTTGTTTCCAACTAAGGAGGAAGGAGAACTAATTAAACTACTGCATTTTGTCCACACATATGTATAAAACTCGGGTAGAACTACACCACTTTTACTCCCAAGGCAAAGAGCAGTAAACATGTTCGGCAGTGGGGTGGTTTTCAAAGCAAACGGGGAAAAGAACTGTCGTTGAATGAATTACTGAACATTACACAGTTTGTGCTGAGCTCTCAAATCCAGTGGAGGAAGTGAAGTTTTTTCCCCACCCAACATGATGCATCACATTTATTTACAGCATTGTCTCACACAACACAGTTCAGCTCAATTTTCAAAAGTTACATAATTGAAAAGCAAATTTTTTGTTTTAAAAATCAATATAACTGAAAGAACAGTCCATAGTTATCCTATCTAGCATCAAGGAACTACATTACTATGAAAAGTCTTCATTTGTTGAGAAACCACTTTCATGTTCATATTGTTCAAAATCTTACGCGGCAAGCCAAAATGAGTTTGTCACACAGAGTAAATTTCTCTCTCAACCATACTTAGCTGCCTTTTTGGGGATTCTACCTATTAAAAAACAAAACAACAAACCACACACAAGTAACTTGAAGATTAAGGCACCACGTGAAATTACAGACAGTGGAAATACCATTTAGATACACTTCACTCCTCTGTCATCTACAGAGGTTTGCTCTGATACCAATTATGCTCAGCCTACACTGGGATTTTTGTTTCTCCTAAGGAAAAAAAAAACTCTCCAACTGCATAAGACAAGTCTTGTTCTCCAGCTGCTGCGATGCTCCCCTGAGCTCCAACACCCGGGGGGGATGAACACCCTGAGCTGATGGAACACCATGATGGAGAACGTTCAGAAGTCTCAAACTCTTTCCCCGCCACGGTTCCAGCACTCCTCGTGCTGAAACCCAACAGCTACACTTAAGAGTTAACTCCATTCTAAAAAGCGTGCTTAAGTTGTTTCACTTATGAGTAATGCCCTATAAGAATGCTGTAGGCGGAACAGTTCCTCACAGACACGGGTATCGTTAATTATTTGTATTTCGAGTGCTTTATCAGTCTCCTTTAGACAGCAGCCTTACAAGACCAGATGTACGCATGCAGAAAAACAGCCCTTGCTCACAAGCCTTTACCATCTGCTTATAGTTTAGCACATTTAACTTCGTTTTACCGCAAGAATCAGGTGTCAAAAATCAAGCTATAAAGAGTAGTAAGTCTATTACTGTCACAAAAAAAAGGTACTTTAAATCAATAATACATTTCTTTATCATTAAAAGCACAGTATTCTTTTAATAGACTTTGATCACCTCGGTGTGCTGGGTGACACCACGGCGCCGGACGGGCTCGGCACCCCCCGCCCCGGAGGGACGGAGGGATCCAGGCGGGCAGGGCCGCCTCCGGACGGACGGAAAAAGCTCTGTTCTTGGCTCCTCATCAGTATCCTGATAGCTGGGATCTCTAAATCTAGCCTGTGTTCTAGGTTAGGGTACTGTTGGAGCTTGGAGTTCATGACACAGGCACTGTTCCCCATTTGGATTTCATGGTTCAGTTGTCACAGCATGATTGGCATTATGCTTTGTGAAACTTAATTAAATTGACCCCGTGTTATGGCTGGGAAAAGAACTAGCCTCGGGATTCTCAGAGCTGGATTCCGCGGTGCTGGCTGGCACGTAATTCGGGCAGTTCTGGAGCCTGCGCCTTTCTCACTGGGTATTGCCCTTCTCCATTGTCCTCTTTGCAGACAAACCCACGGTGGGGATCCGCTCTTCCTGTGACCGTCACTTACTGGCAGCTTCCCAGAATCGTATTGTGGATGGAGCGGTCTTTGCAGTGCTGAAGGCTGTCTTCGTTCTGGGTGCGTACCTGTGTTAGCCTTGACCTGTAAGAATGTTGTTAGGGGAGTTGGGAGAAGGGCACTGTACTGCCTGTGTTGGCTCTGCAGAAGCCCAGAGATCTGTTTTGGTGGGTATGTGGCTTATCTGAAGCCTTCTGGTTGAGCTGTAAATGTGCTTCCTATTTCTTAGCTGCACAGAGATCACTGGTGGCAGAGAGAGTTTACAAACCCTGAGATTTGGGTGGGTCAGTCTTTGGGTTTAACATTGATTAAGTGACACTTGTGCTTTTTTTTTGTAGGAGATGCAGAACTGAAAGGCTCGGGCTTTTCCCACCCTGGAGGTGTCGATGATCTCATGGACGATGAGCTAGGCACCAGGAAGGCTGGTGGTCGGGTAGTAACTGTAGAAACAGCTAGCTTGGATATTTATGCCAAGTATGTGCTAAGGAGTATATGTCAACAGGTGAGTCTGTCCCGTCTATAGGGTTGTCCTTATCCCTTCTGCAGACAGATATATGCCATGTGACTTTCTGAAGATGAGGTTTAGCAGGCATTTCCTTGGAACACCAGTAAAGAACCTGTGGTGGTTCTGCCACGTGATGGCGCTAAGGATTGCTCGCCATTAGCAAAAAAATAGAGGCGAACACTTGACAAGAATTAGGTGTTACAGTATGCAGGGACTGCACATCCCCTTTGCTTTGGTAACAGCACAGGGCTCACGTCCAAGGAGGGTTTGGGGAGCAGTCTGCTGAGATGTGTGCTGGAGGCAAAGAAGATAAGCATGAGAGAGACAAGTTGTTGAAGTGATAAATGGTGCCTTTCAGAACTAAGCTTAAGTGTTGCTTGCAGCCAGGCTGTTAATGTATCCCTGGGCTTTCCAGTGCCCTGTTTAGTTAATTAAAGGAACAACAAAAATCTTTTGCTTAGCCTAATCTGACAGCACCGATATTTCTGTTCCTTTGTGGAAAATGAACGTCTGAGGAACCGAAACCTGGCTAATAAGGTAGTTGGTTGCATAGTGGAGTGGCTGTTACCACTACTATATGAAAATGGGTGTTGAAGGGTGTCCTTGGCCTTGGTTGCCAATTTATTCTGTCAACAGGAAAGATGCAGAGTTACAATTTGAAATCTGTACTCTGTTACTAATGTGTGAACACATGAGCAAGCAGTGTGCTCTTGTGGCCAGGAAGGCCAACGGAATCCTGGGCTGCAGAGGGAAGAGTGTGGCCAGTAGGTC
>JAOXNO010000070.1:313532-333489 GCA_028565335.1 Limnodromus scolopaceus
CCTCACTCAAAATGAGGACCACCAGAAGGCACAACTACGCATGCCCAAAAGCTTATTATAGTATGTAAATGAATTCTTGGAAATGTAATGAATATGCTAATGTTTTCTTGGAATTACATTGACTATGTATACCTGTTGTGTATAAATTTAATTTGACAACAGCATTTGGTATGCACAATAGGAGGAGCTATCCCCTGCGCACCCGGTGCCGCAATAAAGAATGCCTGCTTTCTAAACTTTAAATTGAGTCTTAGAAAATTTGTTCTGCTGGTTTGCGGTAACAGTACTAATATTATAGAAGTTTGAATTATTGTTGTGAAGGCTTAAGAGGAAAGGAAAGCACAGGCTCCCGAAACAAATTCTGGTAGGACAACTTCCTGGCCGGAGGTAGTAGCTTCATTAGGTGGCGTTGTGCTTCACCAAGTATATATTGTGACTACGATTTCATGAAGAACAAGGTCAACATCTCCACTATCTATTTCATTTTTTTGGAAATGTGGACCAGGTATCAAACTACAGCAACCGGAGTCCCTCCCCAGGTTTACAGCAGAGTTCTAAGCACCTCACCTTGGACGTTTTGTTATAAGGACAAAGTTCACAGTTCTTTAATTGTGACCATGGGCTTACTGCTCTGTGTTAGCGCTAGAGGGAACACACAGCTCTTGCCCGCTTCATAAATGGTGCCGGTCATCTGTTCATCTTTTGGGGCGTTTCCCCCCGCCTGCAAAGCAAGCCTCACCATGATCATTTATCTCAAGGAGCAACCTGTGCTTGAACGCTGTTATTTTAAATTCAATATAACCGAAGCATTGCCTTGAAAAGGCCAGGAAAGCATTTCCTCGCGGAGGGGAACACAAGGGAATTACACAAAACCCCACCCAAACCCCTCAGGCGTTACCCACACCCAGGACTTTTTACCTCAGGAGGCCGGGGGAGGGGCGGGGCCCTCAGGCTTCTTTCCCCCATTCCCGCCACTGAGAAGGGGAGGAAGTGGCCTTTGGAGGGAGCTCCCGGTGCCGGGGGAACGGGGCCGTGAGGGGCATGCGCGAGCCGCTCCCTCAGCCCGACGCACGGCGTCGGGGCGTGACGTAAGGCCGTAACGTACGGTGTCGGGGGCTTCCTCCCGCCCCGGCGGCGGCGGCGGGGCCGCGTTGGGGTTTATGGCGGCGGCGCTGAGCGGCCTGTCCGCCCTGGCTGCCCGGTTGTCCCGGTCGGCCGCCGCCCGTTCTTACGGCGTCTTCTGTAAAGGGTTGACCCGCACCCTCCTCATCTTCTTCGACCTGGCCTGGAAGCTCCGCATCAACTTCCCTTACCTCTACATCGTCGCCTCCATGATGCTCAACGTCCGACTGCAGGTGAGCGGCAGGGACCCTGAGGGTGTGTGTGTCTTGTGTCCGTGGCCCCCGGTGCCGACTCCGTCGCGCCGCTGTGGCCGCTGTGGGCGGGGCCGCGCCGCCCCCCGGTCCTCCCCTCCTCCCCCGTTACCGGGCCGCGGTCACCCCCAGACCGCCAACCGCTTCACCCCATAAGGGGCCGGTAAAACGGTTCCCTTCACCGGTTTGTTGGGGTTTTTAAAGTGAAGAACAGCTGTGGCAGGGAAAACGCAGAGGGAGTTTTAAATAATCACGTCACTGGGTGTAAATGACAGGACGAGGGGTAACGGTTTTAAATTGGAAGAGGGGAGATTGAGATGAGATGTGGGGAAGAAAATCTTTGCTGTGAGGGTGGTGAGAGCCTGGCCCAGGTTCCCAGAGAAGCTGTGGCTGCCCCATCCCTGGAGGGGTTCAAGGGCAGGTTGGAGGGGGCTTGGAGCAACCTGGTGTGGTGGGAGGTGTCCCTGCCCAGGGCAGGGGGGTTGGAACTCAATTATCTTTAAGGTCCCTTCCAACCCAACCATTCTGTGAAATGGCAGTTGAGGTTTAATTTGGGTCTCTCCTGCCTTGAGCCTGTTCCAACGCAATGGGTTTGTTTCGTCCTGGCACAGCTCTGACCCACAGACCTTGGGAGCTCTCAAGCTCGGCAGAGCTGAAGTGCTGTTGGTTTTGTGGTGAAATCAGAGCTTTGCTTTGAGCTTGCCTGGCAGCGGGAGGCGGCTGGGGACCATCACAGTGGAGGTCTGCTCCAGCCACAGGCTGGACACTTTCCTCCTCCCCATGAGGAGGGCTGTGGTGGGAGTTTGACATCTGGGCAGGGGCCAGGTGCTGAAAGACAAGCCCGGTTGCTGTTTGTGACTTGAGAAAGGTAAGTTGAAATGGGAAGAGACGTGTCGTATTTTTGGTTTTGGGACTCATCCTACAGCTCTGAAGCTTGAAACGGAGCCGCGCTGCCCAGGGTGTACATGTGGCTCAGTAACCTTGGTGGCTAAAAATGCTTTGCCTTTGCTTGTTATCGGTGTTGGTACACAACGGTTCTCCTGTCACAGCCTCGGCTGCGGGACAGCCGGTGCCCTCTGCCTGTGCCAGGGCGGCCAGTCCCCTTTGGGAGGCCCTGTGCCCTGCGCTGCAGGTTTCCAGTGGCGCGTGTCTGATTTCAGCACAGGCCTGTGTACAGGATGTTGCTTTAGTGTTTGATGTAACGTTGAGCCTGTGATCAGTTACAGCCCACATTTATATTGGTTAGGGAAAGGCATGCTGTTACCCTGCGGATCCCTCCAGGTGCTTGCTTGCTTGCTGACTCACTTTGACAGTTGTTACCCAAGGAGAGTTTGTAGCAGATTAAACTGAAACTAGAGAAGGAATTTTATATTTGGGTGTATTTCCTACCCCTTTGGATGTGCTCAGGCAGCCTGCAGGGAGCCTTGTCTGTTCGGACCACTGTTACTCCTTGCAGTTGGGTTGTTCCTTTTCTTTATGTTAAATATTTTTGTTTATTTTTCTGTATACTGGGCACCAAGAAACCAGGATATTAGTATAATAACATTCTGCATTCTTTCTCTTTAGGTCCATATTGAGATCCACTGAGTTGTGACTGGTGTGCTGCTCGCCTCGTGCTGCAACTGGGGTCAGTCACACTCTGCAGATTCAGCCTGTGGGGAAGCAGCAAGGCCGTGCTCCTCTTCTCCCGGACTATGAAGAGAGAAGATTTAAACCAGACACGAGTACGTGACAGTGGCCCAGATCGTCACAAGGCAGCAGCTCACCTGACGCGCACACATTCCCTGTTGAACAATTCTCAAAATTATAGTAGCAGTTTACAAAAGGAATTATTTTATTTTAACACCAGGAATTGTTCTCTCTTTAATACTATACCTCTGCCTTCTGCTGGCAAGGAAATGGCTCTGAGTGTGAGTGAATCAGCAGGGAGGAACTCGAGTGCAGCTGCTCCGTGGAAGGATTCATTTCATCTGCATTTTTCTTCTGGGAGAGACAGTCTCGATGGGGTTTCTCCCTGCAGTTACAGTATTTCAGTCATGGTCTGGCTGGAGGAAGCCTGCAGTTTCGCTGGAGACTTTGGCTCGCACTGTCCAGGAGACAGCTTTGTATTTTTTGCACACTTCTGGCTGGGAAATTTGTGGTACAATAAAAAACTGCAGTTTCTGGAATTAGAAATGGGCAGCAGCAAAGAGAATGAATTGCAGCTTTCATTTCTTAAAGAGCTGGAGCTTGGTGGACTTCCTGATCTCTATTTTGTTCCTGTTGCCTCCCTGCATGAATACGCTTTGGGACTCTTAAACAACCAGAAACCATGTTTTTTTCTCTGTTGCTTAAACCTTGTGTCTTCAGAGCAAACACTTGGATACAGGAAAATGCTTTCAAATATACAATATGTGACTAATATTTTTCACATCATACAGCTAGTAATTTCTCTTCTAGCTTTTGCACTAGCAGGTCTTTGGTATGCAGTAGTGAAGGTAAAAGAGTACTAAGATTTTAATAATTACTATTTTTAACATTAATAGAAACCTAATTGACTACATAAGAGAGACAAGGTTACAGTTCAGGTTTTAGTGAGAAGTAGACAGCTAAAGTAAAAATTATACTTGTGTAATTGCTAGTAAAACTGGCTGTTGGAATAATAGGGACTTTTTTTGCAAGGAATATTTGCATCTGAGTGGAAAGAATTTCTTAATCTCAACACTCTTTGGGACTTGTGCAGGTTTGCTGTTAGCACTAGACTAGAGCTCAGAGTGATTGTTCAGCACAGGTCCTTTGTTCTCCTTGGGTTTGTATTAGCTGTGTGTCCTGCCTGTTGTTTACAGCCATTTCCAGTGACACTGTTTCTTGTAGCATTGAGTTCCTGCTCCAAATCCAACAGTAACTGAAGTGTCGGTCCTTAAAACACTTGGAACTGGAAAGCTGTTGGGACAGTGCTCTCCAGTACAGCGTAATTCTCAGCAGTGGTCCTTTTCCAGGATGGCACTGCTCTAATTTAACCAATGTCTTGTGAGCTTTATTGTGCTACAATAGACACTAGAAACAATTTTCTAAAAGAATGTTTTCTTTCCTTGAAAAGGTGATTGTTATCACTGAAGCATAGTAAACGTTTCTGGGCCTGTTGACTTTGGCTTCAGGACAAACTGGCGGCACCAGGGTTTGGCAGCGAGTGGAGCGCGCACGGTGGAATGGGCAGAGCTGCTGCCAGCAGAGCTTTGCAGGAAGGTGCTTCCCTGGGCATTCAGGTGGAGAAGCTCATCGCGCAGTAGGTCAGAGCTTGAACTCGGTGTCCAAAATTCCCAAGGAGGGGGTTGCTGTGGCTGTGCTGGAGGGGCTTCCCTGGAGAGCGAGGAACCAGCAGGGAGGTTGGTGGGATGCCTTTTCAGCTCGCCCTTACGGCGGAGTGAAGTCGTGCCCGTGGTTCACGCAGCGAGTACCCTTTTTGGTTGCCAGCTTGTTTCCTGGTTGCATTTAGTTTGAAGTAAACATGGCTGGGAAGCCATTCGAGGTTCTAATGTGCTGTCAATTTGGGTGTTACACCACACGTGTGTAGAGAAGTCCTGGATTATGACGATGAGGTGCCGGTTATCAGTGTTATGGGTAGAAATGATGGAATTTTTAAACTTTGAGTGCTGAAAGTAAGATACACTACTTCTTATGTTAAATGATATGTTACATTTTTATTGTCCCCATTGGTTGGCTATTTCTTATGGATGTTAGAAGAGATAAAAAGCTATTTACTTTAATTTAGAAAATAACTTTTTCCCTGGTGTGTACTTTTATTGTTTAATTTCCAGACTTTTGACCGTCTGATTACCTGTCACAAAATTATCAAAAACCTTGAAATTATAATGGTTTACATGTTGTAAGTGATTATTTTGACAGCAACAGCTTCCTCTTAATCAAACCATTCCTACTATTCTCTCCCATCTCCACTGCTGCTTTTTACCCCCCCTTGTAGTGGTGTTAACAGGAGTGTTTGGGGGTCAAGGTTGCTGAAGTGATGTGGATCTGAAACCCCGAAACACCAGAAACCAGGACACTTCTCCAAAAGTCCATGCTTTATTTGAGTTGTGGTGTTTGCATACAGCTTGAACCAAAAAACACTCGGGAGAGCTGAGGGTAGAGGAATGAAGGTGGGGAGGGGCTGGAGCCTGTTTCAGCTGGCTTCAGTGCTAAAGAAAACATTGTGCAACTGCATCTTGCTGGCTACGACGAGCTCCCTGGGTGAAGACACACTCCTTTCCTGTAGGGTGAGCCGCACATACACCCAGTCCTGCATCCACACCCGAGTGCTTGGGCTTCCCAGGTAACGAGCCGGTGGGCAGCGTGGTACCTGCACTGGGTACCTGGGAGGTGCTCTGTGCGACTGGAGGGTCCCTGCTGTCCATGGGGAACCACAGTCACCTACAGCACAACCTCGTAGGTGCCGCTGCCAGGGTAACAGGCAGGAGCAGCTACAGGCATCAGCGCGTGAGTCCAGTTCTTAACGCATCTGTTCTTCGTGGTGATTTTAAAGGGGGGAAAAAAAAAGGGGAGGAAAAGGCAACATGAGAGAACCCCCTGTAAACTGGAAGTGAAGTGTGCGTGCAGCGCGGTGCCCAGGGCTGGCTGTTGGCGAGAAGCCTGGGCAGGGGGCTCTCGGGACGCTTCTGTATCACAGCCCTGCTCTAAGCAAAACTTGCTGTGAGTGAGTGGCCTTCAATCACTTGCTATAGCATCACTTTAAGTATACAATACAGCTAAGTGAAATGATGGAAGTTTTTTATGTATTATATGTATATTGAACATAAGATATAAAGAATATGTCTTAAGTGAGTGGATTTAATCCATTTTAAGATAGTTTATGTACTTTGCCTTGGATTTTGTTGCTTAAAACCTAAAAGGTAACTTTCTAACTTGAACATTCCTTCTGAAATTCAAATAAAGGATAGTTTGGTGTGTTCAGATCTCACGTAATGCACTGCACTTTAGGCGTGTGGAGGCTGTAAGCTGAACGCGCTGTTCTGGCACCGATGGAAGAGTGGGGCTGGCGGGGACCGGGCTCCTGTGGCTTCTGCTGGGCGGGGGGGCGGTGAGGCAGGGGACGGCCATCCTGAGAAACCACAGAAACCAAACGCTGTGGCTCGGGCCACTCTTCTCTCCACTCACCTCAAAGAGGGAAGGTGTCTCAGCCCACAACCGGCTCATGTGGGGTTCCGTGCTTCAGTAAGTCAGACATGGAAACTCCTTCTCTGAGTAAATGTCCCATTTGGGCTGAGACGGAGGATTATCATAGTGCGGAAGAATAACATTTTCAGTAGGGTAAGGGACCTTTATCCTGAACCAGGAGTTGCTGCCTTATTTCCAGTTCCTCTCTCCTCTTGCTGTTCTGTTGCTGTTGGAAAGAGGGATTTCTGAGCAAAACGTCAGGGTTCTACTGAAAAACTCACACTTTCTAAAATTTCATAGATCCTTGTCAGGTCCCTCCTGCACCAGATAGCAAAGAGTTCTGTTTCTGCCATTAGAAAACAAAGTAAGTAATAAAACACTCAATATTTAGAGAACTGCCTAGTGGTTTCCCATAAATGTACACTGCAGTGGAAGTTTACCGTATGGTGTACTGCTCTGAAAAAGAAAATACACTTTTAGCTGTGCGTGCAGCGAGTGTTGTGTTTGGGTGCGGTGTTGGGGCGCTTCCGCAAACGCTTCTGACACCGGGTGCGAAGCGCAGGGGGGACAGTGTGGTCCTTCCCGTCTGGCGTTACCCGCTGCCACCTCGAGATCACCTGCGGGCACCCGTCTGCACCAGGACAGTTTTGACCCTTTTGCTTTTTCAGTGTTGGGTTGTTAGGGGTTTTTGGTTTTTTTTTTTTGGTATGTTTTGTTGGCTTTTTCAGGACTGTAAAGACTGTACTTTCTTCAACTTTGCCAAAGTTTGCTTTTTTCCTCCTTTTCTCCTCCCTTGTCCCTCCTTACAGATAGACACGCTGTAATTGTGGATGAGGCAAGCCTGTACCTACTCTCCTGATGTTTTATCTCTGCTCAAGTTGTTCCTTTTGGATTTGTGGCCTGATCTTGTCTGTATGTTCCTTGTCTTCCCTCCCCATCGCTGCTCAGCATCATCAGCATGTGGTGATGCTCCCCTGTATTTAATTATGCGTAACAAATTGACAGCCATGCAGTGCTGTGTGTGTCCATAGTCCGTCATGGGGCTGTGAGACAAGTGGTGTAGCTGACAGAGAATTCTGTGGTACCTGTCAGCTGGGAACCGCAGCCAGAACGTGGGGTGTATCCTGTACGTTGAGGGCAAAGCTTGAGAAGCAGTTACAGTCGCTTCAGTGCTCTTTAGGCTCCTAAGTCATGAGCATAACTCTCTGAAAAATTCACATGAATACTCTTAATATTTTGAAACCTTCTTTTTCTAAGAGTGCATGGAATAAAATGTGTTCTGACACTTGTTTCTGTGATGCGCAGTCAGTAATTGGGCAAAAAACCTTTTAGGATTTTTTTAAAAATATTTGTGGCGAATCCCCTTTTTGATATCTCAGACTAAAAGCCTCTAATCTGCAGGGAGGAGCTGCATTCGATGGAACTTTGGAATAAACAGCTTGTTGCCTATGAAATTGTTACTATTGATGATTAGCTTACACACTGGAGTACAAGGAGACAGACACCAGCCTGCGGATGGGGTGAGAACAGGAATAGTGTGGAGCTGCTGGAACATGCACTAAGTAAATCCCTTGTCATTAATCCCGTGGTTCATTCCAGAATCTCAGTTACCTGAGTCTTTTGGGAATTGGTGATATAAGATTTGGACCAAGTAGATGGTTATTTCATTGTTGCATTCAATGGATGAAATCAGTTTAAAAACTGAAGTATTTTAGAAAATGGTCCGAGGAACTTCCAGAAATAAAATCTGCCTTGAAAAGATCCAGTTTATTTCAATTACATCTCAATGTATTTATAGTCTGGTTTGCAAATCTCTTTTCTTCCTCCTTTGTGGAAGATCCATATAAACCCGATAGCAAAAATGGTTCCAATTTAGACTTGTAAAAATATCAGTGTTCTTTAATTTTCTGGTTGTAGTCAATTTTACCTACGGTCATCTATAAAAATACCTGTATGCAATTTAAGCTTTTGTTCTTAAAAGCAGGTACGTGTAATGTCTGGTGCCTGATTTGTCACCTGAAGCTGATGGGTGTCCCTGAACTTTCCTGCTCCCTGCGGGGACTGACACAGACTGCAAGTGCTGACACCCAGGGAAGGGTGACGTTTCCCACGCAGAACAGTTGTACTCTACAGCCTGGGTCTTTGGCCCTAATTTTTTTTTTTTTTTTTTTTAATTGCAAGGTGGGAGATGGAGAAGGCTGGCACAAACCATTTTTGTTTGTTGCAGGGAAAGATGTTTACAACTTTGTATGTATTTTAGTAACTTATTATAACACTTTTTAACTTGTGAGAGGAGTTTCCATGGTAAACTTGAAGCCTGTTGTCCTAATGAGGAGAACACAGATTTTTGGATAATGGGGAGTGCTGTCTGAGCCTGCGGAAGCTGCTGGTTGTGATGCTGCTCGCTTACACCACAGGAGGGAGTACACATCGCTCTTTCAAATCGCTTCAGTCCTGGAACCGTTTTTCAGTAGTATAGTGCATTTCAGTTGATAAATATGCTGAGTGTGACTTGTGTTATGGACTGTCACTGCACCTAGGTTAATATACAAAATCAATACGCAGTGGTAATGTATTGTAACTGTTTACAATTGAACTCTGAATGGGCTTTATCAAGCTATTTAAAAACAAATAAAAATCTTTTAAAAAAATGATCTTTTGTCTGTGCTCAGCAAAAGGGCTGGGTTTGGGTTCTTCTCATTCCGGTTTCTCACTGTATAAATTGTACAGAGGTATTTAAAGAGACCGTGTTTCTGACAAGGCCGAGTCATATGGCGAGTGGCTGTTTCAGAGGCACAGTTTGGGACGTGTGTTTACTGAATACCAAACAAATTTAAAACCCATGTGAGAAGAGGAGGTGGTGTTCAAGTTCTGGGCTGCCTCGGCCACGCTGACCCACAGTGTTCATTCGCAGGCATTATTTTACACGCTTTAATTCTTTTAGTGACACACCTTAACAAACCAGTTACTGTCAACGTAACTCTGAGATGTTTCCTCGCTGACCAGCTCTGATTTTGCACCACCATCCCTTGGGGAAGGGGAAGAGAAGGTGAACCTGGGCTGAGTCTGTAGAAGGGCTGCGGGAACTCCCCTGTGTCAGTCGGGGTGACGCTGCTGGATGTTCCTACTCAGGGATAAAGTTACCCAAGCGTTAACAGATACACCAAACCTCTTGGTTTTACTGAATAAAATACATTAAAGGAGTGGAATAAATATGTGTCTTCTGCTTAATGTTGAGCATTAAAAAAATATATTTAAAAAAACAAACCAGAAACCCCTCACTCTTCAGATCTCTCACCTGGAAGTTGCTATCAGGTGACTCTTTGATTCCAGACTCAAAAGGCATAATTAACTTACAGTTTTTGTTTGATCTCAGGGTCCCTTGATGCTGCAAGTGATAGCATTTTTCCTCAAAAGGTATTGTAATGTGCTGTATTTATTCTGAAAAGCAACGGTATTGACAACCCTGAAGAAAAGGCTGATACCTCGAGTACAAAATTAATACACACTGTTTCTCTCGATGATGACGAATGCCGAGAGCATCTTTTCCCTCAAAACATGCATTTAACAGAAAAAAAGGGGAAGCAGGAAATGAATGTACTGATCTCCCAAGGACTGTGAAGTTTCAACGCAGGGTGGGACATCGGCTGTAGAGGAAGTGCCACCAGCATGTCCCTGGATTCCTCACGGCTCCGGCAGTTCTCACGGCACTCTGGTCATCGTTTCTCACCTCTTTGGCTGCCCAGCATCTTCCAGCCACCCCATGTGACAGCAAGGTCATCTGCCCTTAATTTCTCAAGTTGTCATCCCTGTCAGGTTGTTTAGCGGTAGTTTTATATATAAATATATATGTATATATATCTATGAGCATGATACCTGCGGTACCTGGGGAACTTCAAGGAACTCAGAATCTTTCTGCGAATAAACTCGGGAACAGACGTGCCACCATCTGTGTCCAAACCTCTTCCTGTTGGGATCTAAAGGGCTCTGAAGTCAGACCCCTATGACTTTGGGGTCATCCGTGTCTTTGTTCATCTCGTACTATGGAATTCTGTGAGAGCAGCTCATCCGTGCTGGAGCCCAGCTTTCCTCTGTGCAAATCCCTTTGTGGAGGGACCTCTTAGCAATTTAGACCCATCACAATATTCACCCCGTTGATGTGTTTCTGGCAGGTATCATAGCAGCTTAGAATCAAAGAAACAAAACCTCAAACCAGAAACAAATACCAAAGCTTCTACTGAAGATATGCACGTTTCTTAAAGAGCTGATTTTTTAAAAGTGAAAGAGCGCTTTACCTTCCATTAAAAAAGAAAATATCACATGGGGGTCTTGTTACCAAGAACTGTGGTGTGCTGTAAAATGCACATTACGAGTCTCCGGAGTGTTAGGAAGTGCTATTGTGTCTGTTTGTTATCACAGGTATTTTCTAACCATATCAAAATACTTTTTTATTTATCTTTAACCTCATAGTTCAAGGAAAAGAGAAAAAAACACCAAACACATTTTGGAGTTCTTTCAAGTATTATGCATTATAAGAAGTATCCACAAGGGCAAAGGATCAAAACCAACACATGAGTCAACGCTCACCTCATGCTCCCTGAACAAAAAGCCGACGGCGATGACGAGCAGGGTGTTTTCCGTGCTCTTGTTGGGGGGCTAGTGGCTGCAGCCCTCAGTCACGTTAGCTGGGAGTTACTCACAAATCACCCTCCTGAGCTCAGTAATCCTGTCTTGCTTCATTTAACAAGACCCATTTTCTACAGCAAAGGTTTCCTGTAGGCCTCCCAGACCTCAGCCTGGCGTTCCAACACCGCACCCTGCCTGCGAGCGCGGACGGCCCGCTCCATGGCTGCAGTACTTACAGCATTCCCAGCGTCTGGGCCTTGCTCCCCTCCTGCCATATAAAAGCATTAAGAAAACCCAAATAATGTTTTTATGATACTGTCGAGCACCGTTGTAAGGCCTTGCTTGTGCACCTTCAGGTGTCTAGTGCTTTAGGTCAGGTGTGTAGATGCTGAATCTTCTGTCAGGCTGAAAACCAGAAACTACTACAAAAACTGGATTTACTTGTCAAGACAGATGGAAAATGTTAACCTTTTTCAAAGTTGGACGGCCTTCTTTCATCTCCTGTTCCCTCCGGCTGCTTTCCGAGTGAGAGCATCTGCACAGGCTGTGGCAGTTCCCCCTCCTCCCCGGTGCTGTACGGCGGGATTTCCCCACAACCTGATGGTTAAAACAAAAGCTTTCTGGTCTGTGTTGTCGCTGTCAAACATGATTTTCAGAGCTCTTCCTCGCATTTTCTTTCCCGATTACAATCACTCATTTGCAGTTGGTAACTGCACCTTCTGATTTCTATTTAGCTGAGCTACTTGCCAGTGCCAGCAAGCCACAAGTCCTTGGAGACTTTCATCACTGCATGTTTTGGTCGGTTCAAGCTTCTTGGCTACTTGCTCAATTTGCAGTTAATTCTAATATATTTTCATAAAGTATCTGTAAGGCATTGTAGCTCTTCTGAAGAGGCTATTGAGCAGTTTCTCTTTCCTCCCATAGGAAGTGGTTTTTCTGAAGACCCCCATTGAAATAGCACTGTCCACAGGCTCGATTCCATTTTGTATATTGTAACTATAGTTACTGCAAAAGAAGGTGAAGACACCTCTGATAAGTACTTGTTACTGGTCTGTACTGCTAAGCCCGGCAGCTGATCGGCTGGGGAAGGCGCCGCACTCTGCCTCCCAGCTGTGACAGGTAACGACCCACACGAGGTGACTCCCCTCAGCCCCATGGACAAACCTGAATAAACTCCAGGGAGGGAAAGACCCACCAAGAAAAAAAGTGTGCTTTGAAAATATTCTTGGTTTGATTTCAATAGGTCACTTTGCTGGAAACATGGGATGAGAAGATGGGAATTGCAACTTGGGACAAAAGGAAACACAAGTATTTCCCTTTATAAGAGGAACGCAGATCCCAGGGAGCAGGTGGGGTTAAATAAGGACTGGAAATGGGCTCAGAAGAAATAAAAAAGCAAAAGTATTTTACATTTGTTTTACGAAAAAGGAACATTATTTCCCCTCAGAGTTATTTCTGTTGCCCTTCCTACATACACCTTAGGATAACACAGAACTAGGTGTTGTAGGCCATTAAAAACGTGGAGAAAGAAGTGAGGTTTTGGGTTGGGTTGTTTTTGCATTTCAGAAAGTGTAACCAATAAAGAACAAATGTGACAGTAGGCTTTATCTGTTTAAGTAACTTAAAGTGGCTTTAGTTGGACAAATCCCAGCCTCAATCCTGTAACCCCATCACAGGAGATCAGCACTGGTGTCCAGCTCGTTGGCTCCACTGGAGCCCCGTCAGCACGAGGATCCCCCCACGGGACCAGGTGATGAGCTCTGGGCTTGGGCGTTTTGGGGGAATAGCCATACATTCCGGCCAGGTTAAAAGCCGAGGCCTCCCAACAACAGAGTCCATCTGAACCTTCCCAGCAATTCAGTGGAGACAATACCACATTCCTGAAGGGGTCTGGAAGTCATTGCATACTTTCTGAATATTGCACTCCTTGCAGAAAAACAAGTGTATTATTTTGAAACAAAGAGTCAGCATTTACCAACTGAGAAGTATAAAAATAAAATACACAATGTCCAAAGTTACAGCATACTGGATGGTCTTCTAAACCAGAGAAAACTTCTAAGAATTCCACTTCACAAAATGGAATAATTTGCTACTCTATTGGAATGATTAAATTGATAACAGCTTTGGCTACGAATTTTTACACAGCTTTAGTCACTACTGGTTTTTTAATCTTAGATATTCTCACACAAAGTGCACAAAGCCTTTGTTAACAAGGTTATTACAGCTTTTTAAGCAAAGCAAGTGTAACACTGGGGGTTTTCGCTGTGGGGTTTTTTTTTCCCCCCCTGGAATAGCAGGGGAGTTGGACTAGATGATCTCTAGAGGTCCCTTCCAACTCTGTCAAATCCGTGAATAATACATTTTAATTTTTGTTTTTCTCAACTATACACTGTTCACCTGCGATATGCTGGCTCTTGCGTTGTTCTGTTTAAATTCAGCTGCCTGATCTTGTGGTGTAATTAAAGAAAAAGAAGTTTAATATTTTTGTCTACTACTAATAATCAAGAAAATATATTGAACGATCTTCTTGAAATGGTGAGTTAATGAAGTAACACTAAATTATGTTAGTTAGAAAGTCCTTACAAGAAATTAGGCTGTTAGAAGAAATGTCTATGAAAAAGTATTTTCAGAGCTCATTTTCTTTTCACAGTTTAAATCACAACAAATTCTGCTTTCAAATTAATCTGACAAACATTGTTATATTGTAATAATTCCATGTTATTGTAAGGAAGAATCCAGAGTCAGTTTCTCCCAGTTACTCTAAGGGATGCTGCGACTGACACACAGGTTGGCAGAGTGGTAATAGTGTCTCCTTGCAATTTCCACTTCCAACAGAAGACACCCCAACTAGCAGTAAGTAATTCAACAATTCAGGGAGAATTTTACATGACTTTTTTTTAACTTGCTGTTATTACCAGTGGCTTTATTAAAGAAGTACTACACAACTGTTAAACAATTGTTTATGGTAGGCAGGAGAAATTATTTTAATGAGGCAGGTTCCAAACTCAGAGGTCAGGTCTGCGGCTAAACTTTAGCTAATGGGCTCCGTGAGGAAATCAAAAAAGAGTTCCCGTTACTTAACTAATTACTGAAGGTGAGTGATGTGCCTCTGTGCAAAACTGGCTGAAACCAACGTAGTACGTCCACAACAGCTTTGCAGCAGCCTTCACAGAGCCTTTTGCTCATCATACTCCCAGCATACCTCTAATCTTGTGATCTAGAGATAAAAGACCATTTCATTACCATAAAATATGAAATTGTACTTTTCTGACTGCATGTAAATAACCACATACTAATATTTACATATAAACATACAGATGCATAAGTATCTTTCCTTGTTTAGATCAAGAATAAATGTGCTTTCCATAAATGATAAAAAGTCCAGTAGCAAAGACTGGAAACACACCCCTCAGAGCTACCCTCAGCCTGGTAAAACCAGACCTTTTTCTGTTGTGTTATTCTGGAATGAATATGGATCTTCCAAAATCCCAGTGTGATAAAGATACTGCTCTCCTCATTCCTATTGCCTATGGTCAGCGTTCTGGAATAATATCAGTTATAATAAGCAGTTTACATTTCTGAGAAGACTGCTCTATCTGCATTCATCTGCCATTACTTGCAGTTTCAGAATCTAATAAAAACCATATTATCTCCTTTGTAATAGTTTCAAGTCAGCCTTTCATTATTTTAGCCAAAGAAGATGAAGAAGACTTTATCTATCTATATATCAGCTTTACTAAAACAGAATGAAATACAACATTTATAGAAAGGAGAGCTTTGTACAAATTATGCAGAAAATCCAGATCATTTCAGGAAAAAGCAGCAGCTAGAAAAAGAACCGCCAGGCTACTGCTCTTTATAAAGAGTAAATCTGGAAATTCCATAGAAGCAGTCAGGATGCCAAAGATTCAAATATAAGAAATGCCTAAAAATACTTCATGGAATGATTTAATCCTATGAAGGAGATAACCGTTCTTGTCAACAAGTTAAACAAGGTTTTCACTGTGAGAGAATGAGACCTTATTTAAGAATATAAATAGTTCTCAGATAACAGTCTATTTATCTTGCAAATGTGATGAAGGTGTTGAAAAAATTATCTGTTTGTTTTAATTGTAGTTATCTGCCATCTTGTTTTTCAGGTTTGGAGCCTTCCATCCATGCTGAGTTCTGGAAAAGCCTCACAGATGGGAACAAAGAGCAAGGGAAGATTTTGTTAGTCATGAGAATTTAGCTGTGCTCATTACCCATCCTCTGCTGGAATTCCAGCAGGAATAGCAGAGCAGCCTTCCCAGGCAGAGGAGAACACGTCCCTGCAGAAAAGGGTTCAGTTGTTCTCAGCTGGCACAATTAACAGCTAAACATCCCAGATTCGCAGGCTTTTGAAGTGTCAACAGCAGATTTCAGAAGCTTTTATGTGAAAAGTCTCTCAGGTAGAAATGTACTGTTATTTCCTAAAGCTTTCAATTCTTCCCCACAAACATATAAGGAAATGGAGAAATACGCCATTTAAATAAAATATTCTTTATCCAGTGTGAAAACGTTAGGAGTACACATTTACTTGAGTAGCTTTGTGCAGTAGGTATTTTAAATGTGAATCATTTTGCTATAAAACATGCTTTAGTAGTTCTGCTATGTTGAAAGCAAAAGATTTGCTTCCAAAACATAACTCCACCACCTTTGTTTAATTTGGGATGTCTGATGCAGACACCCTCGGAGGAGAGCTTGCTTCAGTAAAACTGAGATTTCTGGTATTTGAAATAAAATTAAACTTTTAAAGGTACACATAAAAAAAAAAAGAAACAAAAAATGTTTAATTGAGTGACTTTTTAAGACATTAGTTTTTCAAATGCGTCTATAGTACTTTGTACACTAAGTCAAATTTTTTTTATGTTACATTTTTTGCCTGTTTTATCTGAAGCATGGCAATTCGCCAACCTTAGCTTTTAGTGATAAATTCTGTTACACAAAGCAAAAGGTTTTGTATCTGAGGCCACTTCCTTCTGGTATTTTATCATCTTCCTGGTTTTGTCTGTTTTCAATAAATGCCTTTGTATCTTCACATCTTTTATATGCATGTATACACAGATCCTTTCCTCTGTATTAAACCTGATAGTTGGAAGTTAGTAAGGATAAAAAAGACAGACTGTTGACCTCCATTTCATTGCACTAATATACTTTATGGATGCTTTTATACTACAGTATTAAAAGATCTTAATATATTGATATTAAAAATATTTCCTGAATTTGGGAATGGGGTGGGGAGGCAGGGCTGATGTTTCATAAGGTTTTAAAATGGAAATAATCTCTGGGTAGAGCTACATTTGAGCACTAAAGATTGACACATGGAGAGTGGGTTCTCACAGTCAAAATGCCTTATTTTAGAGCATCTCAAATTTAAGCATATCGAGATTCAAAATCCAAAAGGAAATTATGGTGGAGGCCAAACATCTTTCCTTTATCTGTCCCAAGAGGTTGAGTATTTCTGCCTTAGGAGAAGAACCTGGAAAACTCAGCAGTAAGGAGAAGCCAGAGAGATCCCTGCACACGCAGCAGAACCCGAAGAAACCTGAGGGGAAGGAGAACTGAATTAGAGACGGGCAGGGGACAAGAATGAGACAGGAGGAAAAAAGTTAAAGTTGCCATGCAGCAAACCAGAGAAAAGCTTTTGGAACTCACAAGAAAGAGAAGCTGTCCCTGATGTCACCGCCCATTTTAGCAGTCTGTCATGAATTCCTCTTTCCCACAAGAAACGGTTACTAAGGATGTAAGCTGCAAATCATCATGTACTAATCTTTTTATGAAACCGGTTTTGTTGTTGTTCTGTAGACCTATTGTTCTTTCACTATTATATTAATAGACTAAAAATAACACGGGCAGTTCTATCAGACTTAAATTACAATTTTGTTTCTTAAGAATGATTACTTTATACTGTGCTGATTGAGATCACAGAAATCCTTTTCTGACCACAGAGGTATAAGGCACCAAATTCATCCCTCATGTAACTGCACTGAGGTAAAGGGAGTTACATAAGGAATTAATTTGACCTGTCTCCTCCATTTCCTTGAAAAAATTCTTTGTTCTAGCACTTGCCAAGTTTTAACTTTGACTCTCCCTTGCTTAACATCTTCTTGTACTTAGAGACAGTTTCTCTTTCTAAGAAAGAAATACAGCAGGAGAAAGACAATTAAGGTGAAGGTCTGCTTTTTAAATTGAAAGTACACTTCAATTATGGTAAGAAAACACCAAAACCTTTTTGTTTCGGTATAGAAGTATATAGGATTATTCTTACATTCACGAGGATATGAAAGGAATAAAATAGCTTGCACAGCCATGAGACAGAAAGGATTAAGTGTTGTTTTTCTGCCTCAGCGCCCGTGTGTTTCTTTCTAACTGCAGCAGTTGGAATAAACAAGGACCTTTCTTGGTTAGAGACAGTAAGAATTTAAAATATTACACATCACCTTTTAACAAAGAGTCACCTTCCCTTTTCACCTGGACTCAACAGGAGCTACATATTCAAAACTACCCTGTAGGAGAAGCTGACAGCACACTCTCCCCGGTACAACCGCCATGCCGTGATACAATACATTTGGTTTCTGGATGGCAACATGGCACAAACTGAACCCTCCAGTACAAAGTTATTTAAAAAACCAAAACCCTCACAAAACAAGGAGAGGAGAGTGGGTTTACTCCTAATGATCTGACGTTAGAGTCTGTCTTTGTGCTGCTGGTATGAGGCCAGGATAATGCTTGGTCTGAACACTAACCACAGCTGGCTAATCTTGGCAGGAATGCAGTTACATGCTCATATTTGATCTCGATCAATTTATTACCATGAGATGATTGAGTATTGCACAGATCAGCCGTTAACAAGCGTGGAAGTCCAGCTGCAGGCACAGTTTGAGAAGGACTGAGCATGAGGATCAGAAAGCGAAATTGATGGGAGAACCTGTGGTTCAGCATAAGGTTAGAATTATGTGGGGACGTTGCCCCCACTGACAAAATAACTATCCAGCAGGCTGCCTTCATCCACACCAACCGTGGGGCACACTCTATTAACACTGCAGCTGTGCCAATGCCACTGTTTGTGGGACCAGAGTGTGAGCTTCATCAATGGAATTGCTTTGGTTAAAAATTATTAGTTTAAACAGAACTTTTAAGATCTGGATTGCGTGATCTGATTTACAGCTTGTCTTTGCAAATGGTTGCATGAACAGCTGAGAGGGCACTAAAAGTCACAATCATTAGTTGCCAGTTCCTGCTCATGTCTAAATTTATGGTTCCTTATTTATTAAGCCCAGATTTGTGCCCTGCTGACTAGCCAGCAGCAGGATCTGCGCCAGCTCATGTGGAGATAGGCAATGGCTTCTCAGATGCTCCCTGGTGGATCGACAAGAGCACCTGGTCCAACCCTTCCAGCCTGTGTCACGAGCGAGCCCAGCCTGTCACTTGGCTGCCACACGTACCGAGGAGTGCCGGCTCTGTCCCCCCGTGGAGGTGTTTAAGAATGGGTGGGGAGGAGGAAGGGATGGTGGGGGCCTCCCCTGTTACCAGCACAACTACAATAAATGTCTCCACACGCACGCAGGCAGAGCAGGCCCGGCGTGGTGTGCAGGCCCGGCGTGGTGTGCAGCCTGGCTACCGCTCCCAGGGCAGGAGCAACGAGGAATTCCAAATTCCCAGGCCTTGTGAGACTGGAGAGCAGCAGGTGATAACACATTTACCCACCCCAAGTGGAGTGAGCCCGCAGAGCTGAATGCACAGATTGTGGGTACTTCTCAGGGTGGGAACAGCCCGGCCTTACTCAGTGCACTCTCCTTTGAGAACTACTTTACATCAAGCTCTTTCATTTTCCTGAGATAGACAGAAAAATCCTCTCAAGCTTCACGCAAAATTCCACTCGTGATCTGTTTCAGCCCATGTCCTTTGAATCCAAGTCCTCTTTTTCTGTTATTTTACACACAGCTTTCATGCTGGAAAGCACCCTGTTTGTGTCTAGTACTATGCATAATTAATACAGGTAGAACAAGTTCTAATGCAAAGTGTAGTTGAGATTATAAGCATTACAGAGCTGGTGGATCTCCTCAATTTTTACTGTATTTGGTTTTCCTCACTGGGACATTCTGGTGTTCTTTACCCAATGGCTCACCAGTGGCCCTACCAGTGTTACACAATGGAAACAAGCACTGACTTCTGAAACCAGTAATATCTGATGCTAGGAGTAGATTAAGCCCATTTAGAAGTCTTAAAAAAAGCAACGTCAAAATATGAGAAGAATTGAAACTTGAAATAAGCTGCAAATAAGATTCAGGAGATGATTTAAAAGTTCATCTGGAGAAAAAAACATACAAAATTCCCCGAAGAGAAGCATCTTCAACTTCGGGGTTTTTGATTATTTTAGGGGAACGAGCTTCCTACCCATACAAAAAAGTACCATTCATAAAAGATGTTTGACTTGCTAAGCTTCAGCTTTGATTTTCCCCAAAGCAATACAGAATACTCACATGTAAAGTTTTTTCAGACTAAATGAATGGTGCAAGCACATTTGAAACCATTAAGACAACTAGCAAAGAGGATTTTCTATAAAAGTGTTTTTCCAGCTGAAACAGATAGGATATGTGTGACAGCATAAACATCTTAAGAAACAATACATAGATAAAACCCGCCTGCCAGACAGAGGAAGTCAAGGAGTTTGCCTGAAGGGTTTAAGAATACCAGATTATTCAAGTACGGATAAGTTAAATAAAAAAAGGGGGGGGGGGGGGAAAGATATGATGATGGCCTAAGACCTTCCTCCCGGGAAAGTA
>JAOXNO010000070.1:338365-403472 GCA_028565335.1 Limnodromus scolopaceus
AGGCCGCGGTGGCGGTCGCGGCGCACCGTTGCCGGGAGGGGCCGGCCGCCCCGCAGGCCGCCACATGTCGCTGCTGCCGCGGCCCCTCCGTCCCGCCCGCGGCCCCCGGGCGCTGAGGGGCCGGGCCGAGCCGAGTGGAGCCACTGTAGCAGCCGGTACCGAGCGGTGTCGGTCGCGACGGGGGTTGCCCTGGAGCTGGCGGCCACAAAGGGGTCTGTGTGCCCCGCGGCGAGGCGGGGGCGGCGGAGCGGGGCAGGGCCCGGGCGCGGTGACAGCCCCTAGCACGGCTGGGCTCTCGCCGGCAGCCGCGGGGCGACCGAGGCGGGGAGCGGCAGAAGCGTGTGTCTGGCCGCGTACGAGCGGTGCGGGGGTGACCGGGCTCCGGGGGGCTCCGTGCGAACCAGCGGTGCGGGGGTGGCCGGGCTCTGGGGGGCTCCGTGCGGGGCGTCCCGGGGGAGTCTCGGTGTGCCCCCGGGGCGGTCCGCCCGGTTTGCACAAGGCGAGCTGTTCCTAAAGGCAGCGCGTTCGTGTTGCTAGATACTACTTTTAGAAAATCCGGGCTGGCATCTTGGGGGAGCTTTTATTTTTAATTTTCCCCTTTCGGAGACCGGCTCAAGGCGCTGCAGACTTGGAACACGCTTCCCCCCTTTAATTTATATTGTGTTTTGTGAGTGCGTGTGTAACGCTGCTGCCCGAAATAACCGGCTCTTGTGTATCATCAGCGGTAATAGTGGCTGAGGAGCAGCTGGTCCTGCCCCGGGGCAGGGGGTGACTGGATGCGCTGCCCTATATTCTCTGTGTCGGTTGTGGCGGTACCCAGTGAAGCGATGAGGGTATCTCTGAAATAAAATGCTGAACAGACTGCCTCTGAATGCATTGGCTTATTTCTAAATAGGTAAAGTAAGGGCTAAGCCTGGTGTGATTAATAGTTGCACAGTGTTTGCTAATTCAAAATATAATTACCCAGAACTCGGAAATCAAGTGGGTGTGGTGTTTGTTTTGACAACTTGGAGAAAAAAAAAGCTGCGATGAATCAGAAAAATAGTTCTTCAAGCAGTCGCCTGGAAATGTGGCCATTTCTTAGCAGACACTTTTGCTTGTTTTGTCTGTGATAGATGTAAGTCTTTAAAAAAAATCTGAAAAAGGAAAACAAAGGACAAAACAAACCAGTCCTGAAAAAGTTATTATTTAAAACAGCTGAACACTGTAATTGTAAAGAGTAGAAAGCTCATTCAACTCAAAATATGTTATTTTCACAGGATTAGGGACTTGCATCTCTAGTTAAAGGAAACGAACATGCTTGTTATTGGCACTAACCTTGCGTAATGTAGTTAATTGCATGAAGATGTAAGCTAGAAAGTGGATGTATTGCTGAATCAATCTGTCGTAAGGTGTTAAGCATTTCAAAGTTGGATTTTCATGGGAGGAAAAACACTTGGGACCTCGGGAGAAGACAGTCTATTTAGCTAAAGGCTGGCTCTGTAGGTGAAGTCAGATTTTCACCTACCATGCAAGTGAAACTACTATTTTATTTATAACTTCATATCACATTAATAAACATGTTGCTTTTTTAGGGACAAATTACAATATAGTGTATGTTCGTCCTTACTTGGCTTCATTGTAAAACAATTGAAGAGTAATGAGACTGGAATTTTTTTTGCAATTGGTCTATTTGACATTTTACACTGGCTTCTTGTGAGTATTGCACGTTTTTCTTGCATAGAGATCCGGTCTGGCTTTTTCTTATGGACTGCTGACAATTTGGAACACTAGGATTAGTTAGGTCATTTCCAGCTAATGAATTGCTATTCTGAATTGAAAGGGGGTTTATTTATTTATTTTTTTTAACAATACAAAACATGTGGAAAGTGGATTTGATGGCCAGTTTTAAAATCCTTTGGTTCCACTGAGTAGTGACAATTAAGAGGGACCAAGGAAGTCTGGCCAGGGCAGCCCAGTGTTTTGAACCTCTGCAAGATATTTGCAATCTTCAAAAAAAAAATGCCATTATTGAGTGAGAAGCTCATAGAGATAAGCATATCGCTGTGCCCAGGTACTTTAGGAAGTATGCAAAATTATTTGAGGACTGCACAGAATCACCCTAATTAGAGGCTTGAACTAGATAAGCATCTAAATATCTAGGACATTAAGCTGTGATTCAGCAGGTAAACTGCTGTTCCTGGCTCAGCTCTGCCTGCTGCCCCTGCTCTTCAGTGTAATTTGCATCCTGTGCTTCAGTTCCCTCCTTCCTCAAATGGGGTCAGTTGCTTTACCACCTCTGGTAAAAACTGCGAATGCAAACGGAGCAATGTAAAATTAGGATTTATTATTTTAGAAGCACTTGATGGAAGAGAAATGTTAATTAAGGGAATTGTTCTTAGTGCTGCTTTCTCTTTTGTGTGTGGAGCCCTGAATAGGGGCATGCATTTATATTATACAATCCACTTACGCACAAGCCTCCCATTGATTTCAGCAGAGGCTCTTTGCATGGATTATTGATGCGATATGATCCCAGTCAGTTGGTGTTTCTCTCATTGTGTTCTGATTAAAATATCTCTGTGGTTCAGTTAATCCAGGAAATTTCTCCTCCTCCCTCTCCTCACTTGGTTTAAAACTGCATCTTTTGTGATTTGACTGAGGCTTTTCTTCGTGCTTACTTTTACATGGTGGTGGTACCAGGGAACAGATCCTTGTGTTGGGTAGTGCTGTTGGCAGGAGGTGGTGTGGTTGTGTACCACTAAACAGTAAGCGATATTCTGTATAAGGTCGAAATACATAAACAGTCAGTGCTGGAGGCGTAGAATAATACTTCTCTTTGTCTTTCTGAATTTGAGCCTAGTCATGTGGTGGCTTTGTAGACCCCCAAATTCAACTCCGTGCCATTCCTCTTGGAAAAGACTGCAGGATGAGTTTATCAGCTTCTGTATGTGCCTTTGTATTAAGCTGTCTCTTTGAAGGGCCCTACATAGACGTGCTAAAAGGTTAAAATCTTGCTTCTACTTGACAAATAAGCCAAATTACAGCACTGATAATGGCATTGAAGTTTCCCTACTGTTCCCCAAACTGCTTTCTTTCTGAATGTTGAAGGCTTTTTGGGGACCGAGCAGTTTAGTTGCCAGGCTGTGTGAGTCGCTGCCTGTACTCGCCGGCGATGGTGCCAGGTCGCAGGCTGATGCTGTTTTGTGAACGGCCATTCACCAGGACCGAGACCAAGGGACCAGATTGTCTTGCAAAGGACTCAGGGGAGTGGATTTGCTGCCAAACCAGATTTAGCAAGATGACTTCGGTTCTTCTGTAGGGCGAAGCAGTTACTCATCTATAGGTAAAAGCTGTTAAATGTAACAAGACCCTCAGATTTTTCTTAGAAGAAATGTTTTAAAATTGATTAAATATACGTATATATCACTTTTAGACATGAGCAGCTTGATCTCCTGTTCTGTTTGTGTTGTAGTATCTTTCAATGGTAGATGTTGAAGATAGAAGAGTCCATGTGGCTTCCTCATGGTTATAGACATTTGCTCTGTATTTGAGACTAAATCTGCATGTTTTGTTTATAATAAAAGAAGCTCAGAAAAATAAGAAACGTATTTTGACACAGAAGAATGTTAAATATGTTTCACTCCATACTCATCTAAGTGGATAACTTGTAGTAGTAGTTTTAAAAAGTTGTTCCAAAAGTTCCTTAGAGGAGGGCTTGTAGTTTTAAATAGCACTCTAGGGAAACGCCAAGAACATAAAAGTGCACCTGAGTGTTAGACTGACTGCACGGATTGGTTCTGGGGCGAGAAAAAGAGCAGATAGAACACAAAGAACTAAATGACATAAATGTGACTTCTATCAGCCAGCTAAGTCTTTTTGCTAAGTAAATATTTCTTCATGCTAAACTAATCTCATATTTGTGCAATTACCTGTCAGATCAGCAGTATCTTAATTTTTAGCCCAAAACCCATTTAATCTGTTATCACTCTTTAATATTTTATTACAGCATTTTTTATTATAATTATCTTGTAAATAGTAGTTATTTCTGGTGGTATCAGAAAATGGACTTGTTAATTGCAGTAACACATTACATTTTTTTCTTAGCCTAATGTTCAATATTTTTAGCTGTGACTTGGAAGGAAATGTGAAATTTTTGCTGATACAATTTCCAGAGGCTGCCGGTTGCCAGAGTTGGTGCGTTGTTGTATAACAGTATTTAGTGCCCTGTGCTCAGTGGTGTAAGTGCAGTGTGCATTTAGGGGAGCAGTGCGCCTGTCGCCCATCCTCCCTCCGCCTGTAGTGGCCTCCGCCTGTGCTGTCCCAGCCAGGGACACGGGCTGGGGGACTGACTGACTTGAGCAGAGGGTACTTTGCAGAGCCGTGTCTGGGATCACAGTGATGGCCGCTGCTGCTGATCGGGCATCGCAATCTTGCACTATCGCTGGAGCTGTAAGTTGAGGGGCAACTGTTAAAGTTGCAGATCTTGGGGCAACACAATGTTTTCCAAGATATGTTCTGCAGTTCACATCGAATTTCTCAATCCCATCATTTTTATTGCCTCCCCTTTTTCCTTTGTAGGATTTTGAACATTCTTTCAAGGGAAAACAGATGAAATACATCATGGTTTTCCTCTGGTTTCTGCTGCATGCCATCTTTTTGTCCTGTAAGTCTCTCCTTTCCTAGCACAACAGAAAGATTTTAAAAGCCTTAGAACGTTTATCTTTTACTGTAGCTCCATCTTATCTGCTGCTATCTTTTGCTCCCTTCCTTTACCTCCCAGTGTGAACATGCTTTAGTCTGTTTCTTTTTACACCCTATCTTTGGCCCCATTTAGTTTTGGAACTACTGCCCCATCTCCTTTTCATGTTGGAAGCCATCGAATGAGCTGTTTGTGGTCACTGTCTGAAGAGTATCTCCTCCAGGTTCATCCTAGGTCCTTTCCACACTTGTCCTGACCCCTTGTACTCGGTACGTTCCCTTCCTCCTCTCTGTCCTGCCAGCTGCCTCCAGTGCTGTTTACTATACTTTTCTTTTTCAAGTCTTGCTCTTTTTTTGGCTGCTTTGACTGTTCCCTCCTCATTCCCCTCCTATCTTGTTAATTGCTTTTTCATTTGGAAGATGATCTTTCTGCTTCCAGCTTTCTGTGAGGGTTTGCAGGACCCTCTGCTTGGTTCAGTGCCATCTTCCTCTCTACATCTTGTTGCTGGATAATCAAATTTGCAAATAAAAATCGATCTATCGTATTTAAACTGGTGACTCATGGCAGATACTATGTGCTCTGGATCCAGTACCATCTGTCCCAGCTAAAATGTTGGCTTATTTGACATCTTAAGATTGCGTAATTGTCATCTTAATGAGTCTAAAAGAGAGCTCTTAATTTTATTTCCGCCCACTTCCTTTTTTTGATGTCCGTGGATGCACGCTGACATTCCCAGTGGTTATTGACAAGTAAATACTTAGATGTTATAATTTATTCTTCTTTTTTTTTAAATAGTCTGTGGAAAAGTTGTAAACAAAATGGCAGTAAAAGGGCAATGCAAAAGTACTGGAACACTTTTGCAATCTCAAAGTTAGGAAATAAGTTACATTCTCCTATGCAATGTTAATTTTCCTGTTTGATCCCACAAATAGATTTAATCTGGTTATGAGATCACAGGTGACGTCTTCTGTAGACTTCTGCATGGGAATAGTGTTTTGTGATGATTGAATGAATCTATACGAATTTCTTCCTCCTTTTTAAAGTAAAGGGATAGTTAATGATGTCTGCTTCGCCTTATATCCCTGTAGTTCGTGAGTAGTTAAGTACGTACGGAAGGACTGCACTTACTTTAGTGAAGAGTTTGGACACATTGACCATGTGCTTCATTCACAGAGGATAAAAATAAGTACTTAGCAGCTGGTTTATTAGAAAAACCTGTGAACTTAAAGAACTGTAGGGCAGGAATCCCATGGAAGTGAACAACATGTGATATTTTACTTTAAGATTTACAGAGGCAAAGGAAAAATTATGTGAACAGCCATTTCTGATTTCTTCACTGTGTGTTCTCTTAAAGCAATATGTTGTATAGGAAAGGTATGTGATGTAGGTAATAAAAGTGTATTTAATTATGCCATTTGTGTAACTTTAACATCTAGCAAATTGTTTTTAATTGCATATGACTTCCTTCTTTTAATTCCAACAATTTCATGGGAAAACTTAGTATTGCAAATTTTTTTGGACAGCAGTGTTTCCTCTTAGTGGGATAGACACACAAAATCCACTAGAAAACCATGTGTTTTGTGGTCTCCTGAGATTTGCCTGAAGAAGGAAATGGCTTGACCTATTTGGTTGCTATGAAGGAAAAACATTCTTGTTCTTTTTTTTGTGAACATCTGTGTCACATTTATTTCATTACTTTCTGAGGTTCTTTAAATCCATTATTTAGTGATACAAAGTTTAATTTAAGGAAAATAAAGTGATGCATATCTGCTCCCACAATTTCATTGGAGTTCTGATATCTGCTTATACATGGGTATGATTTAAGTGGGTAGATTTCCCAATAAAAGTTGACACGTTAAAAGGCAAACACAAACATTATCTAGTGTTTCATAGGAAAAAAGCGTTTGACGAATTCAGTGGGATCTCATGGAGTTAACAGGATATGTTGTATGCTGGAAGCTTGTGAAATCTAAATCGGAATCTCATCTAAGATGTGGAGTACTGAGGATCTTTGATCTAATTTTTCAACAGGTTGGGCTTCTTGGCGTGGTTTTACTAATTAGTCTCATTTTCAGATGTTCTGTTCAGTATAAAGAGAAATAGTTACCTTGTGCCAGGGAGATCTGTGAAACTGGTGCTGTTATTTAGCAACCCAGCGGAAATTGTACCAACAAGGATAGATTTTGCTGTAAGACCATTAAGTAATAATTATTCTGAATTCCATAAGGAAATTCTTCTACAGGAATTGCAGATCAGTTCCCCTCTGGGAGCTGGATCTGATTTCAAGCCTGGCTTTCACTGCCGTGGCCAAGGGCTCGGGTGGAGTTGGAGGAGCTGCCGCTGTTATTTGCAGATGTGGGTCCTTAATGCCAAAGGAGATGCTGTTGTTGGTTTCTAGATGAAATACCTTGAGTCTCCTAACAAAAAAGCTGGGTGAGAATGATGAATGCAAGTCTCTCAGGATACGGAAGAGGCTGAACAATAACTCTGGGAATTAATTTTAGTGGCTCTTCTACCCAGCTACTGGTTCTCAGAGTTTGTAGGGATATCTGCTCCTCAGCCGAATGAGATTGAAATTGAGAACTGGGCTAGGCGTGCTTCGGCGGGAGCGGTTGGTGGGTAGGAAAAGAAATGTGACCGACTTCTCTTGTGCTTGCTCTTATTCTCACACACATACGCGTGCACAAAAAAAGGCTGAAAATATTGGCATGTGCAAGTAGGGGAACTGCCTCTTACTGTTTTCTCTAAGAGGAACTGTGAGATGTAATTAGTTAATGAGTCACCTCTACGTTTTTATACAACTGCCTCATTAATAGTCTTTGTAACATCTAGCATGGAGATATGTATTTTTTTCTTTTTTTTTTCTTTTTTACTGTCTGATTCATATTGCAAAATAGCATTCAGGTTGTTTTCTTGTTTAATTCCAAGTGTTCAAGAGTCTTTATTTGCTGCTACATTTTTGCTTTCATGTACTGTAGATATCATGTTCCTTAATAAGATCCTTGTTTAGCTCATAAGCAGTGTTGTCTGCAGGGTCAAATCCTGACAAAAACAGATCCGTCGCCCTGTTACAAGAGAGGGGCAGTTGTCAAAAGGGACATTTGTAATTGCATTGCATATTGTAAAAAAAGGAATTATTGTTGCTTGAGGCAGTATTTCTTATATTCAGTAGTTGGATTCTAAGTAAGTGGGTTTTTTTCTGTCTTGCTCATGTAAGTTTGGACTGATGAACTTCCTGCCTAGCCATTCTAACACACCAAGGAGGAATTTTCCCACCAGGCTGTGGGTTCTCTTTGAGTACAACTCTTACCACTTGCAAATGCAATTGTGGAATTTGTAAAGCATGGTTTTGTTTCAGTATCTCATAACTTGCCAGCCAGGGGATGTGGAAGAAAGTTTTCCCAGGAAGTTGAGGTTAAACCTAGTGGCTGTAAGAATAGATGGTGGCTCTGTTAAGGAGAAACTCCGTGCTTGGGAAGAACCTTGCAAGTTCAATGCGTTCTCTGACCACGAAACTCCTAATGTGCATGGGACAGGGGCTTGGTCCTGTACGGGACCATCCTGAGTCCTTCTCAGGAAGACCAAATGGTCCTGACCCCTTTGTTGTAGATGGAAAGTGCTTGGCTGGTTGTGGTGGCCTGCAGAGGAGCTGCTGGGGCAGCTGGGGTTCGGTGGGGCAGCTGAATGTGTGTTTGTATATTGCTTTGTGGTTCTCCCCTTTACTTTTTTCTTATTTTTGGTTCTAATTTTTTAAATTTTTTTTTCTTTTCTTTTTTTTTTTTTTTCTTTCAATTGAAAGGGTTTTGCTTGCAACCTGCCCAAAACATACACCTAATATTTTAGGAGTATACCTTCAACAGCCTCTACCAGTCTGAAGTAATAATTGGTTTAGTCTTGTTTTTTGTAACCCCAGCATATACAAATTAGGGAAAACTCATTTTGCATATGGTATCCATCACGTAAATGCCTAAATGGGTAGTCTTATTATGGAAGCATATGTTTATAGTCTCAAAAGTAACTTTTATTTTATAGACCTTTATTTATTTTGCTCTTTTGCAAGTCAGTTTTGACCTACTGTACCACCCTTTTAATTATTAAAATTATCATACCACGTACTTGCAACATTTTTAAGCAGTGTCCAACATTCATCTGGGGACAAGGAGGGGATCTGTGCTTGTTTTCCCACCATTTGTGGGAAAATTTTCCCCCAATTTGTGCTGCTGTTCCTGGATTGCAGTTTGTATGCAAGCTGTTTCCTCAGTGTAAGTTGAAACTGGTGGCCAAGGTTAGTCAGAGGCAAAGTTTAGAGAAATGGCTGGTGTCATTTGAAGAAGGCAGAGATAGAGAGGTTTCGGGTGTGTGACTGGGCTGTTCTTGGTGTAGGTGTTGCTGATTAATTCTGTAATCTGGGAATCTCTGCTGTGCATTATGTGAGGTCAGCCTTTCTAGGCAGCTTGTAAGGTTTCAGTTTGCTCTACATGTTTTAGCAAGGACAGATAAATGGAGCATATGGAGTTGATTATTGTTTTGGCTATAGGAAGTGGATTTTTATGCATTAAAGATAGTAACTTTCTTTTTTAAATTTCTGAGAGGAAGGTTCCCTGCCCCCAATGATTTTTTTAAAAAAAAATCAAAATACATGTAACTCTGTTCACTCTCATTTTGTGCAATGTAAGTTGGAAAGGCTGCAATGTTTAGTCTTGGTCTTGTACCAATAAATGACACATTATCACATGAATGTTTTAAAAGATTAGGTGATATTTTAGAAGAGCGAACAAAAAAAGAAGACCAGTGTAGTCCTTCCGCTGTAAATTCATTGATATCCAAAGTAAGGAGAGTATATGTTATGTTATCATTCTTATTTTGCTGAAAACCTATTTTCCTTTTGTATTTTCCACCTGTGTTGTAAACCTGAAAAAGTAACGTGTGTTATGAAGGGGAAAAGTTGGGTGAAATCGGTAACCCAAATTAAATACAAAAAGTAGTCTGAAGTTTATGGACCCTGTGGGTGGGTGGACTTGGCAGATTGATCCATTGTGGTATGTTAGACTTGAAAGACCATCTGGAGATGATTATTTTCTGGCATGTTGTAGTAAAGGTTTTTGAAGAAGGAATTTTTGTAATATTTTTGGTTTTTTTTTAGAAAGGAGATGAAAAGTAGGAAGAATAACTTCAGTTTGCATTGAGTAGTAAAATAGTTTGTTGTAGTAGCTTATGGAAAAAGAATTTAATCGAAGGTAAGCTGCTAAGAGAAGCTCTCCTACTGTTTTGCTATTGGCTCTCTTGCCTTCTGAAGGCAGGCAAAGACTCTGTGCAGCTGGGGCTAATACAGGATCCAGCTGTAAGTTTTTTTTATTGTTGTTCAGATGTCCGGTGATGGTCAAATCTAAGTTATTGTGTGGAAATTCAGCAAAGGAAAAGGGTAGGGTGGGAAAAAAAAGTGACTCTCTATAAAAATATTCCAGTAAAAGCAACAGGAACTAGGAGTATCCATTTCAGAACTCTGCCATAAATCCCATCCTGAAATACTTAAACGCCTTCGGATTTTGCTGTAGGCTTTAAGTCATCTAAGAGTTCTTGGTTTATTTTTTAAACAGAAATGAAGTTAGCTGATTGGAGTGGGAAGGTGGTTGTTCCTTTAGATTACTTACAGAAAAAAATACCAGTTTCTCACTCATAGTACAAGGTTTTAGTTAAAGCAATATTCTTTACTCACTTTAAAGTATTGGTACCATGTGTAATGCTATGACATGGAGTATATTGAACACTTTTAATTTTACTAATTTGATGTACACTGTGTTTCGCTAGTCTTTGTTTTACAGAGCCTAAGTCTGTGAGGAGGGGCGAAGCCTAATATTTTTCTGTACAGTTTGGTTTGCCTTTAGTATATTTGGGCTTGTGTCTCTGTAGATGGTGCCTTGGACGGACAAACAGAATAAGTGAGTGATACAGCAGATACATGGAATGGTGAGAATACTTGATAATGATCAAAATAATGCATCCTTTTTTCTTTCAAAACAGTTTGGTTTTTTTCCTTGTTAAAAGGGTCATATTTCTCACGTTTCTTTATAATTGTAGCAGTCATCGTGTTTCTCAGTTACTCGGGAGCAGTGGTGCTGGTGTAGAAATGCACTGTCCTTCAGGCATCCGCTTCCTTTCCAAACCTTCCCTCCAAACAGAACTTGCCGATGGAGTCCATCAAACGCCTACCTCAATTTCAGAATTCTTTTACTCCAAGTCCTTAATTTTGAACACTGTTGCTCAATTGGTTTGTTGTTATGCTATTCTAACTTAGTAAGTTTAATAACAACAGCATACAAATTATAAGTCCTAATTGACTGGAAGAGCTGGCTTAAAATGCTGTTAGTTATTTCCATTGCTAGTGATGGTGAAAGGAATTTTAAGATGTAACTACTGTTTCGAGCATAATCCTGGACAGTATTAGTGTGTTCCTTTCCAGGTGACTTAATTGGTTGTTGGTATTAATTCTTTTATTGGGGTGGAAAAAAAGAAAAAAGCAGGGGGGGAGGAGAAGGATTGTGTTGGGCGTGCGGCTGCCGGACAGGACAGCCTGGTGTTTGGCCCCACGGTGCTGGAACACAACAGCAACAACAATTTATTTTCCTTCCTGAGGTGGTAGGAGCTGGTCTGTGACCTCAGAGAGGAAGTGAAATGTGGACAAAATAATCTGCTTTGAAGGCAAAATGCTTCTGACACAAATCAAGTACAATGATGTCTATGTAGCAATGTAAAATGTAATAATTTTAGGAGTTCTTGAGCGTGGTCACCGACGCCAATCGTAAGAATGCAGGAGCTTGTTTCGGTGGCTGGACTGCCGTGGTCTGTGACAGTAACAGTCGATGCTATTGCGCAGTGACTGAATTAATTCACTGTCAATGTGGTTGGTAAACCCACAACCAATTTTTTTATTTTTTAATTGGCATATGTTTCTTCTTCTGTTTAATTAAGCAAATGATGACACTCGTTTTGCTCTATTACTGCATTGGGTTTGGGCTTTGGTCAGATTATATCCTTTCCCAAACACTCCTGTGTTTTGTCATCTTTTTATTTTATCTTCTTTTTTAATACAGTATTGTAAGTGAATAAAAGACAAATAATTTGCTTTCCTATTTTTTTTTTTGACACTGCAGCAATTAAGTAAGCAGTACTACTTCATTTGATCCTTGTTTTGTAGGAATGTTGGTCAAAGTTCTTTTCTCTCAAATTTTGAGGGTTATGATCTTTATTTGAATTGTGAAGAGCCTAAAGGAATCTCTTTCAGCTTAATTGTCTTCTTGAAGTGCAACTCAGTGCATTTTGCAAAATTGGTGGTATGTAGGCTCTGCCAGTGTCAAAGACCATTAAATATAGCAACTAGAAAAAGAAACTTCACTTACAGATTTGCTTTAAGATGCTTTGGTTGTATTCATGATATATTGTAAGGAAAATCAGAAAATATTCATGGCTTGAGAATAAAATCTGACAGCTAAACAGTATGTAAAGTAGTATGATAATATATTATGTATTCGAGAGAGAGAGAACACTGCATTTCAGTCCTTACTGCTTTGTATTTTTCTCTTGAGCTCACGTGGACTTAAGGTGATTTTCTAATGTGACGGGAGAACATCAAAAGGTCCTTCTCACATTTGAGAAATAATAGTGTGATAATTCTAGCAAAGTTTTGTCTTTTCACTACCTCATTTTACATTCTGAAGGAAGGGTTTCCTGCTGAACAAACACATGTTAGCCTGATAGCATTTTCCTGTATTTGAATTGTGAACAGTCAAATGACTCAAAAAAAATTTATGTTATAGTAGATACAGAGTTTTAACATAGAATATGTGCATACAATAAATCTATTCAACTAATCGGTCTGCTTCCTTTCCCTCCCACTCCCCTGCAGCTGGAAGTTCATCAGCTCCTGCTACTATATCTAGCTTCCTCTTGAGGCTTTCTGGGATAGAGTTAACAGTGGAGGCAGGCATTAACGAACAATGTCCTGATTATGTTCTGCTGGTCTGTATAAGTTGTCATTTTCCATTGCTACTAATTCTTATGGAAGCTATGTCATCTATTTAGTATGAGCACATTATGTGTGCCATGCAAAGCTGCATGCTGCAGTGTTTAGTGAAAGCATGTGCACCATCATTAAATTGGTAGAAAATACTTTTACATTTCATTAGTGACCAATCTGGCATTGAAAATGGAAAATTTATGATAAAATTTTATTTTCATAAGTTCTTAGCTAGCATCGTACAGGATGGTTAGACTTCCACTGATAGTTAGTTCGTAATTATGCTTTGAGTTTTTTTGGCGTATGATAAGACTTTTTTTTTAAGGTACAACTGTGGAAGAGTTGAGGAGAAAAGATGAATGGAAGCATCTAATTTTTTATCATGAAAATTTACAATTGTTAGAAATACTTGGAGCCAGATCTAATGGAATCTAACAGCCTGATTAAAAACTTGTCTCACAGTAATTTCTGTTGACTTTTTTTTTTATTTGAAGGATCAAAATGTAATTTTTCAGAACTAGCTTTTGGACATTTAGAGAGAGGCTCCAGCTGGGTGTGGGCTCGGGTGTTCTGGTCGAGCTTCAAATGCTTCAACAATAAGGTCCAGTTTATTCAGACATTGAAGAGATGGTAGGACAGATGCTGTAACTGAAGAATAACTTAGAACTAGTTTTTGTATAATTTTGGAGTTGTCTGTAGACAATGGCCTTTCTAGGTCTATGTTGTCAGGATTAGGTGATTATTGGTGGCGCAAATCTGTGCTTGATAGTGCCATCATTTCTGCTACCAACCACTTTTCTCAGTGGTCAAGAAATACTTAAAACAATGAGGAGTTTATCTGTGACAGGGATTCTCCGGGTGTGTTGTACTCGCTGCTGCATTGTCTGTGCTTGTGAAATATGGAAGAATCTCTGAATGTGAGAAGTTTTCTCCCCATGTGCTGCACGCACTCTTGGCAGAGCTGCGGGCGCTGTTGCCACAGACTTCTGCTTAGCAGAGGTTACAGCTTGGTATTTCTGGTTGCCCTAAGGCAAATCTAGGGTGATTGCAAGCATGTTAATATGAGTCAGGGTTTTTTTCTGCCTTATACTAAGTTTGTCTTTGTTTAGTGAAGGCTTGTGCCAGGTAGAGCAGCTCTGAAGAAGAGGCTAACTGCCTCTTCGGGAACGTGCTTCGCAGAGCCTGTATACCCACCTCGTCTGTGGGGCTGGTGTCTGCAGTTAAAAAAAACCATGCTTTGCTGTAGGTTTTACTCATTTAGGAAGAGATATATATTTTATTGTTACCTCTTGTGTCATGTTGAGGGGTAGCAGAACTACCACTCAGTTGTTTCCCAGTCAACAAAAACGTTTCCTATTTGAGCATGGCAGGATGAAGTGGAAATCTGAGAAAGAATGTGTATTAATAGGAGCAGCAGGAGCTGGTGGATTTAAAAAGAGGTTGAGGGTTGACTGCCAGTTAGTTGCTTAAAGTTTTTAAATCTCTGTTCATTTTCAGGGAAAATGCTGAATTTTGTATGTCATAATTAAGAGACGGAGAGAGTAATAAAACTAAATTGCTTAGATCTTTGAAGTTGTAGAACTATGACTTTTTTTTTCTTGTTAAGTATTTAACTGGATAAAAATGATTAAATTATTTGAAAATGAAGTACAAAAGATTATATGTTCAGATTATTTTTCACTGATCTCTGGAAGGAATGCAGTGATTTTTGCCAATATCAGGCAGAAAAAAAAAACAACTTAGAAAGGGCAATGTAATATTTTATCAGGTCTGGCTGAAACTTAGGGAAAGTTTAAATAGGAGGAATGTATTTATTCAAACGAGGTTTTGATCAGAATGTCGGAAGGTCTGCTTGGAGTATGAAAATTCTTTCTTTTTGTAGCACTGAACTTATGTCTGTATTTGCAAGGACTCAGGCACATGTTGGGGGTGCTGTGTTCGGAGGTGTGGTGAGACAGATCTGGTGTGAGCTGCCTGTGGCCTTCTGCCGGGCAAGGAGCGGGAGACCAGGGGCTGGACCTTACGGTAGGGGGATCCATCAGCAAACTTCTTACCAGTGTGCCAGATGAAAAGCTCTTCTATAGCTGGATTAGTGACCTGTCAAGCTAATTGTTTCATGGTGTGATGGCAACCAACAATCCTCAGATTCAGATTTAGCTTTTGTGAAATCTGAAAATTCAGTCTTAAACTAAGCCTCACAATTCCTTCACTGACAAATCTGGGAATAAATCCCTGACTTCTCGCAGTGCCCCCTCAGGTACAGGGCCCGGGGCCAATGGGCCCGTGGATGTGATAGCCAGAAGCTGGAGCAGCTCAAGCCCTGCAGTACTGTACCACATTTCCTGTTGTGCCTTTCTCCCCTAGTGCTGCCGCTCAGTGGTTCCCACAGCAGATACCAGGGCTGGTTTTTTGGCGGAGACCACGGGGGTTTTGACAGCTCCCACAGCGTCAGGCACCGCCTCGTGCACAGCGTTGTGTGTCCTGGAATTGGTTTGTTCTGGGGAAGGCGAATGCTGATCGGGCAGTTATTTGGCAGGTGAGCGTCCCGCAGGGTGCTCTGTAGTGCCTTTGGGAGGGGTTCTGCAGAGAACCAAGGCTGCTCTCGCATCCCACAGCTGCTCCACCTCCTCCAGTGGGCAACTGATCTTGGAAAATGAATGAATAGAAAGCTTCTGCAATAAATACTGCTTCTGAAATCTAACCCCAGAGCTGTGGCAGGCAGGGATGGGGGAAGGGGAAAGATGAACTTTGCCTTGCTTTTTCTGAAAATTGGATTTGTGAGCTTTAGAAACAGCCAGCAATCCTAAGTAGCTGGCTAATGCTCTCCACTAATGAGTGAAGTACAGCAAGCAGCTCCCTTATTGCCAAGAATAGATGTTACTGGAGAGGCTGAGCCCCAGATGTTGTGCTGGGAGCACGGTAGGTGTGATGAGCTGTGCCTGGGTCTCGAGCAGGATTTGAGGGTGTTGGGGGTGGCGGCTGCAGGGCCTGGGCTCCGCGACCCCCCTTGCAGCTGCTCGGCGACATTCCTCTTGATTTTCCATGCTACTGCTGCTCAAAATGGATCTGACAGGAATGTCTGCTACTGCTCTGGTGTGTTTGCTTTCTTGAGCCTGTTTTCCAGGGTCTATCCTAGTGAAAAATGTAGGTGCACACCAGCCAGCGTGTCCCCTCCCTGGGAACTGGGGTGCTGTGGGAAACAGCCCTAACAGAAAGTTAGGGCAAAGCTGAAACGCATTGCTACAATTTTATTTTTTTTTCTTCTCATAACATCATTTCAAAAGCTGAAGGGATCAGTGTGTTCTTGTTTGCCTCTTCCGCGCCCAAGAAATGATGAAATGTTCTCTGCTTTCAGAAGTTGTCCCATCTTTGGTCTGGGATGGTTGGATCCTGGAGCTGGAAGCAGTCTGGCTCAGCACAGGACATCTGTGGTTGGCCCAGTCGTTCACAGGGATGACTGGGAGGTACATGCCCACGGGAGATGGAGTGTCCCTGCTTTCCTTTCCATCCACACATACTCCTTGGGATTGTTGGGAGAGAGTCCTGTCCTGCTCGACAAGGAAAAGGAGTTGGCAGAGGGGTCTTGCTCTTCTGTCGGCAGTTTAAAATTTGCTTGATACTCTGCAGAGTTGCTAGGAATCGTCCCAAACCCTCTGAAGTCGACACGGAGCCAAATCCTGGTCGGTGGCAGCAGTAGATCAAGCAATCCAGCGTCCCAGTCTGTGTGTGCTTCCACTCGCCCGACTGGGGTGCCATCAGCAGTTCGTGCTGGTCGCTCTCCCGTGCTGGTCACCTACGGGACCAATTCTGTTCCCTCAAGGGGGGCGACTTTGATGCTGGCTGACAGACTGGAGGCAGCCCAGTGCTAACCATTTCCCATTTTACATGAAAAGGGAATGTGGTACAACTCACAAAGGTGGATATTCTTTGCCAATTTTCTGATCTGGGTTTGAACTAGATAATGTTTTCATACTGCATAGCATGATGTCAGTCTGCTGAAGACTTAGTGGGAATCTGTTAAAGCTTGCTTGCCTGAAGTTTTGTCATCTTGCAGTTGTTTAGAACTAAAGTGTTGTTTTAATTTGTCAGAATTGCCTGTATGCTTGGCTCAATCAGAAGTGAACTGCTCTGCTGTAGAAATCAGTCATGGGACCATCCAGTCCCTTTCTATCCCATTCTTTGTGTAGTTCTGTGTAGTAATACACTACACTTTTACTGGGCAAATTTATAAATGCCCCAAGCGAAAAGGTACATGCTGCTTGTATTCTATGGCTTAAAAGATCTTACTCTTGGAAGGCTATTCCATCTATGCTTTTTAACTTCAGAATTTTCCCTTCTGCTGCAGGGAATCAAAGTCCTGTGCTCTTCTGCCCTTTCTTTGCACTGGCATGAGGGAAGGGTTTCAATTAAATACGTGGTATCAGTAATGTGTCCCTTAGCTGTGCTGTGCGTACTGGGCAGGGTGAGCTGTTCCCTTCACTCCTAGATAACGCCCAGGGGATCCTGATTTCCTTCCCAGGACTCCCACGGGCAGTAGGTGCTGCTCTGCATTCCCAGTGGATCCGTCACTCGCTCTTACCCACCGTCTCTCCTGGTGTTACTGCTGCATCATTCTCTCCCTCAGGGGTGCTAACACTTCTTGTGACCTGGATCTTGGCATGAAAGTGAACAAAAGAATTCAGGATTTGCAGACTTTTACTCTAGAAAGCCTAAATTTTGTTTTAATGCTTACTGTAATGTAGTATACTGTAAGCAAAAGCTTTCAAATGCAAACATCAGAGAAAATGTATTTGATTTCAGCTGTAGCACTAAGTAACCTACCTGTTTGTTTCTCCAGTTTTGCACGTTATGAGTGCTCCGTAGGGAGAAAATTATTACTGAGTCCTCCCAAAATTGTTTATCTGTGAGACTCTGCCTTGCAGCATACATATTGAAGGAGAAAAAAAAATTCATTTGATTCTGTTTGACAGCGTTTTGTTGATCTGATGCAGTGTGGAAAAAAAAAAAGCTTCAGGCTTCTTATTTTTGGAAGGGTAGTATCTGTGTTTATAGTGGTGGTGCTACTACACAAAGCTGATTCTGGTCACCTCTCCCCATTACTTGCTGTGGGGAAAAGAAATCAGATGCAGTTGTTTTGTTAAAAAGCTGACAGCCAAGTAAGAAAAGGTGCTATAAATGCAGCACTGTTCCTAAGCCAGCAGCACAATGCAAGATTGTGCATTTCTGCTTATGGTGCTTGGCGCTGCCAAGTGTTGCATTTGTCCCATGTTACTTGGATGTTACTGTCGCCCTGTTGGAGGAGGACTGTCATGCTAAGATGATGGTACAAGTGACAGCGTATAGCTAGAACACTGTAATCGGAATGGTGATTCACCAGAGTTCTTGAACAGTAATTCGTAATTGATGCTAATGAAGGCACATATTATCTTGGATAGTATTTCCTGTATCTGTGCTGATCTGATCATAACCCTCCCCAAAACACATACCACTGCAGTGTGACCAACATCTTCCTTTATAATTTCCACATTAGCTAGCATATTTTTTTCTGTGCTCCTTAATTATGCATGGCCATGCATATTTTAACACTTTATATTATTAATGTGAGTATTAATGTATTTGGGTAAGAGAGTTAGAACGTTAAGTTAAACTCGGCTTTCTTTTCATATTCAGTAATTTGTATTTACATGTTTTAGAGAGAAAAGTTGGCCTAGAAGCATCGTCTGATCTTGAAGCAAGAGTGACTTCAAAAGAAAAATGCTTCTAAAAGGAAATCCATGCTTATCTATTTTTAATATCAGGTTGAATTACTTTTAGGATTTGGAGAATGCAGCCCATATGGGTGGGGTTTTGGGCTGAGCGAAGCTGGTTTTAGGGCTGGCTGTTGTCCAGGGGTTGCTGCCCCTGTCCCTCCCTGCTCCAGGGGTTTCTGCTGCGCCTGTCGTGTTGGCTTGGGCGATTCTGTGGTCCCTCGGTGAAACCATTTGGCCTGCTAAACTGGCAAAAACCAACCCAGAAAAAGCAGGGTGCAGGGAGATGGCATATCCGGGGGCAGCAAGTGGCAAAGCCATGTAGGGACCAGCCTGTTACCTGTGAGATCTTGCTCAGAGCTGGTCCCCCTGTGGTTTCTCTTCTTTCTCCCCAAATGATACTCCTTTATTTGCTGGAAGGTGGTTCTTTTACTTTGTTGTTGCAAAACGCTTGGCTTCCTGATGGAAATACATCAAACTGATGAAATAAGATACATTGTTGAGTATAAGATGTAAAGGAGGTAAATGAAAGGTAATCATGGCCTTCAGCACTGCTTGTTCATAAAAATAACAGAGCACGGACATTAAAAAAGAAATACTCATTAACTTAAATGTGTAACTGCTTTCAGAGGGCAAACGTCTGTGTCAATGGCATAACTAGGAACTAAAAAGCAAGGCCGGTGTGTGTCGGGTTCTTTCCATGGTGTCTCTGCACAGAGGTGTGGGTGTGAAGGCTGTGGGGTGCCCCGTGGTGCCTCGGTGCCGGCGGGAGGGCTCCCCATGGCACCGGGGTCAGAGCTTGTCCCCAGCCCTGGGGAGCCCCTGCGGCTTCTGCTCCCGCGGCCCCTGGTGTCACACGCTCTGTGCCTGGGGAACACACGCTGACGGCGCTGCTGCAGCCCCTCTTCCCTCGGGCTCACGGCGGGTGTTTGGGCTGTTTGGGCAGGAGGAGGTTTGTGGGTGCTGGGGGGCCACACTCTGTGCTCACCACTGAAACCAGAGGGGTTTTCTTCCCCTCCGAACCCGTGTTAGCTGGACCTTGAGTTTGCACAATTTTGGAACTGCTTATTTTGTGCTTGACTTAGAGATGTTAACGCTAATTAAATTGAGCACGGCGATTTGTGACCAGGACAAAAAACGTAATCTTGCCTTATTGCAAGTAATTATTGTGGTTTATAATAAATGTTGTTTGAAATAATTGCTTGTAAAAAACACACTTGGCCATGCAGTTACCCTGCTGTTTCTTTTCTGTACAGAATAGAATGTATTTCATATTTCCAATTTTTTATGCTTTTGTTCTTTATAAAAAAAAAAAAAAAATGTATGTGAATCACTAGAATAAATAAACCTACCTTGCAGTGGAAGTAAAAAATAATAATAAAAAAATCTTAAAGATTTAGTGGGTCATATCAGAGGGAACTGCTTCCCTAAATTCCTAAAAACTTATTAATCATATTACCACATAAAAATATTATTAGGTTTTTTTCCTCTACATATTATTAGAAGGCCAAAAGGACAATATCTTAACTGTAACTTGCTTGTAGAGTATCTCCTTATCCTAGAGAGAAAAGTGTTTTCAAGAGCATCTTGTGGGGGTGTGATTTGCGGCGGCCGAACAATGGGGATGACGGATGCGAGTCTGAGGTTCTCTTCTGGGTTTGGCCACTAACATGCTTTCTGGCCACAGTGTCTCTCGTGACTGAAAACTCTCAAAATAACTCTGAGCCATGCACTCGGTCCTAAATTCCTCACACCCTGGACTGGTAATTTTAGTGTGCGAAAGGATATTTTGTACGGGATTGTTTTTCCTCTTAGTGGGCAGTGTTGGTCACTGGTGCTAGAGCTGTTCAGCGGTGGCTGTGCAGCAGAGGTAATGCAGTGGGGTATTTAGGAAGGAACCAAATCCAGCTGGTTTTAGGGACTGAATTGGATGCAGATATAGTTTGGTTTTGTGCTGTGAGATAAATCTGTTCAGGAGGATGTCCTCCTACAAAAACTTCTATGGAATTTTTAATAGCCACAAGTGGTCACAGCTTTGTTTATCCATGTCGTCTGAAAGCTGGAAAACGTTCCTATAATTAAGTTTAAAAAAAAAAAAAGGGAGCTTGTAGGGGGAAGGCAGAGAGAATAGCCTGAGAATATCTGTTAAGGCAAATGTCCTGAGACAATCAGATTTGTTCTCAGAGATGAATGTGTATTATTTTAAAGGCCAGAAGAAACATGTCTCCCCATTCAGTGTATGGGCGAGGATCACTTTGTTTACTTTTAAGCCCTGCGTTGTGTAAATATCTTTACGCTTGCAAGATGTTTCAATTGCAGCAAAATTAAATTCCATGTAATTGTTCTTAGTTCAGACTGGAAATACTTAAGACCACCAATTTGGGGCTGACACAGAAGAAGGAAAATATTTATCTTTATGAAACCAACATAGTTAGTTGAGCAATGAGAGTCAGGGCGTTGTGTTGCTCCGTAAGCGGGGTTGCAGAATTAGTGCTTTATCTGTTAGCTCTTGTGAGGTGCCTGCTCTCCCCTGCCTGTGGGCTGTCTCCCTGTGAGAGACCCAGCTCTGCAGTGCGCTGGGGTGGTGGGGTGGCACTGCTTTACGCCGGGGCTGGTGGCTGCTGATGGAAAGGCTCCTAAGTAAAAATGAATTTAAACACAGGAGTTTTGGTTCATATAATACCATTGGAGAGCTGGAAAAGATTTAATTTTTGCTACTGTAAAAGATGACAGTTTGGAGATATGGACATGGGAAGTACTAGATTTCCCTCTGCTCTTACGGGATTTGCTCATACTTATCGTTAACCTGGAGGGCTTTCTTTGCACGTGGATCTGTTACAGTTCTTTCTCAATCTGGAAAAGGCTTTCTTTTTTTTTTTTTTTTGATGCCTCCTTGCTCACAAATGCTTCTTACTGGATGCTCTTGCTCACAAATGCTCTTGTTTGGATACTGTATGTGTGTTGTCAGTAGTGGAAAATCATTTCACAAAGTGACATCACTGACTTCTGTAGCAAGCTACAGTTAGGTTTTTGTTTGTTTTTCTTACACATTTATTACCTGTATTAAAAGTGTGTATTCCAGTAAGTGCTTGTTTACAGGAAATTCATTTAAGGACATTCAGGTCAGTTACAGTAATTGAACAGAGAGGCCAGTTGGAATACATTAATTTATTTTTTTTTTTCTTTCTGGTGGTAATAGGAGTAATATTAGTAGCAACATATATGGTGGTGTGGTTTTGTCTCTTACTGCTTGGCCAAGAATATAATTGATAATTTTAACAATTTGTTCCTCTTAATTAAAAATCAGTAGGTGTATTGACTTTCTATTTAGCAGTAGTTGAAACTGTGAAGTTTCAGAAAAAGGAAATGATCTCCCTGTAAGCTAAAAGGTTTTCACACCAACGACTTACATTAGTACATGGTCTTTATCTCAAGATTATGAGGTGGTATGAAAGCATGCTGCAAGCCCAGCTTGTTCACTACTCTGAAATGCTTTTGTTCTTTTTTAGTATTTAAATGTTCATGCTAACTCCTCCCATCCTGTCTGCTTTGTGTTTAGAATTGGTGAAAGATAAAAAGTGGCTCAGAGAGGACAGCTAGAAATTTGGTCTTGCAGAGCACATCCATGCTCCGGGAGCTTTGGTGTGGAGGACTATGTGAGCATAAGGTTAGAAACAGCAGAAGTGTTCTAGCTGCTGAAGTCAAAGTGGCGTATGGAAGGGGTGTTGCCAGGGCAGATCCTTACTCATCACCTATCTGCAATATTTGCTTATTACTGGAAAGATGTTTTGATGCAGTGTTGTTATTTTTTGGCTGGTTTTGATCTCCCTGCTTGCCGTGACTCAGCCTTGATACCAAACATTTGAACTGTGGTTTTCAAGTCTTTTGAATAAATAAAATGAATATTTTTTCTTTTCAAACTGTAAATTCAAAGTGCTTATTCCATTTTCTAAGAACACCTGGGCACCACAGCTCTGCAGGTTTGCTTTCTAAAGAAAATTATTTTCAGGCTCTTGCTGTGGTTGTGTGAGGCACCTCCTGCTGGATTAGAAGGACTGATTGCCACTGGAGTCTGCCCCTGAGGAAATGGCACAGGTTTCATGTTTTCTAGGGGGTTTTGAATCATTGAGGATCAATGAAAAGCAAAAGGTAACGTGAAAAACTCAGAGTAGATCCTTACTTGTAAAGGGAAAGGTTTAACTAATGGTGGGTGCCCTTTTGTGTTAGTGGGTCTATTTTTGGGGGGTTTTGGGGTGTTTTTGAGGGGGTGGTTGTTTTGGTTTTGGGTTTTTTTTCTTCTTTTTCTTTTTAGCTGCAGTTGATTATCTTCCACTCTTTCTTTCCTTTCAGGTAAGGTAGGCACATCCTTCAATGTTAGTATTTCAAAAGCCTTTATTGAAATACAGAAATATTGTTAAATTTTGCTTCAAGACAGAGAATTGAAACAATAGGGACAGTAGGCACAAAGTGATGTAGCCTCCTGGAGCGGGCACCTTCAGCTCCTGGGGCTGCAGGCTGAAATGTCATATATAGTCTCATAAGTACCTTTTTTTGGTGGGTTCATTTCCCCATTGATACGCTTTCTCATCAGCATGAGGAGCAGTGCTGGAGAAAGGAGGCACTGAAGATGCACAACCAGGAGAAGGGTGAGAATTAAGGCAAACATCTCCAGTATCTTGCAAACATGCCAGTTTCTGGCGAGGACAGGACAGTGTCCTCCTGACTGGTTGTTCCCGCTCTGTGCGGGTGGTGGGAGCAGCAGGAAAATATTGACTGTACCAGTAGTTCTGGGAGCTGAGCAGTACTGTAGCCCATGCTCAGTTGGACTCTGGTTCTTTTATTCTTATCAAAAGATACTGGAATCTTTTTGGCTCTGATATTAATACTGTTATTTAAAGATGTTGCATTAATGTGCAGTTTTCTCTAAGTGCTGTCTTCTGTGTGCTCTCCAAGTGCAGAATCTTCTTTTCCAGCAGACTTTTCTTGTTTTGCATCCAGCAGATAGACACTGGCTGTTGTTTCCTAATGCAGAAGGCGGTCTGACTCCATTTACTGCATTTCCTTTTTGTCTAACAGCATCATTAATTGTACTGTGAGGGTTGTCTCTGCTGTGGCTGTGATCAGAGGAAAGGGAAGAACACAGCAGACAGGCTTTGGGTGCTGTAGGAGAAGGATTGAGGGGCCTCGTTTCTTTTCTTTGGTGGGTTGCTTGAGCATAGAAAACTGTCACAATCTGTGTTGATTCCAAATAGCAATTTCCCTTGTTCTAGATACTCCAGACCTGTCCCAAGGAGCTTTCACTGTGTAGTAGTGTAAGGGAGAAGGAACGGCAGTACCACTCACTATCTGCTGTGGGAAGGGTTAGTGATAGCACCTAGTCCAGAGATTTTTTTTAACTTGAAGAATAATCAAGCACCATTGTGTGAATTCTACATATTTAATGCTTAACAATTATTTTCTATTTGAGTTCTTTAAAGGATACTTGAGTGTACTTCCTAGCTAAGACAGTGATTGGTGATACCCAGTTTGCCTTTTTTATACTCAACATTGGGTAACAGTCTTAATTTTTTTTTTTTGTCAGTCTTCAGTTAACTAGTAGGAATGTTTCTGTTGTGTGTATGTATATAGTGTGCATATAGTCATAAAATCTCTTGAGTTTGGATGGTTTAAGATCTTAGAGTGTACATGTAAGACAAAGATGCAATGTAGGCACATGTATTGATAAGGTTTGATGTGAAGAATCTTATGGGTTTTTATGGAAGGAGTTTTTAGTAGTGGGTGCGTTTCTGATGAGATGAAGGGGAAAAAGCAGGTAAACATACTGAAGTCTGGTGTTCGTTCAACAGAAGACTGCCATTTCCTAAACTGAAAGTAATTTAATCATGTTTGTATCTGGAATAGTTAAGTGAGATCATTTGCCATAATTACTTCATGTCTAACAAGGTCTCTTGCCATTTGGATTTTATGTTATAATTTGAATCCTAAAAAGAAATGAACTTAACCCCTGGATGTTGAAAATAATCAATATATTTCATTATTCATATTTGAACAGAGGCCATGTTTCAAATGTGTCTTTAAAAATCTCCTGTTCAAAGCCTCTGCTTGTGATGCTGTTGCCGCAGCCCGTTACAGGTGTGTGTGACACAGGAACAGCGTGTATTGTGTGCTGCTGTTGGGACAGAAACTTTTCAATATCATAATAATTATTTTTGTTGTTCCATTTTACTGAGCTGGAAGGAAAAGCTGTTACCTAATTAGGGAGCTATTTACAAGTGGGTAGGGTTAGAGCTGTTATTGTAGGATCATTGCAAAGGAGGTGAATACTTGTGGTTGCTGTCGAGTGCTGTACAAGCGAGCGAGAGTGATCTCTGCCCGGAGCAGTTCCCCCTAGGAGACTCTGATTGCTCCAGAAGAGCAGAGTGTTTGTGCGAGTGGCTTTTCCCGTTTGCCGGGCGGCCACTCCAGGGAAGGGGCTGCTGGAGCCACAGCAATGGTCCTGGCAGGGACACCTGGGCTTCTGCACCAGCGAGTGATTCCTGCTTGTGTCAGCACAGCCTCGGGGACACCTCAAATCAACTTAAATACTTCAGACTCTCTTAAATGATGTTATACAGAAGCATAAGTTTGTGATACGCTGCGTTAAATTACTGATGGTGACTGTGTGTTTATTTGCACGTCCCGCTGCTGGAAGGCGTTTGCTGCTGAGGGTGTGAGCGTCGTACCTGCGCTTCTGCTCTGCAACGCGCCCAGCTGGAGGGCACTACTGGAGCTCTGGTGCTGTCTGACATCAGCGCCAGGACACACACCCTGGTGATGAGCTGTACGGAGCCTTGGCTTCCTTCCCTGAAAGGCAGCAATAGAATCATAGAATGGTTCAGGTGTCTTGTAAATCATAACTCGTTTGCAGGAAGAACTGTGTCTGTTACTGAAATAATTGCAATGATATCAGACTTGAATTTGGCAATTAAGCTGTAGAGCCAAATTTTACTGCATATTATATAATAAGAAGTTCCATTTGATTCTCTATCTTTCTTTTGAAAGATAGTTTCTGTCCATATTAATTCGATTACTTACGATTTTATAAAGTAGAATACCAATAAATTAGGTTTGGAGTTTGGTTTTTGTTTGTTTGGGGTTTTTTTCCTGAAAAATATCCCAGCTAAAAAAAAAAAAAATTCCATCATGTTTCACATAAACTTACTTTTCATAATCAGGTTTGTTCAGTTTTCTGTGGTGAGGTATGTTTGCCAATGCTAAAAGACTGTATGTTTTGCTCTATTTCAGTGCCTGATGACCTCTCCATAGAAGAAAGAGAAGAGCTTTTAAATATTCGTCGCAGGAAAAAAGAACTGATTGATGATATTGAGGTAATTGATTTATCAGTAAAGTTGCTTAGAAGACTCCTTCAGTAGATAAAGTTACAGTAAACTGCACACCTAGGTGTGAATTCCAGGTACTGTTTTTAAAAGCATATAAATGGCATAAGATAAATTGTGCTAATAATGAATAGGATTTGTACATCATTTGTGTGCTTTTAACCATGCCAACTTCTGTGTTGATCTAATGCAACATGCACGTGTGCACGCTTGATTTGTGTGATCAAGAACTCATCAAACAGCAGGTTTGTGTACGGAGTGAGTGAGAAATCCAGGTAAAGAAACCTTATACTGGAATTGGTGATGGTGCTCTGACAGGAGCACGTGCTGGGCCTTTAGATCCACGTGTTTAACGGTTACTTGGTTGTGGTAGAACCTTTAAGCTAAATAACGAAGGAAGCCATAATGTTCATCACTTTTCTGCAGGTGAGTAGCAAATATTAGAAAATAAAACCTAATTGATTGTATTAATATATGATAGATGATTTCAAAAAGTATTTTAATGTAGGTTAACATATTGTTCTTCCTTCTTTTGGCAGAGATTAAAATTTGAAATTGCTGAGGTTATGACAGAGATTGATAATCTGACAAGTGTAGAAGAAAGGTAAGTAACGTGGACATGATTCAGGGAGACCTTAGAACCAGCCTTCCAGGAACAGGAAATAAAAATAGCTTTATTGTGCTAAACAAATGTTGGATCCGCTTTATTCAGTCTGTTATAAAGTCTCTACAGCCTGACTAGATAAGTTCAGGTGTGTCATTCATTTGGATGGAGGATATGTTGGATAAAATGTAATATTTTAGACTGTCCAATTGGTAATAATACAGTTCTCTGAGACTGTATCATTGAAAGAATTGAAAATAGTAACGTAATTTTCCCCCTTATAAAAGGTGAATGTCTTGTTTATGTAATACAAAATACAAAGTAACCAAAATGCACATTAAGCTTCTGCAGAATTTGTTGTTTTTGTAAAAGAGCAACTGATAACTGCTTGTTGTTTCTTCTTTTTCTCCACATGTAGCAAAACTACACAAAGAAACAAGCAAATAGCCATGGGAAGGAAGAAATTCAACATGGACCCTAAGAAGGTAGAGAATATTTTTTTGGTTTTTTCCCCACTTGTCAGGAGTCAAGTTCCTGCTTATAATATGCTCTGTGACAAATACAGTTGTGTTTTCTTAAGAAAATATTCCTGTTACAAATAAGGCCTGTGAATTTACAGTACATCCTGTAGCACACTGGGCAGAGGGTTAAGTTAGCAGCAGTCGTCTATCAAGTGCCAGTCACGTATGCTTTCTTCACTTCAGCAAACCTTTTTTGATAATAGAGGTTATTTATCAACAGTCAAATATGCCAGGTATTGATTGAGCTGGCTTGCAGAAAGATTATTTGTACCTGATAGAGGTGTTCTATGGTGATATGTCAAATATAATTCTAAAAATATTTTGATGTTTGGTTATTAGCGAGGCCATTTTCTTTTATGCCCTCCTATTTTTGTTTCTTTGAAAATACCTTTAACGTGTTTTCTAGTTTGTTCTCATACAGACTTTGATATTTGCATATATAAATGCTGTTTGTGAAAAAGGCACGTATTAACATTTGTATGTTTGTATACGTATATATCTGTACCTATATGACTTGCACAAACACCTGCAGGTAGAAACTCGGTTACCCATTTCAAGAAGTCTACCCTGCATTTAGCTAAGAAGGGAAGTAGCTCATTTCTCAGTAGTGTCTCTACTTCTCTTAAATGATTGTTACCTTTCTGGAGAATTCAGGGACCTGCACGTGCTCTTACGGACCCCCCGGGTTTATTTAAAAGAGCTGCTTTGGCATATTTGACATTTAGCCTTTACTTTTCTTTCTAAGTCTTCCTTGCCTTATTTTACTGCCGTCTGTTGTTTGTAATTAAGATTCCATTTTGAATTTGTGGAGAGTCATCTTTAAAGTCTTTTTGGAAATTGTTTAGCACTTGTTTTTTTGTGTTAGTTCTTGAGATGTTTTCTTTCCTTGTATTGAATACAGTTACGTTTTGGTGGCTTTTCTGTGATGTTCCAAGTACAGTGACGGCTGCTCTTCTCCGGGCTGGTTTCAGTCTGCAGAAACACTCAAGTGCTTTGAGACAGAACCCTTTTTGAGCTACTGACTATGACTTTTATTTTTAATTTCCATTTTGGTGGCTGCCTAACCTCGGTTCTGTTGAGGGCAGAGTACCCCCAATATCCTGGTAGTTTGCTGTTGTCCTCCAGCTCTCTCACATCCTAGAAGGCTGCGGCAAAGTCACAGCATGATGTCAGATGCTCTCATTCCAATGTTAACTATTTCTTGTTACTCTTCTTGTTGGATGGAATTATTTCTATAAACAGATGCTGTGGCCGCATTGCTACTGTACCATAATTTAAATGTGGTAAACAGACTTACAGTAGTAATTTCTTAATTCTGAGTCAGTGGTGGCCTGCCGTAGCTGGCTGCTCTGTTCACAGATGCTACTTTAAATTACAGGTAGCTAAAATACATGTATTTCTGATGTTGTGAGAGTTAACTTGGGGTCATTGCGAAAGGGGGTATTTGCCATTCACCGGGTGGGAGGGAAGGTGGTCTCTGGAGTTAGGACTGTGAAAGAACTGGGGTAATAATACATGGGTTGAATCCCCCAAGTTTTCTTCTTTACAACCAAATAACAGAGTTCCAGTGTTTTTATATTAGCAGGAAAACAGTGAGGTAACTTTTACTAGTTTTGATGAAGACCTTTGCATTTTCTAGTGTGTCACCTATCTGTAGAGCAGTTCTTCCGCCCTCACCCAGAAAATCCTCATCAGAATAGCTGTGTTCAGTGCAGTTCCGTGGTGTGATAAACAGCACGTCCTGGCTCTGCTGTGCTGCTGTGGGAAGGGCTGGAACATAGAGTTTGTGCATCAGGAACCCCTCTGCCGAGGGGACACAGCTCAAAATCCGCAGCACGGGGGGGTCACACTTGCCTGCGTTGGGCCCAGAAAATGGATTCGCGGGGACAAAGACAGGGTTTAAAAAACAGCAAAGTTTGTAATTAAATTCCTGTAAAAGCTATGAAATTCAAAGCAGATTTCATTGCACTGACTTAGAAAAAAAAAAATCAATGCAATATTTGTGGTGAATATTGACTGTTTGTGTAGCTGTGTGTGGGGAGGTCAGGTGAGCCCAGCTGTCTGCGTCTCCCCTCAGTCTGCAGAGAGGTTTGCATGGGGACAAAAGGCAGCGTAGGAGCTGATGGGGATTTGGCTGACCTGTTTTACCCTTTATTCCAGACGCTGGAGTTGGTGTCCCAGACAAACTCCTTTTCCTGTCTATTTGACTTCTGGTTCTTTTAACAGCTTAAGAATAAAAAAACCAAAACAACAGGGGGAAAAAAAAATCCAGAAAAAGGAAAACGAAATTGATTTTTGTAGTATGTTAAAGTATCTGCTTCTGCACACAGAAATTTGTTTTCCGTGCTTCTAGTCATGTCCATTATCCTTTTCAGTAACTTGTACAACTTTTAAAAAACCACCCTGGTCAGTCTGATGACACTGAGTGAATAATCCAACCCAGGGTCGGACAAGGGAATCTGCTCGTGGTGTTTGTGGGAAGGAAGGTTCTCTGTTGGCTGACGGAGGCTGAGAAAGCTTTTTGAATAACTTGGTGTGGGGGGAAAAAAACATTCTGTTTCACAGTCAAATGAATTTCTTGTATGGATAGTTATCAAATAAGCTTTGTAGGGATTGTTTTTGAGGAAAGCTCAGCTAGTTCTCCTTCAAGATAAAACGGATGTACTCTTTGCAGTGAAATCAGCTCTGTTCTGAAATGACTTAAAAAAAATATTAAGTTATCAGAGTCAGAATATCAGCCTGTTGTTGAAGTTAAGTTTTCAGAAGATGATAAAATTGTTATGAGAGAGTTGCATTCCAGACTTTTTTTTTTTTTTTTTTTTTTTTAAAAGCTTCATGCCTTACAACATCATAGTTCATTTTCTTTGTTAAGTTAGGTCAGAAAATTGACTCTTTTTGTCAGACAGGTAATAATTTCAGTATAAAAAAACCAGAATCAACCAAACAGAAGGATGATTACTTTTTTGAATGTTACTGCAGGGCTTCCTATGCTATGTCAAAAAATAACGGAAGTTTTCCCAGCTGTAATGAAATAAAAAAGAACTATATTCTAATTGCAAAAATTGGAAAGCTTCTAATATTTCTGAAATCATTAAATACTCTGGTAGGAAAGATTTTGAATAATTTCTTAAGCTCTTCTGTACGTATTTGGAATCCAAGATGTTAAGGTTACACACAGCTGCCGTTCCTACTTTTCACTGTCGTTCTGCTGTCAGCTTTATCGAACCTGCGGGAATAGCCACGTCTTTGGGGTGCGTGGTGGGGAACAGAGCGCTATCTCCTCGTGACCTGAGGAGTACAGCCCCTTCCACCCCCTGCGGAACCCCTCCGTAACTCTTGGTCTCCTTTCATCCCCAGTGCACAGAAGCCTCTCGGGGCACCCCCAGAGCCTGCCTGATGTAGGGCCAGTAAGTGGGAGTCCAGGGCTGCTCCGGTGCCCCTGAGGGACCGGGTAAGGCTCTCGGGCTCTGGTAGACGCTCCGTGGTAGAAGCGGGAGTGGTTGGGGAACAGCCCTATGCAGATAGTCCAGCTTGAGTCCTTGTGCATAGTTTAGTTCCAGCACGACCACAAGTCACCCATAACCCAGGGTCAGCATAAACTCTTTAAATGGGTTCCAGTGTCTTCAGCCGCGACTTCTGCTGCAGTAGTGGCTTCATGTACTGGGTTGCAGTTTGTGGGTTATAACAGATGCTTTATTTTGTGTCACGATGGTAATTAAGTTATTCCCATGTAGCTCTTCATTATATGATTTTACAGATAATGTTTCTGCAGACAATTATGCAATATTGTGAACGGGCCAGCTCTCACATTAACTCCAAAGAGCAACTTGGAATCATTATTCAATTAATATTTGATATTTCTGTTGTTGGGGGATTCAAACTGCCACCTAGTACTTCTAGCCTTAAAAATACGTTCTCATTTTAATCTTTATACCAGTACTAAATATTGCTATCTAACTAAAAACCATTTGTTTACCATTTCATTAAAAAAAATAAATCTGTAGGCTAATGTGATTCTTGATGTGCTGCGTATATGTCTGTGTCAGTATATTAATATAAAATGTTATGACTGGTATTGACATAAATGCTTTTGGAAGAAAACATAACATTCCTTTTCCTCTGGAATTGCTTTTCCTAGGGTATACAGTTTCTGATAGAAAATGACCTCCTACAGAACACTGCAGAAGACATTGCACAGTTCCTTTATAAAGGAGAAGGATTAAATAAAACGGTAATTGGAGATTACCTCGGTGAAAGGTAAAATAAAAATATTGCGACTTTGTTCTCAAGTTTACAAAGTGTGTTTGTGGGTTTTAGTAGTTCCCTTCCCCTTCACGGGCTGCGTGAGAGCGCGGCTCTGCTCCTGGCATCTGTAAAAGCTGCAGCGGAAAGTGAAACTACTACGGTGTTGTGATAGGGTTTTTTCTGTTAGTTTGTTGTTCTTTTTAAATGGGTACATTGTGGAATGATATTTAATTCATTGTAATGTACTATTTTGAGAAAATACCCTTAAATTTGGCTGTAGTGCAGAATTGAATACCATAAGCTTTTGGAATGTCTGAGAGTTGTATTGCATCAGTTCCGGTAACTTTTGGTACTGTGCCCAGACAAGGAGTGATTTACAGTCACTAATCACTGCATAGTAAAGACAGTTACTTACTAAAATGGGTAGTTCCTGGGACAATAGTTATAAGCAGGTTTTAGTTTTTTCTCCCTGCACACAGACTTAGCATTAGTAAGGGCAGCTGCACCAGACCTTTGTCAGTCCTAGTACAGTAAACATGCAACATGCATATTTATGCATACTATTGCAAAACACAGTCGAAATGCAAATTACTTCCATTGCTGTGCAACCCAGGAATTCATTTCCAAAAAGGCAGAAGTGAAGTACAGGCAGAATTAGGTGTTCCTACGTGCTTGCACATGTTCTGGTTCAGATGCCAGTTACGAAGATTTAAAAGTTGACTCATTTAGGATATGCTCCTGTAGTGATATGTTCTGGCAGATCCCATAATCTGTGCACAGCATCAACGGCTTAGTTTGTGCTCAGCAGTTTCCTCCCAACTTCAGTAGGTTTAATGAAAGTTTTCACTGTAATATGTATATTTTGAAAATAGATCTGCACTATGAAATTTCTGTACAGTATATGTAGACATTTCAACATTATTTTTTTTTTATACAACAACATTATGTTGTTTCCCTTGAATATTTGGGCAGTCAGTATTTTAAAATTACTTAGATGATAATGTCTGTAATTGCAAAACTGTCACAAAGCTTGTATAAAGGAGACTGTGTGTGTTTTTGATAGCTGCATTCTGCCTTGGGATTGTCTTCTGAAATACTTCCAGTTTTTCTTGCCCTATTCCCAAACCCCTGTACTTGTGCAGAAAGGTCTTGCCAATATGTCCAGGCAGACTGGAGCCATCAGTCATATTCGTGTGGCTATTTATCCATTCACATTTACAATTAAAAAATTTATGGCTCATTCTTTTGCATCCCTGGGAGGGATGCTGCTGGGCAGCACTGTGGTCTAATCTGAAAAGAGAGAGCAACATTCCTTAATACTGAACATGTACACAGATAAATATGAAATTCAATTATATCTTCTGCATTTTTCAAGACTTAAATACAGACAAATGTAGTGGTCATACTGAATAGCAAATTTGATCAAGAAATTTTGTATAAATCTATCAACCGGATAATAAAATCTTAGGAGATGTTAGTTCTACGTATGTTACTTCTTTTCACTATTCTGCCACAAGGCAGAAGAAACCTATCCATTTTAAGGAGCAGTTGGAGTAAAAAAGAAATTTAAAATTACTTTTTGCTTTAAAAGGAGCTTTTATTTCGTGTATGCAGTCAGTCTACTTCAGCTGTTTTTTTGCATGTTTCTTCATTTCTGTGAAGGTTATAATGAATATGGTAATGGGAAAGCAAATGGTATTTCTATTTTTTTTCCTCCACTTACATGAATTAGTAGGGAGGGGTGGAGGTGAAGAGATGACAAGATGATTTTCAGGAATGTGTATGGATGTTTCAAGGTAGTCAGGTCTGGAATGGGGAATTGGTTCATCATACTCCCTGAACTGCAACATTAATTTCCCAGAATCCTAATAATTTTTATTCATGTTCACTGGAAAACAATGTATTGGACCTTTCGGTCCTGGGTTAAAATAAATACCCTGGGATAAGATAAAATGTGACAATTGAGGTGGTCCTAAGCTGTTAGTTTTGCTTTTGTGACTACCTCAGACACAGGCCCATTAAGTGACTCGAGCTGTGCAAGTGGCAGTGCAGATTGTAGACGAGTTCTTACTGAGTTATGTGCTATCTTTTATCAAGGCATTTGGAGTCTGAGGACATTCTCTTCTACTTTACCACTCCCTCTCAGGGGCCTATCGGGTATTACTTCTGCATTCTAGCTAAATATAGCTGAAGATGAGACCAAGATAGTCAGCAGATTGAAATATTTGTATAACATTCTGCCATAAAGAGATATATTTTAAATTACTGGCTTCTATAGTGTTACAGCAATAGAAGCAAACTGAAAAATAGTGAATGGTAAAATGGAATGAGATAATACCTAAAAATGTACAATAAATAAGGGATGAATTACATTCTGTAAAAGATTTAAGATTTCTTTATATGTGGGTAAGTCTTCACTTATTTTTTTTAAGTCGCTTCCTAGATCTTACGTTATATGTGGCTTGTGTCTTTGGAGCTGTACTCAGCACAAGTATCACTGTTAATCCAGCCTACATTAAAACCTATAGGAGCAAAAATTAAGTAGAAGCCCAATATTTGTCCTGAATTACTGCTGCTTTTTGTACATGCAAGCAAAATTATTATTTGGCTTCGAGTAACAAAGTACCTCTATTGAGCGCTGTCTTTTATTATACTGTTATGCCACTTTATTTCACCGCACTGAGGAGCGGTCACGCAGTTGAGTTGTGCTTTACTAAATTTCAGAAGAATTGTTTTGTTTTGCTTGACCGAGGTGATTGTTTTTCTGTAAACAGTATGGGGACACCCTCATGAATGAACAGTTGGTTGTAAGGCCTTTGTGGGGAGTGTCGCAGATCAGTGTGACCCTGCAATTAGTCAGCAAGGCAGCGAGTAGCTCCTGGTGGGGACACACCTCTGTTCTGGGGTGGAGGCTGATGTGCAGCATTCTGTCTTGGTGATGTATTTAAAGCACACCCTGCAGATTACAAACCTTTACGCTTCTGGCCTGTGAGCTCAGTGATGGTGCAGACTCAACACTTTGTGCATCCAGTTAGTTCTGTGTTCATTAGCTGTGGTGGGTTGACCCTGGCTGGATGCCCAGTGCCCACCAGAGCTGTTCCATCACTCAGACATGGGTTAGCTTGTTTTTCATGTGATGTTTGGCTGAAGAAATTAATCTTACGTTAACCGTTGCTTTAGGAGCTCATGACACAATTTCTGGAAAAGACTTTTCCCTGGATAAATTTGTCAGGTATCATCCCGTACCAAGGCAGGTGCAGTAACAGAAGCAAAGAAGGCCAGGCCATTTTTGGGTCATTTATATGAGCGGTGCTAAAGTCAGTCCAAGTGTACTGGCTCAAAGAGTACACAGCACATAGAGATAACTGACAAGTCTTTAAAGGTCAGAATTGTAACTGTTTGTTTCCATTTTTTGTCTTTCATAGAGATGAATTTAATATTAAAGTTCTTCAGGCTTTTGTTGAACTCCATGAGTTTGCTGATCTCAATCTTGTACAAGCCTTAAGGTGAGTAAATTCTTTCTTTTTTTTGACCTGAGCTTCCTTTATGGAGTTGCACGTTCATACGAGTCACTGTGATTTGTTAGTCAGAGCTGTCGTGCAGCTCGTTGTAGGCGTTACTGTGGGAGCTGGCAGAGACAGCTCTCTCCTTACCCCGTCCCATTGCCTGTGCCTGCGCTGCCTTAGAAGGTGAAAACTTTCAATTATTCCAAATACAAACTACTAAAACATAGCCATAACTCTTTGGTGTGCCTGCCATATGTGGACATTTGAAGATCTGTGTTATCTGAAGAGATAGGTAAAAAACAAGCAAACCCCTAACCCAAGCAAGTAAATAATTTTCATTGCTGCTGTGGTCTTTGTCCTTCCCTTCCACCTCAACTTGTTCCTCTGGACAGGGAGGGGGGAATCCCACTGACCATAATCGGTGATTATGTTCAATTGCAAGGAGGTAAACTTGGAATCAAGTAGTTTCTTCCTTCTTTCCTAAGAGTTTCCCACTTGTCACATAACAGAAGGCGTACTATCATAGTATACTTCTTTCTCTCGCTGAGTGAGCAGTTTACTTGGTTCCTCTGGGATGGGAGCATACAGTGACCTTGCAAAGTCCCTTCTTGTCGTGGTGGAAATCCATAACAGATTTAGTAAATTAAGTTGATTTAGACTGTTCTGCCAGTTTCATTGCCACATGTGACTCCCTCCTGACCTCAGATAAATTGAAATGTCCGTGTGATCTCTGTCCTGGCGCGGTGCCTCATGCTGCGGGGTCAGAGCAGCTCTTCTGTGGTTGAGTGATGTGCCGGTAACCGGAGCTAAGGAAGCCTGTTCTCTGGCTGCTGAAGCTTGGCTGGGAGGCTTCACATTCCTGTCTCTCTTACCCAATTTAATGTTAGGTTTTCCTTTACTCTTTCTTAGCAGCTGCTACTATTAAATGTTTGTATTTTGGTAGCTCACAAAATTGGTGATCTGGGTTGGAACCTTGCCCGAGGTGAGTAAAAGACAGTATATACAGCTGACAAACTAAAGGTGGCCTGTGACAGTGTCATGACACTGAACTGAGCACTGATGAAGACAGGAATAAATGATTATTATGTTGGCACTCAACGTACAGGGAATATTGAGAACTTGTTTTGCATGGCAGAGCATGTAACTTCACTGGTTTAGATAATTCTTTTTCTAAGAAATAAAAGAATAAGTGATTAAGCTCATTGGAGCTTTTTATGCCACGGTGTGCCAGAGGTATATTTGTGAAGACTTCTGTCCTGTATGCATTCCAGCGTACCTACATGTACAAATAGTAAATTATGAGAGTAAAAACTGTATTTCAGTTCATGCTGCTAAAGAGGAGCACAGATCTCCTGCATATATTACAAAATTACTGAGGTGTAATGGCTTGAGTCTGTATTTTTAAGATCTGGATCTGATTCTTGTAGGGTGAGCTTGCACTAGACAGGCAGACCCTCTCGAGGCACTGGGGTTTTTCTTGTTCTTGATACTATTTTTAAAATGCTTGAGTGGTTTGAGTAAAGATGTTACGCGTTTTTGTCTTCCTTGCTTCTCTCCCCTACCAGAAATATTTTATGTAATGTGTCTTTTTACATTGTAGGTAAAGTCCAGCTGAGTCTTTATTGCTGTTAGTAGCCGGAAAACCCAGGGAGGAGTGAACTGATTGTTTCCCCATAGCATTCTCATGGCAAAAATGGGATGCATACAGAAAATTGTTTACTAGTCTGGAAAAAGAGAGTCTCAGAATATGAACTGCCATATTATCTTGCCTGATAGCATGCAGTGTTGCTGGCTGAATTACTGGGCTAGCCATCTGTGCATGTTGCTTTTATAGTAGCTCCTGACTTGTGTGTTCAGAGACTGAGAACATATTTCTAGGATATTTTATATAGACATTGCAAATTTTTTTTGTTTTGCTTCTGATTATTAGTAATACATGCTTAATATATAAGTATCGGAGTGAGTCTAACAACTATTCTTCCCTTCTCTAGGCAGTTTCTGTGGAGCTTCCGACTCCCAGGAGAGGCTCAAAAAATTGATCGTATGATGGAAGCTTTTGCTTCACGCTATTGCCTTTGTAACCCAGGAGTCTTCCAGTCTACAGGTTAGTCACAGCAAACAACAGGAGTTCTTAAGTGTGTGTATATCTATATATATTTATTTTTGGATCATACATGTTCTTCTACATCTGATGTAAGGAGACAATGGCCAGTTTGGAAGTTCAGGATAAAATAATGTGAGAAATGAGAAATTTCTGAGAACTGAGAGGATGCAACACGTTTTTCCTCTGTGTAGCAGAGAGATTTCCATCCTGCTTTTTCTTACACAGGATCTTGCACTTGAATTCTGGGAAAACTTACTATAATCATAACCATGACAAGAGGCATGATAAGATCTCCTTTGTCATCGTTTGATATTATTCAGTGGTACTAGCCACCTCGCGTATGCCAAGAAATGGAGTTGATGTCATTTTCAGTCTAACTGCAGTTCCAGGGTTATTTTGAAGAGACTGTTCTTTCTCTTTGGAGAAAGCTTTGGAAGTACTTTATGTAGGATCAAGTCTCTTATAAGATCTACCAATATGAGCTGGGTAAAGTCTGTGTGCAGAGAACGTTTTGCCCAACAGCACTGCTGTGTTTCAATCAAAATGCTAATTCGGTGTGATAGCAATGATTTCAAAGAGTCTGTAAAAAATAATTTGTATTCTTTTGTACTGTTGTTCTCATGCTGGCTTTTAATTTGAATTGTTACATATTTTTTTGTATTAGGATTATTTCAACAGTTTAAAGGAAGATTTGAGACTTCACTCTTGTGTACAGTGTTTAGGATTTTTTGACTACCTGTTTCTGTGTCTTTATCAGTCAGGATGAGCTATATGTTCATTTTACAGGTTTGTGTCACCGCACAAAGAAAGATAAATCTTATTTCAAATTTTATTTCAGATACATGCTATGTGCTTTCATTTGCCATCATTATGTTAAATACCAGCCTGCACAACCACAATGTAAGAGATAAACCGACAGTAGAGAGATTTATTTCTATGAATCGTGGAATTAATGAAGGTGGAGACCTTCCAGAAGAATTGCTGCGGGTAAGTTAGACTGGGCGAGACCAGGCATTGCTTTGGGATTTCGACAGGAAACGTAGAAGCGTGTACAATAGTTCTCAGGCAGATTTGTTGAGGGAAAGGAGGAACATTTTCTAGCACGCATAACCATCTGAGCAGCCAAACGAAGTGGTTTCTGATATTCACAGCTGCTTGGGGCTAGTTCACCCCATGTTTAGTCTTTTGTTGAGGCAAGGAGATTCCAGAGAAAATACTCTGTATTTCTCTCAGTAGTTTGCTGATGGCAAAATTCTTGTGGAATTGGCTTCTTATGAAAAAAAGTAGTATTTCTGGATAAGCCAGAAAAAATAGTAAAAATTGTTGTTTTGTTACTGCTTCTCATTTCTTTCCATGTGTCATGTGGAGCCTCCTCCTGTCCCTTCAGATACCAGTAAAAATACTTATTTCTCTGAGACAGTGTAATGGCCTAAACCATTTTCGAAAACAGATTTATTTGGCAAAACTTGTACCAAATGAGACCTGAGCCTCAAACCTTTGAAATACCGAATGCTGAAGTTAAAGAAAGAATGTCTTTGCTAGGAGTGCTTATGAAGTCTGTAAAAAGAGACACTTGTTTATAGATGAAATGGTTTAAAATCAAACTTAATCGAAGTAGTAAACAGCAAAACAGTGAACTGAGATGGGATGGTTCAGAATGTTGTGGACAGTATTTCTTACACCTTTTATACAAATAGTCTGAGAAGCAGTAAGATGACCTGGTTGCATTTTCTGTTAGACATTTAGTAACGAGCTCTTTCTCCTCTTTTGGTGTTTTTTTTATTTATTTTATTCTTCCAGAATTTATATGAAAGTATTAAGAATGAGCCGTTTAAAATTCCAGAGGATGATGGAAATGATCTAACGCATACATTTTTTAATCCGGACAGAGAAGGTTGGCTGCTGAAATTAGGTTAGTTCTGAGGGAAGTTGTTCTGCTGCTGCGTGTCTGGGGGTTGTTGGCATGTTTGCTGCCTCCCTGTCCTGAAGGTAATGGGATTAAGGATGCCATTAGTATGGGAAAATGTACCAACCGAAGGAAGTAACGCCTTTTACGTGTGAAGGTTGTTACTTCTTATTTTGTGTATCCAAATCAGCTATCTTGTGTCAAACTTCGGAGTTTTATTTCTGATACATGAGAAATAAAAACTCATCTACAGAAAGGAAAGCCCTATGGCTGATAAATATCAACTCAGTCTCCATGAGGTCATCTCAGAAAACTGTGATACTTCAACTCAGTTTTCTGTGTACAAAAAAAGGATTTCTCTTCAAATAGTTATTTTTGTATGTCTTTATTTTTCCATATTATTTGTGAGTTTCTCTTGGTTTGGTTTTGGCTATGATTTTTTAATGAGTGGTTTAAATGTGCCTTCTTGTTTTCCTTATGGCCTATGACCTATCACCTTTCTGTTCTGTGACTGGCTGTCTCTGCTTATTCTGCGTTAGGAGGTACGTATCTCGTTCTTTTCCAGCCCCCTCCGCTTCAGTTGCTCATTCTTTTATTTTCTTAATCCTTCCTCCTGATTGTTTTTATTTTCTTTTTTCTTTTCAAATCAAATTTATTGTAGCATTTGCTTTTACACTCGGTGTCACTAACAATATCATCAGCGGTACTCTAAAGGCTGGCACCTTGGGGTCTGGCTCACACATTAGTGTTCTGCTAAAGAAGAAAGTGTTTACATCTACCGCAGAAAAATAAAGATGACTATTCAGCATACCTTTCTCATTCACTAAAGAACATAACGAGGGAAGAATCATTTCTACTGAGAGAAAACAACATGTCACTACCCTTGTAATGAAATTCCAGAGTGATTTTGTAACTTGTTCATCAATTATATTGAATTATATTATTGAAAGATTGATTACATTTGAACTATGCATTTATAAAAGCTGTTCTTTTCCCTGATTATTTTCCTTTAAAAATGACATATTTAGCTTACTTAACAGAATCTTAAATGACCACCAAATTTAGCGTTGCAGAAGCCTTTGCGGTCTCCTGGCACTGCAAGGTGGCCTCACAGACTCTTTAAAGTTGGTGGGATTCACTTTTTCACTTGGGCCTAGGGATTGTTTTTTTCCCATATAAAGGAGACTAAAATTTTATTTTAACTTTTTTTTTTTAAAATGAAATAAATCTCTTTATGTAAAACACCAGTATATGCTCCAGTAGACCCAGTTGTTGGCCACTTCAGTGTGTAACTGCTTGTTACGCTAGAAGGACCTTTGCACTTGAGGGTGGCGACTGAAGTGTGGAAGGGGAGGTGTGCTGGGGTGCACGTGGGGGTGAGCGTGGTGAAAGCGGAGCCTGTTAGAGCCTTGGGCCCATCTACTGATTGCACCTGGAAATCAGTGGTCGAGCTGGTGCTGGAAGGAAATAGATGTGAAAAGAGGGCATTTGGATTTCATTCATGTGCTCTCCAATGTCTTATTTCGACCCCTGTGCTGCAGAAGCTGTACAGTTCTGACAGCTCTCTGTCTTTCTAGCTGCAAAAATTGCTTTTTGACATGCGTTGGCTCAGCTGGCACAATGTCAAAAATGACTTTGCAGCTTCTCTCCATTTTGTAGCACGAGGCAATAGCTATCTCAACAGAAAAGGCTTTTGAGATGATGTAGATAAAATGTGTTTTCTGGAGAAGAGGTTGGGTACAAGCTGTGTGTGTCTCCTTTGCCCAGTGCTCCCCTCGACTTGTGCACTATCTGAGAGTGCAAGCAGAAGCCTGAGTGTGTATAGGGCAGTGACAGCATCCCTTGTGGAAGCACCTGTCAATAAAAGACATAAGAGATCTAATAAAATGAAGCAAAAAGGTGATTGGAGGTGAGTGAGAGCTGCCAGATACTGCTGCACAGTCTGGCTCTGGCGTGGGTCTGTTGTGTTGGTGTGGATGGAGACAGTGTGCAGGAAACCCAGCAGTAAAAGTGTGTGTGAAACGGGGAGTGTTGCACGTAACGCTCCCATGGCATGGGTTATTTGCCTAGGGAAATGAAGGGTGTCCAGAAACCTCTGGTGAATCAGCCTGTAAAAGGGCGAAGCTGCCGCGAAAGACTGGGTGTTTCTCGGCAGACACGGGCTGGCACAGACAAACACATTTGCTGCTTTGGATGCACTGACCAGAAATAAACCCACCGATATTATTTTTTTTCTTTTTTTTTCTCTTCGTTCTTTTTCTCTTTCCTCTCCCTTGACTTTCCTGTTTGCCAGGAGGCTTAAGCTATATGTTGAGAGTGCTGTCTCGATCCACACTGTTTGCACTTTTACAGCCCTTTCTGTTGGGAAACTCTTGTGAAATGGGTAGGGTTTCCTTCAGTTCTGGAAGACGCTGATGTTAAAAGTTTTGGTATTGTTGAAATGCAAAGGAGACTCTATTCCTGCATGAGAGTTTGAGTGCTCAGTTGTGATAATACTTAAAGGTTGAAATAGAAAGTTTTATATAAAACTATAGATATAACTAAGGCAACTTGCAGACCCTGAGTCTGTCAAGACAGTATTTTGTATTTGGTGTTTCTTATAGTTGGCTCTTCCCACTTCCCTGCTTGTGCTCCTCTCTTCAGTATTCCAGCTCACTGTCTTGATTGTCCTCTGGGCAGGAGATGGATGTCCTGAAACTTTCACGTATTGTAAAATCCATGTGTCCTGAGGAGCAGCCAGCCCTGCAGCTGGACTCTGGGGGGGTGCAGAGTGCTGCTGGGGTGTGCACTGCTCCGGCGTCTTCAGAGGGGACTTTAAGTCCCGGAGCCAAACCTGGAGCCAGAGAGCAGCGCTGGTTTTAGCTGTCTAGACTGGGCTGCTGCCTATCTATATACATCTTTCTCTTGGTAAGCCTAAGCTGTTCTTCAGTTCCACGTCGTTTGAAGCCTGGTGTAATGGCAATGAATGCTACAAGTCAGAATCCGAAAGCTGCTGAGGCTGACAAGTCCTGGCTCAGAGCAGCCTGAGACGTTATGAGCTTTTGGATTTTCTTCATCAGAGTCATTAGTGGTGTTGGGACCAGGGAATTTTCTACCATCCACTTTAAGGTGTTTAGAAATTGTTGTCTGGGTCCTCTGTCCTAATGCCCAAGTTGCAATCCCTTTGCTCAGGGAGGCGTTGCCGTGCCAAAACCAGCTTCTCTTGGCAAATAGCTTGGTTTGCATAATATTTTCATCTAGTTAGGGGGAAACTGTGACATTATTCCACCAAACGAGAGAGGAAATGATTCAGGCCAGACACACAATCGTGTTAATTTCTTCTCCCAGTCAGACTGGGATTTGGAGACTGTCCAGGAGCTCCGTGTCCAGGCCCATCCAGCTGGTGGTGCTTATTCCAGTGGCTCTGTCCCCGGGAGGAGGTCGCTTCTTCCCAAACCCAAATGCTGTCTGTGTGACAGTGACCTCTTAGCCTGCTGGCTTCGCCCTCTCTCCTGCTGTGTCCAGGCAAGCCCTGCCCTTTGACGGCAGCCAGTGTTACCTGTTACCTGAAAGCCTGGTGATGTTTTTGCGCTGTAAAAATGTTAACTGATGCTCACCTCGGAGAGCAGAACGTGACTTAGTCATGGCAGTGGCCACTGGGTTATGTGGCAAGAGGTCCCTGCCCTCAGCGGCAGCAGGGACTGCCCTGGCAGCGGTGACTGGGTGCTGCTCAGTCATTGCTCTGAGGGTCACTCAGGATAAAGTTCTCCAGCTTTCTGTTCTCAGCCCAAACACTTCCTGATCCCTGCGCCAGCCCTTAGTCAAGGTGACGGGAATTTTTCTGGTGATTACGTGCCAGTTGGAATGTTTCTGGAGCACTGTGTTTGAGGTCTGTCACACAGTCGCACTACGTACCACAGCTCTTCCCTCCCTGTCTCCAGCTCACTCAGCCATTCACTCTGTCACGGCTTCTGCATCCCGCACGGTTCTGCCTGATCTCACCGCACCTGCCTGCAGATGGAGTTGTTCTTAAGATCCGTGTGCGTGTAGTGGGAACACGAAGTTTGCTGGGAGCACTGGGCACCGCAGTGTGTCAGGCTGGGGTCTGGTGTGGGTCACGGAACCGGGCGAAGGGGGGTACGACGTGCAGCGAACGGGCTCGTATCAAGGGAGTTCATAATATTCCTGGAGTCACTCTTTAATATGATTTGGATTTCTGTATTAAAACAAAAACCCAGCAATCTCAAGTAGAACAAAGCTATTAAAAAATTAAGCTTATGTCTTAGATTTAGTTATATGACAGATTAAATTGGGGGTCTTGTGTATATTAATGGTACCTTCTTATGCAGCTGCTTTGAAATGTTGGGTTAATGAGATGAACCGGCTGCTGAATGGGTGATGCACAGGTGGTGACACAGTCCCCGAGTCAGATAGCTGCAGTGGAACTGAGTCTGTGTATTAATGACACCTGACTGCTTTATCTACAACTGCCTGGCCTGGAGATTAGTTTTATAAATAATGTAGTTGTGGAGTGCTAGGTGTGCTCTGAAATGGCCGATTGCAGAAAACCAGCTGAAGGAGCTGAGACAATGTTGGTTTTTTTCTAAAGAGCTGTTCCTGCAGTGTGACATCGGCGGGTGTAAGGCAGAGGAGCTCTGGAGTTGCTGTCATCTGAACTCTTAATGTAGGAAAAATTGGCAGTTTTGAAGCAGTAGCCATTTCTTCTGTCAGGTGTACTCAGGGATAGATTGACCCATAAAGAGAACATGTTATTAAAATACTAAATGATGAAAAGTGACTAAGAATGGCACGTTTTGGCATGTGATTTGCTCCTTGTTGGTGACATCATGTTTGCTCTGCTAATAATGTCTATAAGCGTCTTAAGCACTTGATGCTAAATCTGGAAGTAGAGAGAGGTTCTGAAAGACACGTGTGCTTGGGAGTGGGGTGGGAGGAAGGGGGTAAGATGCCCTTTGTGTGAGCCCTGTGAAACCAGGCTGTGGAGAGGTGAGTTTGGTGCTGGAGCCTGGTTGCTGCTTTTGCTGGTGGTTCCCGGAGCCGGGGCGGCACCGAGTGCATTTCCGAGGGCTGTGTCTGACATTCCTGGTGCGATGAAAGCGGTGGCCTGGGCAGGGGGAGCTCTGACTGGTGCTGCCTGCCTTCTCTGTGGGAGAGGAGGTGTCTCCAGCTTCATGGTTTTGTGGCTGTTTTGTGGTTACCCCATCATTAGTGCTCCTCGGGACTTTGGTCTCAGTGCAGGAGTCACAGGAAGGTGTTCCTTTAACCTCAGCTCATCTGTGCATCATCCATTTATGATTAAGCCGTATTTTGAAAACAAAGCAAAAAGAGATGACTTTTTGTTGTCCCTTGCTGAAGTGGTGGCAGCAGCACCGGTGTAACGCAGCTGTGCCTTTATTGTAGGGGGAAGAGTGAAAACGTGGAAGCGGAGATGGTTTATTCTGACTGACAATTGCCTCTATTACTTTGAATACACAACGGTGAGTATATGTTACAGTGAACTTCATTGATAATCAAGGTATTTAAATGGTTAATGATGTGATATTTTCCTAATTTTTTAGGACAAAGAACCTAGAGGAATTATTCCGTTAGAAAATCTTAGCATAAGAGAAGTGGAAGACCCTAGAAAACCAGTAAGATATTTTAATTTTTTTTTTTATGTGAAGATAAGTAAACCATGTAGAACTCAGAGGTAGTGTTAAAAAAAGATGTTTATCAGTTTTGGTTTGTTTTTTAAATTTGTTTCCTCATTTCTACCCTCCAGAACTGCTTTGAGCTCTATAACCCCAGTCATAAAGGTCAAGTGATTAAAGCCTGTAAAACCGAAGCTGATGGTCGGGTGGTGGAAGGCAACCACGTGGTGTATAGAATATCTGCTCCCACCCCGGAGGAAAAGGAAGAGTGGATTAAATCCATCAAGTGAGTTTAAAGTCTTAAATATCTTCCAGAAGAGAAGTGTGTAAGCTCTTTTCAGAGTAAGATACTATGATAATTGTTATTCTGACTTGTTTGAAGTGTTCTGATGCGGCAATGTCCTCCAGGATTAATGACGAGGTACTTGGGGATGACGGATCAAGACACGAGTCTCCCGTTCCTGTCAGGTCCTGAGGAAATAGCACTGCTCACTCAAAGGAGGAAAATGGGATTTTACCTCTTTTTTTCTAAGCAAATGTGAAACCTGGTGTGAATCGTCTTTAATTTCATTAGATTCTTACTTCACATGAGACACGTCACAAAAGTTAATTATTAAGCATGTTATGTGCAGCTTTAAACTTTCACAGCTTGACTTTATCTTGGAAGGTTTATAAAGCAGACCCATGCTTAAAGAAATAAATAATGGTCAAGATGAAGGTATGAACTCTTAATAAATCACAGGTGAATAACATCTTTTTCTGAAGAAATATTTGTGATGTTTAGAAGTCAATCCTCCATTATCTTATTAAGACTGCGGCGTCATCCACAGAGAAGAGAGCAAAATAGTTTTAGTTTTCAAAACCAGATATTTATAACCAAACTGATGATTCCTTTTTTCTTTTCTAGAGCGAGTATCAGCAGGGACCCTTTTTATGATATGCTGGCAACAAGGAAACGAAGAATTGCAAATAAGAAATAGAACATGATCAGAACTTGCATACCTGCATCAGCCTGTAAATGAGCATACAGTTGGGTGATAATGTAAAAAAATTGGACAAACTAAATGAAGACAGTAACTGTAAATGTTATATATACACCTTACTATGACATAACAACTTGGCAAGACCTTTCAGGGTAGTTATTGGTGTATAATTTGAACTGAGCTTCAAATCCCAGAGGATGGTTATATTGGAACTTAATGCAACTGAAAACACGGAAGCCTTGTTTTCACTTCAGTTAGTTCCAGCTCCCTGGGCTGTTGGAGGCTCCCAGTAAAATGTCCAGTGTCTGTTACCTGAGCGCCTTTCCCAGAAAAGGAGGAGTCTGTAAGACTCTCACCTCTCACTAAAACGCAGCACCAGAAGTGGAGAACAGCATTTAATTTTTCTGTGAGCAGAAACCCCACAATCTCAGTATCAGTTCTCAAGTCCTGTGTGTTTTGCAGGAAACAAACAGCCGAGCATGGCTTTCCTTTAGGCTTCGCTCTCCTGCCCGGACGGAAATAGCTTTTCTTCCTCTCGGAAAGGCAGCTCGGCGGCGGCTGTGGCGGTGCCAGAGGGTTTGGCCGAGGTGCCCCCAAACACAGGCGGGAACCAGCAGCAGAGGCTCCCGCCGGGCAGCGACAGCAGGTACAGACCCGGGGTGGCGTTTGCTGCTTTTAGCCAGAGGCCGAGGCTCGTTCCTGCCTGCTCCCGCGCTCGCAGCGGGGGGTGAGCTTTAGTTACTGCATTAATCTGCTTTTTGTAGAGTAACATCCTTCTTACGTTTTAGGTGTGTTGTAGTTTAGTTAACACTAAGTTGCTACTGAAGGAGGAAGGTGACAGGGCTCACACGAGTTCAGGCTTTGCCTGTGAAAACACCCCCATATAGTTTCACATGCATTTAATGTTTTTAAAGGAAAAAGCCAGGAAGGTGGAATCTTTCTGGAAGATGCAGCCCTGGGTTTAAGCAAGCAGGATTCAGTCCTGTGCTTGATAACAAACTTTGGACATACAGACAAGTTCAGTGTTTTTATTGTGTTCTTAAAGGTGATTTTTCAGATCTGTGCTTCAGCAGTTGAAATTGCAGAAATGAACAGAGGTCCTTATTTTTACTTAAAAAATCCAAATCTTACATGTGGATCCCTAGTGCAACCAAACTCCCCCACAAGCACGTGTCTCTCGTAGTTTGTGGAAGATCTTTCTGTCCTGCTGAGAGTCCTCCAGTAGCGCCTGACCCGCTCTGGCAGTTACTACAGCGCTTTCCTATTGACAGCGCACACGCAGCTCTGAAGGAAGAGCCCTGAATTCCACTCTGGGGGAAAAAAAGTGGGATTTTTTGGACCCTGCTGCTTCTGTTAGTACTCAGTTTTTCACAAACTCATTGAACCGGAGCCGTGAGGGCTGAGGAGACCCAATGCTCTGTCAAAGCAGTTCTGCTGGTTGCGTCCCGAAGCGTCTCGATGCGCTGTGGGAAACGTGCTGCTCTGGAAAACACCGATGTACTGAGTTACTCTGTTCCAAATCCCCTTGAACCGTGAGGGAGAGTCTGTTGGGTTGTTCCTGTCTCACTGCTTTGCCTTGTTGTGTACGGGGTGTCAGGCCATGAATGCTCCGCTTTATTATTGCACGTTTGCAGAAAAGGCCAAGAGGAAAAGAACAAAGTAAACTTTCCTGCAGCGTGGATTTTCCCCAGAGTGTGTGGAATCGCTTCTGCTCGGGTGGGTGTTCAAATCTGACCACTTTCCAGGGGGTAAAACTTAGCCAAAGGAGTAGAGTCCCTGACCGAGTACCAGCGTGGGTACGTGTTTGATCAGTGGAACACGTTTAAACTCTTTATAGGAAGGAGCTGTATGTCCCGTGTTTGCGAAGCAGCGCGATTGTGGCGCTGCCATCGCCTGGCTGGGGTCTCCTGTTCCCCAGCTGCAGGTTCTCCCCAGGCAGCTCATGGGGTGTAGCTTTGGCCAGGAGATCTGTAACGCAAGTAGTGGTCAGCCAGAACCAGTGGTACTAATGAGTGTCAAGGTGAAAAGCAGCAAATAAAGTATTTCTGGAGAAACGTGGGATGACAAAAGCATTAAGAAGCCATGAAGCACTTCTGTATCAATTATTTTCTTCTGAAATATCACCTTCAAGAAAGTCTATTTATTTAGCCGGGTGTGGAAGTCTGCCCATAAGCATGAAGGAAATGCCTTGAGAGTTCATTTGCTATATTTAGTTTGAGGTTTTTATATCCGGCAGAAATAATTATTTAGAGTAACATGTAACTGAGGATATTATATCAGGAAATATATTATTTCTTAGCATTAAAATGCGACATCTTAAACAGCTATTTGTGGTGCTCAATATATCTATTTAATTTACCAAAGCTAATGGAATAGCGTTCTTGTGTATGATAATATTTGATTTCAAATGTTCTTTGTAACAGTATTAACAGGGAGTGAAACTGGCCCAAAATTTCCACCAGCCACGAGGCCAGTAAAACAAAGTGGCTTGTGAAAATTTTGGCCAAATCAGGTACTATCCACGAGGGTGAAAAATCTCTCTCAACCTTTCCCTTTCTTATTGGGCTGTGAGTCCAGGGGTGGCCGCTCGGGTGGCCCCTGGGTGGCCTGGTGCAGTCTGGGGGGCTCGGCCGCGCTGGGGAGTCCCGGGGGCCACGGGGGCTCCCTCCCCTGGCCTGGCCCTTGCCAACTCCTCAGCTCTTCACCGGCTGCGGGGGCCGCAGGAGCCACGAGCCCTTTGGCCACTGCCAGCGGCCCCGGGCCAGCGCGGCTGGGGGGAACTGCGCTAACGCTTAAGCTCAGCTGGACTGACTTAAATTTTACAATGTTCTGACAAAATAAGCTCTACGTCACTTCACATTTTGAACCATTTTGAACTGGTACAAAACCGAACCTTTGTAAACCGAGCAGCATTTATAATGCTTCCTATATAAAAACAATACCTATTTTTAAGATTTATTACGTATCTCTGTAGATATGCTTGCTGGAAAAGCTGGGTCTGGTGTAGACCAAATGCTACAAATTAAGACTTGTGGCTTCCCAGTTTCATTTCTATATTTTCTTGGAAAATGTTTCTAGCTAGAGTTTAAATATAAAATGTAAATACTGTACAGATACGTATTGATATAAGTATTCCTTGGTGTACACAAGTGACTTGCATGACAAATACTCTGTATCAATCATTGTTAAAAATGTGATGTTCTATGTAAATCCACTGCAACATTAATGTTTTCATTTATCATTAAGACCTGTTGCTTAAATCGGGAGATTTTATCAAAAATAAAGTGTGAAACTATACTATTGTGTAGCTCCTCATTTACCAAGAATATGTGCAATTGCTGTTATTTTTTGGGGGTTGGTTTGTTTGGGTTTTTCTGTTAGAGGCTGAGGTTCGGTTCCACAGCACGTGTTGTAACCGCTCTTGTAAATAAATGGCTCTTCCCTGCCTTTCGGCACGGATTTAAATAACCAGGTTTACGTTTTCAGAGAGAAAAACCTTCAGCTGCAAAATGGATGGTTTCATTAAAGTCCGAGCTTTCCCTTGAGCTGGCCTAATTAAGGAGGTGTTTTCTGCCAGTCCCCTTCCATGAGTTTGTTGAATGTAGGGGAGGGGCAACAGCATCTCTGCTCCTCAGGTAATTAATTAGACCCCCCCAGTTAGAACTAGCTGAGGGGGCAGCTCAGGGGGATGTCGATCCGGGTGTTTATGCTCCTTCTGTACCTTCACACCGGGGTTATTCCCCAGACACCAGACCTTGGAGCCAGCGGACAAGAGGAAAAAAAAGCCAGATACAGGAGAGGTAGGTGGTTTCTTTGTCATGTTACTTTATGTAACGTCACATAACTGTTGCCATAGGAACATTACGCAGGGTACACTTATGGTTTGGCTTGACGGCGTTCTCCATGTACCAAAGTATTACTCCAAGTACTTAGTAAGACGTTAACCTCGCTCCTCTGCGTTTTAGTGTCACGCACAGAAAGAGGCTACTGTGGGGCTTCTGCCCTGTGGCCTGGCTTTGGAAGCGTTTAATGGGAAGGAGAGAGCCGTCCGCATCCTCGTCCCGGCGCCGGCGTCCCCAGCGACTGATCCTCTGCTCCCACCGACAGCATCTTCTCACCTACCCCTGGAAGGAAGATCTGATTGCTCCAGTATCACACGCTCTCCGGAGGCTGCCACTTCACATGACATATTGCATGTTAAATAACTCAAGTAAAACTCAAGTAAAAATCCATTTTAACTTTGCTGTATTTATATACTATATAAATTTTACATGCTATATATTTACAGTGGGGCAAGTGCTTTTTATCTTTAAAAAAACAAAGATCAAACTTTAGACATCTCTGAACAACACAGCTTGTATAAACCAGACAGATTATTCAGATGAACTGTATTTAATACAGGTTCCCCACTCATCTCCTGATGCAGGACCAGTGAATAATAAGTGCATCACAGTTTGATAGCATTTAATAATAAAAATAAAAATCACAGTATGAATTTGTCCGTAACTAGACACTTTAGAGAGACAAAACAGACAACTGAGACTTAAGACAAGTGACAGTATATTAAGAAAATGTAATCAAAACATATGGAAGAGTATACAAATAGTCTTGAGAGATACATTCAGAACTGCATATTCGTTGTTTCACGATGTTGAAAACCAGAAGATGTTTCTTCAGATCTTGACTGTAACTCAAATGTGAAGTAAATTAGTTTCTAGTGTCAGACATCACAGAAAAAAGATGAAGCTCTTGCAAAACTCTAGTTATTTGAGAGCCTGTGAAATTTTAAATAAGTCTTTAAATTAAATATACAGACTGTCAGTTGCAATTTTTATAATTCCTGGTCGCTCTTGCACCAGATGTCTAACTGGGAGTAACGTCACATGAATAACACAAAGTCAACCTGAGTCTGTAATTAAGCAGCATTTGAGATGGTCTATTCCAGGGCATTATCTCACACCAGTGAGATAGTTATGTGGTAATTTACAATGTTCAGCAGTTGTAAAAAGTTTCCACCCTTTTGGATTAGAAGTATATTTTAAAAAAAGAAAGTCTCAAGTTAAAAACTAAAAAAAAGTTCTTTCATGGTAAAATTCTGTACAGAAATGTTAAGCACCACTTATGACTGGATTTTTGTCTTGATGGTAATTGGTTTGATAATAAATTCTAAGTTTTGATGGTCAATATTGGTAATGTCGGGTTTGGTGGTAAGAAGGTATTGGTTTTGATGATGAGACGTTGTTGGTTGTGACGGTAGGTTTAGTTTGAGTAGTGAAGGTGTCTGTCAGGGAGGTCAGCATCTGAAAGACAAAAGGAGGAAGCGTCACTCCCCGCCCTGACTGGGATTTCTGAGCGGCGCCTTGGCCCCGCGGTGGCTCCGTGGCCACCTCCAGCCCCTGCCGGAGAAGGTCAGACCTCAGCCACACTGCTCGTGGCTGCATCCTCGCTTCACCAACAACCTGGGGGTCGAGCTGACCGACCAGAAGCCATCAGAAACAGCCCTGGTGTCTGTCCCCAGCAGCTCCCACCAGGAAGCCCCAGGCTCCAGTGCCCTGCCCTGTGGCCAGAGCCCAGACAGTGACTTTCTTAATGTACTTTTGACTGGTTTAGAAAAAAAAAACACCCACGAGTTTGCCACCTGCTGGCCAGAGAATTTACTGAAGCCGAGCTGGTGTGGAGCAGAGGTGGTTTGTTCTGTTTGGTTCCCAATTTAGCAGCTGGAACAGATGCTTTTAATACAATAAGGACTATTTTGCTATTAGTATAATTTTTACAACATCAGTATTTGAAAGACCTCAATTCAGTCCTCCTTAAATTTTCCTTGCTAAAGAGATAAATACCATATTAAATTTAACAAGAATTTCCTCCATACTGTCTTTTCAGAATAAAACTTTTGGTTGTCTATGTCCTAAAATACAGTAGTTGTTTTTCCACAAATGCAATTGCTCTTTGCTTTAGCAAACTGTTCAGTGCAACACCAGCCCACTTCCCTGTATTTTTAAGCCTATACTAACAGAAAAACCAACACTAGGAAATAAAACAATAGCTGGAATTTAACATACTCTCCGGCTGTTAAATTGCGAAGTGTCCTCTGGAGGGTTAACGACTGTCAACTCAGTGTGTTTAGCAGAAGGCAGGTCTACATCTGAAACAACAATATTTCAGTGTTATATCACCAACTTAGGTTACTCTGAATATGCATCAGCACTGTTTCTATCCCACCGAATAGCTGAACATAGCGCCTATTGAAAGCAATTCTCTGTCAGTCCTTTGGGAAGATGGTGTTTCACTGCAACATTAGGAGCCTGGAAGTCTCATGTCATCATCTTCCTTCTTGACTACTGAAGCTCTTGTCCACCTACCAGTGTATTTTTTAAGACACAGCTGCCCAAGGTTTTATTTCCTAGTTAGTTGGACTGAATTTATTACGGCATCTTGCTTCTCTCTCTCTTGTTTGCCACAACCATCAGATCACATGAAAATTAATTGCCCCTCAATGCCTCTGCAGCTTTATTTCAGACTTTCTTTCCTAGCAGTTATTTAAAAATGGAAAGAAAAAAAGCCTATCAACTTTTTTTTTTTTAAACTATTAATGCAGACTGTTGGGAAGCCGTGATGTAAAGCAGAGATTTCATCACACAAGCATTTAAAGACTTGTAAATGATAGTGCCGATGTGAGCACCGAGGAGCCCTGCACACATCCCTTACCTTTCACGTGCTCCTTGGGCGCGATGGAGCTGTATTTCTTGCTCTCACCGGCACCAGGAGGTTTCTCTTCCTTGTAGGGCTGTTTGCTGCCCTGGGTTCTGTATTGCTCACATAAATAGCCGCCTGGGGGACTGGATTCTTCCTTCTTCTCCCGTGTTTTCTTCTGGAAACGAGGATCTAAATACTCCAAGAAGCCTTTCAGTTTCCTGATATGTTTCTTCTTTTTCTTCTTTTTCTTATGTTTGCGATTGTCATTGTCAAAGCGGAGCACAGAGAAATCCGAATCATAAAGTCTGAAGGAAACATGCAAGTTAAAGATAGAAAACAGATGTGGCACCTGATGCATACATGAACTGTTATTTATTTTACCACAGGTGATGACTTGCAGCGCCTCAGCCATTCTGTGGTAATTTCTGCACATGTAACTCTTACTTTAGATGCAGCAAACTTAAGCCCTCAGTTTGAAGGACTATAGGTCCCAGTTTGTACACAAATCATTAACAGGGGCTACTTGTGGAATTAAAAAAAAAAACAAAAAACTGTTGAAACCTAATCAAGAACGGTGTGCAGATGCGATTCTAACAATGTGGTCCAGATCTAGTGTTCTAACACAATTCAGCAATATTTTTCCTATCTTCACTTGATCAACCTAACGACACGATCCCCAGCTACATTATGCTAGATAAATAACTCAGTAACAATGGAAAAAAGGCAGACATGAGAAACACCCACAAAAAAATTAGAAAAAATTGCTGATTATGCTGGAATCCTTGCTTACTTGTAATCCTTCTCTCGATGTTTATCTTTGGACTTCTTCTTCTTCTTGACCTTCTTGTATTTTTTCATTCTTTGGTCATCTATCTTTCGGCATTTCTTTTCTACTTCGCTTCCGCTTTCTTCTGTGTGGGTGTATTTTCTTTTGCCATTTCTTAGTTTTTCTTTTTCGTTTTCCCGGGAAGAGCCTTCAAAACTTGCGTGGGCTGGTGGGGGCGGGAGTGCGTGCCTCTCCCGGGAGTATCTGTCGGGTTGCTGAGGTACTGGACAGTGCTGTGGGTTCGCTCTGTGGCTGCTGAAGTGGTGACCGTCCTCCTCTCTGGAGGGGGCGGCGGGAGGCCACCTGCCTTTGCAGTGATAGTCCTTGTGTGACCGGTTGTAAGCTTGGCTCGATTTGTCAAAGTCTTTATCACAATAAGAGGACCTTCTCTCTCTGCCATCTCTTGTTCCATGAGAGGAATAATAATCATTGTAGTATCTGCATTTTTCCCATCTCCGTGGTTCATCTTGATAGTATCTTTCTCTGCTCCAAGTTCTCTCTCCTTTGGAATGATAATACCTGTTCCTGTCTTGTTCTGTTCTTTCCCTGCTTCGGGATCTATAACGAGAATATTTTCCTGAGCTTTTGCCATTATTTGGAGTGTTTCTTTCATTATGGGAAGATCTGTACTTGCTTTCGCTGCAATACTCCTGCTTATGACGATTTTGCTTATTCGTTTCCACGCTGCGAGAGCACCTCCTCCTCTTGTGGGGATGATCATCTGGTTTGCTCCTGCTTTGCTTCTCCTTCTCCCTCTCCTCGGTGTCTGAGTGGTCTCTCTTCCTTCGGTAGTGCTCTTTGTCAGTTTTTTTAGAGTCGTATATTTTTTTCTTGTATTTTTTCCTATGTTTATCTTCTTCACATTTTTTATTACTCAGTCCCTCGTTTTCCCTAGAAAATTGACTCTCTAAAACTTTATCCAGCTTCGTAATAGAAGAGTCATTAACAGGTGGTACCTCTACGTAGTTATTAGAAATGTCCTTTGTATCTTGGCATTTATCTGTAATATCTAGAGATGCAAGTTTTTTAGAACTACATTCAATGTCAGACTTCACAGAGGAAGTTTGCCCTAATTTCTCTTCTCTCTCAGGAGATCCTTTGATGTACAAAGAATTTTCTTTTGAAATGAGTTCAGGTTCTTTTGATCTTCTTGGTTTGTCTTTGCCTCTACTGTCTTCAGACTCACACTGCCCAAAGAATTCATCTTCAGCGTCCAAGGATTTTTTCCTCACCTTGTGCTGGCCATTGATATTGGGATGCACGTTATCAGCTTTTGTTATAATACTTTCAGCAGTAACTTCTTTGGTAGAAATGGTTTCAGAATCTGATTGAGCAAAAAGATTCTCAACCTCACAGCTAAAGTTGGAAGGAACCTTCCTGGATTCCTCATAGGCAAATAGTGCTTCCATTACTACAGTTTCCATAAGAGCATCATTCTCAGAAGATTTCTGAGGTCCAGGGGCACTGCACAAAATAAAAACACGTTTTTCACTTGAAAAAGTCCATCTAAAAGATGAATGTTAGGAGTAAAATCCCCTTAGGTAAAAAAATTGGTGACTACCGGAAAGATTTGAGACATTCCCTTTAGAAACCCATTCTTACACCTTCCTCAGCTCCCAGCTTCCCCTCTTGATTCTACAAGTATTGCATTAAAAAAAAAACCCCACCCAGCACATCTGTCTCTTTTCACTGGCTGCTCCGAATCCCATCTATAGCCAAAACCACTGTATTTGCTCTACCCCAACCAGAAAAAAAGTAAACACGTGGATTTCCCTCTCTCTCCAAATGGAAGAGCAGATGGTGGGAATTTACATTCATGCATCCTAGGATGGAAAAAAATGGAAAGAGGAATAGAAAAAGTATTCCAGACAATGGGAAAAAAATGGAGAAACATTCTATGAAGAAATGAAATTTTTGCAAGAGGCATCTGTCTGTATTTAATATCAGAATAATAAATGCTCAGTGCTGATGTCTGCAACACTAGATATGCAGTGTGGAATTCTCTATACTGATCTAAATCTTTATATTAAATAGTATTGGTAGATAGGTAAAACAATGATAAACTTGTATGAAATCTTGTTTTAATTAAGAGTGTACTCATTTTACCTTAATTCCTCTGACAAGTTGTTCAACTGGCTGTATGTGAGAGATTCTAAGATTACTTCTTGAGGAACCGGTGACAAAGCTATAGGTATCTACAATTAAAAAGCAGAAGTTAATAGACAGAAAAAAATACTATCTCTGGTAGAAAATTACAGTTTGCAAAATTTCTATATTAGATGTTAAACAAGATCGCTTTGAGTTATATGCGCTATCCCCGTTTTACACATCCCCCCGCCAAACATGGTTATGAAACTTATGAAGCATTATCTCAGGTGAACTTCTCTTAATTTGACACATTCTGCTACGTTAACTCAGCTTCTCATGGGATAATGGCAGAAAGTGCTACGATGAAATTTGTGCTGTCTGTTTTCTAGGTATTTCACCTGATTAGGAACATTATAATGCTCCTGAATACCGAATACATCACGGGTGAGGAATTCTAGATGGAACAAACATAACTCACTGTTTCAAGCAATCCATTTGTTTTAGAAAAGAAAATCATCTCAGAAGGTTTAACGGGTTGGACTTGGCAAGTGGAATCATCAAGTTTCAGTCCATTTTCTTTAGATTCATTATCTAAACTAATAGCACCATTTAGCAAATCATTTTTTGGCAGCTCATGCTGGGCTCTCTCTTCTTCAGCAGTCTGACAGGAAGAATGGGAATTCTGCAAGGTACGGACCACCTTTCCAATCGGAATTCCATTCGAAGATACAACATTGCAATTCCTTTTAAACAAGCCCTTCGAGTCCTCAGGTTTTCCTGAAGTTTCTGGAACGTAATAGACTGTGTGATCAGGGCTGAGCTTAGGGTTTCCATTCACTGCTGGCTCAGCAAAAATTTCATCAGGAACTTCTTGTTTGGAAAAGTTAGTAGCCACTGCCATCATAGATGCGTTTGAGGTAGACTCTGCTGCAGAAGAATGTGTAATTGTGGATGAAGGAACAGGCTTGCTCACATCCTCATCCTCCACAGCGCTGCTAAGACAGTCAGGTTGTGACACAGTCTGGCGTGCAGGCAATTTGTTATGAATACTGATAGTGATCTTCTGGTTTTTCGATGGATCCATATTTGAAGGCCTGGTAATTGCCCAGTTTTGAACACAAGCCGTTGGTGGAGCTGAAGACGGTCTTTTTAGGGTGATACCAACGGCATTTGGATCCTCTTTCAGGGCTCCGTTTCCATTTAAACGACTTGAATTCTGTATTTAAAATAAGAGATTGCAAGATGGGCATGTGCAAATACACAGCATTTAAAGTTTTAAAACATGAAATTCTCCTACTAAATATTTCTACAAATTGCCTCAACACCTAAGAAGAAAAAACACCCACCTTCAAAAACAAATGTGTTGAATTCCTGCTTTTGGTTTACTGCATATTGGTATCAAATGACCCATCATTTTTGAAACCAACCCAAACAACTTAATATGAACTAAAGCTATTTCCATATATATTTATTTTGCCCTTCAAACATTCCCTGAAAACATTGGAGTAACTGTTCTGGTACTCAGGAACAAGACATTTTCACTGTATCAGCTAAAGTGACACCGATGTGGGAGAGGGAATCTTTACTTTTTAATTTTTTTTTTTTTAAATTATGTAAGCATTAATAGACTACTTAAACCGTCCCAAGAGCATAACTCTCGATGCTTTAGAAAGCTGAGCTGGAAGTATAAAGTAATGAAGTAGCATGGCTGCACAATTTAGGATTAGCCACTGTGAATAATTCTGGCTGCAGCAGGAGGGCTGTGAAGAAAGCTGCAGAGTGGGAGGGGAAAATAGGGAAAATAAAGCTCAGATGCTAAAAAATAACAACAGCAAAACCCCATACCAAAATCAAAATCCACTCTCAATTTGGTGCCATTACCTGCCCCCCTCAAATTACCTTAATCATGTGAGGAGGAAGTCGTGGTCCCATAAATCCGGTCTGTTTACTATTAGCCCCCCGCTGACCAAGGAACGAGCGGGGGTAAGACGGAGCTGGTAAGTAAAAAGCACGTTCTCCAAGCGTCAAATCATAGCGCCTTGGGGAAAGAACAGGGATCTTAGTTTAGACTTTTCCTTTCAACCTATTCTTGGATTAAACCCCATCCTATAATTTTACAGGAACAGTATATATGACACAGAAGATACATACGAAGATTTAACCAAGATTACAAAATGAAAATTAGATATCAGTCTTCATAGAATGACTGTCCTTTTCAGAGCAATAACTCATCCTTACACCATCTATGGACTTAATTTCCCCTCTTTTCTAGATTAGCCAGCTACAGAGAGCATGTATACAGCAATGTACACAAGTGCAGCAGTTTAAGGCCAAGCAATGAAAGATAATAAATGACATGGGGAATTCCAGGTCAGACAGAACTGAATTATACAAATAGTAATCTTTTCCTAGGACAGAAAGAAAAACACTTGAAAAGAAGAAAAATACCAATAACAGGAGAGTAAATACGTTCTGAGCACATTTAGTATTTCTTATTACCTGATATAAAAAAGTACATAAGCTTGCTGATTGAGAACTGTTTTGATATCAGAAAGCTCTACTGAGGCATCATTCATTCGATACCAAAGTCCATTACCAGCCTGCAAATAAAGACAAGGATATCTTTAGATAAACCGCATGTTTTCCAAATGACATCACAGAATGCTACAGAATAAAACATACCAAAACAAATCAAACAAAATATATAATGTTACCTATTCCCTTAAAAACAGTGGTTGCCAGTAACATTTTAATTTCTTTGTTAGCACAGGCTGTACCCAGTTAGAAATCAAGCCGGTACCTACCTTTATGAAGCAGAGATAGTGTCCCGCGTTACAGTTGAAGCCACTATGTACGAGAACTGCATATAAAGCATAGATGAGGGGTTCTCCCATTGACTGGGACATGTATGCTCGAAGATCCAAATATTCAGGGTATTTTACATCCTAAACACAGACCAAGAATATTCAAAAGTTATCTTGGAATACTTCATGGAATAGCATGAGAAAAACACTTCTAAAAAGACAGACTAGGATTATATATTTTTGATTAATCTGAAAATACCTATTCTCATAAACAACATTTATTAATTTAAGTTGCAGAGAACTGTTTTCTACAGAACTAGCTCTTTAAGAGTAAGGTATAATCCTATGTCACACAGGAATTTTATCGTTATTAAAAAAGAAAGAAAAAGCCATAGTTGCTATATCGACATTTTTGTTAGACTATAGTTATTAGTCTACAGTTACTGCCTGCAAACTTTAACAACTTTTAAATAAGCATTCATCTTTGGGAAATCTCCCGTTCCAAGAAGATAAAGTTGCATTACAGCTGTAAATATACCTTGTTAATCTTTCCACCTGTAAAATTTGCAAATCTTTTCAGTGATATTGTGAGAACATTGGAAGAACGATGTATCGTGTACCTCTTTGAAGCAGGAACCATCTTTTTGCACCTTAAAAACAAGCACAGACAAATGTTTAACAGCATATTCTTCCCCGCAAAAAAAGTCAAACAAGTTTTCATCTCTCACACATGCTTATGCAATTAGAATGATATTTTACTTGCATAATAAGTTTTTTCTTTTCATAAATCCATACAATGCATTTCAGGTTAACAGAGAGAACATTTCAGTGTGCAAACCCACACCGAGGAAGACTGACAAGCCCTCGTGTAGACACTACGAGGAATAAAAGTCTAATGTGAGCTAATGGCCACAATTCTTATATTTCCAAATACTCAAACAGAAACACAAAAATTACTCACTTAGAAACAAATGTATTATTTTCCAAGCTTTGAATGATTTCAGTGTATTAGTTGTATAAACAAAACTAAATGGAAGAACAACAGAGTGTCGTGTCTCGTTATCTTATTTCTAAACAAAGTCAAAAGATAACTTATCGCTCTAAGTCATGTGATACATTAAATGTGTATCTTGTATTAAGACGCAATTAGTAATAATCTTACTTGCTACACTTATAGCTATTTTCACCGTCCAGTTGTTCTGGTTTCACAAATTGTTCCAGAGCTCTGGTGACAGATGTAACTGCCTGGATGAATAAGAAAGTAGGGTACTAAGTCACTGGAAATGCAAAATTTCAAACACTTACTAGTAGTTTATGAGAGAACCTTGGTAGTTCATATGTAAGTGACCTGCTGTGAACCAGCAAACACAAGGAGGAGGCGGCAGAAACAGAGTATGATGGGCTTTTACCACATCTGAAAATGATTCTACTCCAAAATAAATTCATTTTGCAGTGCTGTAGACAGCATCTGTGGTATGCTTTGGCATCAATAATGAGAACAATCAAACCCATCAGTCTAACAACAGACATATATTGAAGTAGAATAATTGAGAAGTATGATAATATTGTTTGTGTAGATATAATTATTATTTTTCCAGCTTAAATCCAATGCAAACATAGAGACCATTTACATGGCTTCCACAGAAGAACAAAGTCCAATCCACTCCCAGCCACCACCAAGCCCTTTTGTTTTAACAGTATGTCTTAAAGTAAAATGAGTTTATTTTAGAAAGCTCTACAAGTCTTTACATATCTTGACCCATAGTCACAAAACATCTTACCTTTATATCCAAAGTAATATCAAGGAATGGCTCGTACGTATCCGAAACTGCTTTGCAGTTCAAGCACTTCACTGGAATCAAAATACAAATGCTTAAGAATACATGAAAGAGACTAACTGTGCAAATTTAAATTTATACACATTCCTTTAGTCTAACAACAAACTCCTTTACTACAGACAGACAAAAAGTCACAGACCAGTTTGAAGGAAAGTAAGATTTTTTAAAAAGTACCTCGGGATCTGAGATATCCTCCAAATATTTGATAAATAAGTGTGGTGGCTTGAGAGGATCTGTCCAATCTGGAAATAAATTACAGTCAGACCTCAGAAGATTTAAAGTACAGAGTTAACACTTCAAAGAATTTTTCTTTTTATGAAAGCCAAGGACATAGTTTTTAGTTTACGATAGTAAATAAAGGAGTAAGAGGGGCTAGAGAACATTTTAAAAGTTAATTTGTTTATGCTTACTTGGTGCTTCCATTCAAGCAAGCTTTCTGCAAAGCATCAACAGTGAAGCATAAGAATTCATGTGCATCCTCTTGACTGCCAAAATGGAAATGTTTTCCTATTCCTAATAAATAAGAAGGTTATTATATTTATCTCATAAAATGAAAGAAAACTCATATTTCTAACATATCTCTTCTTTGAAGTATCAAAATCATTTATATGCATCAAATAATTCTTTGAAAAATTAAAAAAATCTCAACAAATAAAATTATCTGAAACGACTTACGTTTAAGGCCATTGATAACAGATGTAGGTTTGATGGCATTGTTAGAGCAACACAGGACCTGGTTAATATGCGTTTCCATCGTGCACATCATACAGAAGCCTTCTTCATGACCTGAAGAGAAAGAAGAAATCATCCCAGTCTAGTCAAATGTACATTGCTAAAAAAAAGCCTAAAAAAATAATAGTCTTTAAGTTATAGGTGCAATGCTCACTCTCCATGCTACATTCTCTTCTCCTAAGGTGTCAATATCCCAACAGTTTTGTGAAATTTTATTACACAGTACTGCATAAGATAGTCAATTAAGTCTATATTAAAGTGCATTTTCTGATGAGAAATCTAAGTAACTATTGCAATGCCTTTTTTTTTGTTTTTTTGCAGGCTGACAGGAATGTCAACTGCAGAATGTATAAGGAAACAATATTGACACCGATGATGCCCCAGTAAGAGAGAACGTGTGTTATTTTCAGCATAGTGCTGTTAGGTGAGCTACATGACACAGAGATAAGAATCCTCTGGGAGAAAGGAAAGATTGAAGTAATGTATGTAGTAGTATTTCTGCCCTCCTTTTTTCAACAGGATTCTTAACTGAAATAATTTTTTTCACATGGCAAGAAAATACAGTTAAATTTCTAGGAATAAATACTAAGATACCAGACTAGAAAGCGTACAGGTGCCTTTGTAAAAATACACATCTATGGATATGAAAAGAGGCTTCTAGGATTAAATAAAGTCAAGAATAAAAATGAAATTCAAAGAATACAAATTCAAGGGTTTAAAAATACAAAAAAACAATTAGACCGAAATAAGTCTAAATTTTAATTTAGTCCCCCCAAAATTTCTATTTGAGTTTTTGAGTTTGTAAGAGATTACCTCGTAGTGCTTTCTAGGGTACTTTTTTTTTAAAATGGGTCAACAGTGAACAAATCATTTATCACAGTATTAGCATATTACGGTATCTAGGCTGTGAAGACTAAGAATCTATGATGTCAACATCCTAAATTTTATCACCTTTCTACCAGCAGGAAACCCAAATGCCAAATGTTCAAATGCCTTACTTTACAAAGCACTTAATTGCCCACACGAAGGAAGAAATGATTGTTTTTTGAAGTTTTACCATGGTGCATCAAATGAACAAACGTACTTCATATGCTGTTCTAAGCCTCCTGCTAATACAGCGTTCAAAGTCAGCTTCTACAGATAAAATGGGACGACTAAGAGTTTTCCGCCCAGAATCACTGTTGTCCTTTCACCTCTAGAGCTGTCCGACAGATTTACAGTAAAGTTACAAGTACTCACATGACTGGGTGTGCTCAAGAGAAAGCATGTAGTTGGCGAGAGGAGGTGTGTAGGTCAAGCACTGAAGGGTAGAATTAAGGAAACATGTGTTGCCGAGATTCTGAAGCCCAACTCCAACACTTTGTGTTTGTTGCCAATCCATACAGATTTTCTCAGGTGGAAAAAGAATCCTTTGTGGCGGGGCAATTCCGTCATTAATAACTGCAAGAAAATGGTATTTTAAGAGAGATGTACTGGTTTTGTTTCAAAGGGTATTTAAAAAGTAGCATTCTGCAGGAGCACCCAGAGGAACCAGTTATAAGCCAAAACACAAAAATATATGACACGCAGCTTTAACACTGCCACTCAAATTTCCTGGTCAATACACTGTTTTGGGCAATAGTTTATTCATCTGCTTTAATTCTTGTAATGCAAGACAAACCACCACTCTGATTTTAGTAGCTTTTGCCAGGTTTCTTTCTGTCTACAGTCTTTAATTTGATTATTAATTCTTTTTATTTTTTTTCCTTATTGTAACATAAACCACAAACTTACACTTGTAATTATACGGTAATAAATATAAGAACTAAGACAGAAAAATAAGCAAGTAACTAGCACAGAAGATAACCCTATAGATATAAGATCTCTTCCGAGCAGTGTTATCATTCAAAGATTTGACAATACTGGAAGCCATGAATAGCAATGGGAAAAACGTACTTGTCTCTTCGTAACAGAAAAGACCTGGATAAGCCCGTGTATTATAAAAAGCTCCCTATAATTGATAGTAAATAGATCAAAACTAAGTTTTGCAACACCAGTCACTTCAGTTGTCTTAGAGGATTCACAAAATTGAAGTCTACTGTTGAAGTCTTTACTCATTGTAGTCCCATTTTATAGTAGTGCAACACATAAGAATTGCATGTTCTACTTTTGTTTTGTTTTGAGGAAAACAGGGGGAGGACAAAAGCTACACTTACTTAGATCTCTTTGGGCAAAAGGCTTAGGTTTTTGAGATGATCTACAGTAAATAGCACCTCCAGGTCCTTTGTCCACAGACACTTTGTTTGGATCTTCTGCAGATGGTACTCGGCTCAAATTTGCAGTGCGTGATGTCATTTTTTTAGTACGGGGTTTCTTAGATTTGTCAGACCGCCGTGATGATGACTTTTTAGATTTTGAAGATTTTGGCTTGTTAACTATGGTCATTGTTCATATCTGTAACAGAGGCAAAAGTTCTGGTTGACAGAAGAACATCAAAAGCATTCCAGAAAGAAAAGAATATGAGAAATCCTGTCACTAAGTCTCAAAGAAATAACTTGAAGAACTAAGTAGCTGATAAGAACGATTGGAAAAAAAAAAAAAAGCAACCCAAAAAAACCAACCAAAAAACAAAACCCCAAACCAAGCCATAACTAAACACACAAAGTGGAATTTTCCATCAAACCCGTATCAGTATTATTTCTAACTTCTGTGGAGCTGGTGACATTTTTTACACTTTCATAGGATTTTAATCCATTACAGTTATGAAGACCTTTTTCTATAAGAGGAGCTGTGAGCAGTGGCCCATTCACGTGCTGCCTGTTGAGATCCAGGAGGAGCTGTTTGGCCCATCTCGCTCCTGGGAACCACACACCTCTGAGACACAGAGGATGGGATATCGCTCTGAGAAATCTTGGGAAGGGAGAGCAAGAAAACACTTGTACGTTTATTTCCGTCTGGGCTTCTCCTCCCCCTCCAAGAAATATTTGTTTGGATACAATTTTGGCAGCAGTACTTGTGGTATTTTGCACCTGCCACATTTACAACTCTTACTATCAACCAAAAAGCATCTTTTTCAGTTCTACTTATGTAAAGTTACACATTTTTCCCCAGCAAAACAACAGAGGAATGTAAGCTATAAAAAGGAAATGCTGAACATAAAAGAAAGCAAAACAAACCCGCAGTCCTCAAGGACAGAGGCAATAATTGATATTAAATCCTTTTTAAAATGCTGATTGGGTTTCAAGATGACACCTCTTGAAATACATGTAATTGTGTGTGCACAGTAAGCTGCTGAATAATTATGTGATCAACTATCAATTTCTATATGTAAATTTTTGCTACTATCTTACTACAGCACGTAGGCCCTTTTTAACGTTAGGGAAAATATAAACTTAACTGAGTGTTTAAAGCATAAGCTGCTTTGTTATACTGAAGTAACTGAGGGAACAAAGCATAGAGCGGTTTCAGATTCGTGGCACAACTTGGTTGCTCTTGATAAAACTTAAGGTAGATTAAACGAAGCACAGTAAATTAGAAAACTTCTAGCCCTGCAAAAGACAAATTATGTGCAAAGTCTTTAATTAGATCTTTCCTCCTTCAAAATTTTCAATTTAAAATCCGCTCTATACACATTTTCCATTTCTGAGAAGATAATGCACAAAAATGGAAAATTCCCTCTCCTTTTACTGAGAAAGTAAGACATCTTTGTCCATCTGGAAGACTAAGATGACAGTTCTTGGGCTCAGTGATTTTCAGATAAGATCCAGTCTTCAAATTGCAGATACCAATGGCATCTCCTTTTTCCGATTGAAAGGGAAAGTGTTTCAGCAACATATTTAAAACATAGTTGCGAGACAAAAAAACAGAACCAAGACTGCAGCAAAAGGCAAACAGAAGAATATTATCTCAAAAAAGCCTGAGCATTATATTGACTGAGGTAAATCTTATGTACTTTTTAACCTATTTTTGATGAACAAGTGATACATTACCAGGTGTCAAGCACTTTGCAGCAGCAAGTACCAATGCCAGTGAGACTAACTCAGATCCACCGCTTTTTCAACATGTCAATACAACTCCTAATTTGGACACAAGATCTGTTTGACAGAGAAGTACAAAAACTGTCAACACTGATAATTTTCCTCTCTGGTTGCTGAGCAGACGTACAGACCCTGCTCCTGTGCCGCTGCTGAGCGCAAGTGTGCGCTGTCACGTGCGCTGCGCGTTACTACCCTGCGGTGATGTCATAACAGACGTTTCCCAGTATGGCATTGAAAAGTACGACAGGTAACACAGTTTCTTGCTTCCCGTTGGGACTTCTGTGCCAGCGCTGTTTAGATTTTTTCATCAGTCTCACCACAAAACACATCAGTTATGCCTTCCATCTAAATATTTAAATTTCGTCTCCACTTTGCGTACAATAAATCACAGCTGAGGAAGACTTTATACCAGATCCCATTCACAAAACTGTGCCTAACTGGGGAGCAGTGATTACACATTTATCTCACTACAAAACAAACACTTTCAGCAGTGATTGTAAAAAGCCGGCACACGCAGACACAAGCACCTCGGTGGAAGTAAGGAGCGAGGCAAAGCTGCTCTGCACAGATGTGAGGAGCTGGCACATCTGCACCCCCCGGCCCAGCGGCACCCCCACCCCCCCCCAGCCCTGCTCTGCCGGGGGCAAACACATCGAGGGGACGGAGAAACACCCCAAACACAGGCTCGCCCCAAAAACAGTCCAGCCACCAAGCCGGGAAACGCGAAACCAATTATCGCTTTACCCTTAAGTGGGAGAAAATTACGCCGGCGGGGCCCCGGAGGACCGCAGGG